>VWZY01010524.1:0-129441 GCA_013399075.1 Chloroceryle aenea
TTTTGTTTGTTTGTTTTGTTAATTCATTCTTTTAGTTGATGGTTGGATGTGGCAATCTTAGGTCTTTGCCAACAGTGACAATTGTATGATTCTTTTTTATTGTAGGTCTTAATGTTCTGAATTTTCTCATTCAGTAATTCTTTTTATTTGTTTGTTTTTTTATTTTTCTTGTTAATCTGTGGGATTTGGTGTTTGACTAGATTGCATTGTACACATATATAATTCCTGTAAAAGAGGCAGATTAGGACAGAGTCAGAATTTACACTATGAGGAGCTGAGCCCAGATGAAGTAGTATAGGTTTCTGTTAGTGTTTTCTAGATAATTTTACCAGTGTATTCTTGTGCTGCCTTCCCAGCATACAAATGCATTATTATTGTGCTTTGTGACATGGCTATGTGACATGTGAAGTTCATTGTTTTTCCTTCTTTCTCCAAATAATTTTTAGGCTACTTAATCTTTGCTTCTATGGCCATTTTTGTCTGTGTGCTTGTTCCTAGATAGTTGCCCTGCATAAAGTTAGGGAATGCAAAATATTGAAATACTGAGTACTGTGCTGAACTCATTGCTTAAAACTCCTTAAGAAGCCAAAGAAGCCAATACCAGCTAGAGACTCATGTTGAATGTGCTTTTGTTAAACCTTGTGGCTGCAGAGACGGGCTTCAGAGTTCAGTTCCAAGCTTTCTTTCCCAATCTAGCTATTCCCACTTTACAGTTGAAGAAGCATCTACTGGGAAAAATGAGAAGGAAAAAGCAAAAACAAGCAGGGAGAATCCACTATAGCAAGCTATGAATTCAGATGTAGAGAGAGTGGTTAAACCAGTCTGGAACAGAGATAGCTTCCAGAGAGGGTGCTGATGTTACAAAATATGTATTGGAAGATTTCTCTGAGTCATTTACTCTGGAATTAGTTGAGGATGTTGCCTTTCAACAGTGAGACTATGTCTGGGAATACCCATATTCCCAAAAGCACGTGGCTGAAACTCTTCTAGTACTTAGGGACTTGGGCCTTTAGGTTAGTTCTGGTGCTTGGAGGTCTGGTTAATGTTTATTGTGTGGATTCATCTGTTGCTTTGTAGCAATAGTTTTGTTGTTCTGGTATGTCTAACTGCCTGCATTTGATTCAACTGTGCACATTCAGTGGCTCTGTGCTGTACAGAAAACCTACAGAAACTGACAGTTTATTGCACTTTCGTAAGAAAATGTGGGCAAACAGATCAGTGCTTGACAACTGCAGGACTGTGAATATAATGAACGATACTATGAAGGCAGAGTGTAGTCAGAGAGGAAGATAGGTCAGTCAGGATATCAGCAACCACAGACAGACTATTCTGTAGGGGCAAGACTATAATTTTGCAAATAATGTCTTGGACAAGTAGTAGGGAGAGTCTTATCTGAATATCTGGAAATATGAGAAGTGAGTCATATTAAGTAGTGTGACTAGAAGCACGTGCAGTGTTAATATCATATCACTGTTTTCCTTTGTGTCTTCAGTAAATTCACGAGGAATCATAGAATGCCTTGTGTTGGAAGGGGCCTCTAAAGATCATCTAGTCCAAAACCCCTGCAGTGAACAGGGACATCCTCAGCAACTAGATTAGGTCACTCAGAACCTTGTCAAGCCTGACCTTGAATGTCTCCAGGGATGGGGCCTCTCCCACCTCCCTGGGCAACCTGTTCCAGTGCTCTACCACCCTCATAGTAAGGAACTTCTTACTAACATCCAGTCAAAATCTACCCTTCTCTACATATGGTAGTAGAAGGGCCCTAGGAGAAGGGTCTGTTCTGCTTTTGTGCCTACAATTCTCCAAAGCTCCATTTAAACCCTTTGCAAACAGTCCACTTAAACTTCTCTAGCAACAGCTGCATTGCACTGCAAGATTGCCCTTCGTGTGGTCATATTCTGCCATTTAGGCTGTGGTGTACTCAGTGATGTGCCAGGGGTAGTGTGTTCTGGGTGTATGTCCAGCCAAGCTCCAGCCCACATGTGATGGTTTGCAACATGAAAGGTAGACAGAGGAGTAAGTAAGCAGAGGTTGTCCAGATGAGCACAAAGTTCAGGTTTTCAAGATGTTTCTTCAAGGTCTTGAGGCAGTTTGTTTTCAATGGGTGTCATTGTAATCACATGGAATTTAAAGCTAAGGTGCTGGTCAAGTTTTTACAATTCCTGTGCCTAAAATCCTATCTTGATAGGAAATTTATCTTTGCAGATGGAAATATCAATGAGATGAATGAGACAAAAAAGCTCTATAGATAAATTTCTTACTGGTTTAGATGCAGTAAGGTTTTCCTGAAAAAAAAAAGCAAACAAAACCAAAAAAACACAATGAAATAACAGAACAAAACAAAACAACCCAGAAACAAACAAAAAAAACACAGCACAACAAAATCACCAGAATCTGAGATGTGGTCAAGTTAATAGAAATGTTTTAAAAAGGACATAAAATCACTTGTGTAAAACCAAGTGGCTGTGATTAAACAAGCTCTTTGTGTGCAGAAGCCAGGGGCTGACTGTTGCTAACTTGCTTTACACAGATTTTTCAGAAGAGCTATCAGTCACAGCAATCAAACTGTAAAACCAGAAAATATGAGCCACAGCAGAGATCTGAAAACCAGCCAGAGAAGGCACCCTGGATTTCATCAAAACCCAAAAGATGTATGACTTCATGTCATGGCTTTGGAAGAATGATAAAACTGAAGCTGATGAACAGCTTGTGTTAATCATTTTATATTTTGCTTGTGTTAATCACTTTATATTTGGTTTAGGTTTTAGTTTTCAGGATACTTTATTGTCAAAGTTTTTTTATTGCTCATTCTCAGTATGGGTTTAGTTTGTTTTACCAAGACAGACTCTGTGTATTTATAGTCCATCAACTCCTGCCATTCTGTCTGGATAGTTCATGAAGAGGGAGAATGAAAAAAGCATGGCTATGTAGCCAAGATAGAATTGCATTATTTGAATGTTTATCTGAATCAACTATTATTCTTCAGGCTGAACTGACAGCAGTTTCTCCTTTTCTCAAGCAAACCTCCTTTCCATATATATATATGTATATAAATATCTTGGGAGGAGAGTGGGGAGTTTATGGAACTATTTCCTCTCTTTTGTAAAAAATAAATTAAAAAAAAAGTCAGCTAATGGCTTTACCTTCTATGGAAGCTTGTAGGCCTTGTTGTGTGCTTTAAAGAACAGCAGTAGAAGCACCTTAATGCTGTAGTCCTACCTTATGATGTGAACCCAAGCCAGATGCAGGAAAGATACCCGAGTAAGTACAACATGTAAGAATCTTGTGGTCATGATGTTATGTGAAAGGTTTGATAGCAGCTGACTCAGTCCATTCCTCTCTGAAATAGTCCTTTTAAATCCTTCAGGTTTTTTGTATTTCTGAATGCTCTCCTCCCTTTATTTACATTGTAGGAGATTCATCCTTTCCTCCTTTGCTTCACTTCTCTCTTTTTGCTTGTTTCCTACATCAGAGCAGCAAATGCTTGAGAAAACCAATGGTATTTAGGTTTGCTAGGTGTGCACAGCCAGGAGCTGTGTACTGGACCACTGAATGACTCCTGCAAAGTTCATTTTTAGAGTTGTATAAATTACCCAGGTCAGCAGAGACATAAGGATTTGGGTTCTTTGCTATCATTACTCACATTTTACATCAATATAATTCCTTCATTTTAGTGGAAGGTTTAATATATGTCACAAAACTGGTGGAGGGTTGGACATTACAGACTGAGAATTGCCTGATGCAAGTCAAAGTTGTCTTTTCCTGCTGTGATCTCAAGAACACTGTGAACAGATTGAATTACTCTTGTTTGCTTACTGTCGCTCTGCTAACATGATGACGTCCTGACCAGGTGAAAGCAAAGGCAGAATTCCTGTGTGTTTCAACAAGGTTAGGCTTTCATTCACTGTGTTAGTTAGTCATGGACCTAGTGCTGGTTCTTACATGGCCCAAAAATGTCAAAAGATGTTTTCTGTGAATCATGCCTTTATTAGATTACACAAGCAAGCCAGAACAGCTCTCAGGAGCTAGAAGGGTTTTAGTTCAAAGCCATGACAATCAGTTTCAGCTAATAAGCTGCCATCCTGGAAACCCCCAAAGCCTTCCAGAATGTCCTTTCTGCAAAGAAGACTTTCTAGTTTATCTAAACCATGTTAAGATGGTATTTTTGTTGTTGCTTTTGGCAGCTGGATTTGAAAATGTCATGTCTTCCAAATTTCTAAATGATACATCCAGTGTAGAATCACAGAATCTAATATGCCTGGGTAGAATGAACTTTGGAAGTATGAGAGCTTTTTTCCATCTAATTTCTTCAATTGCAATAGAATATTATGAAAGCATGTGGTAGGTTAATTAAATTAATGAAGATAAGAAATAGATGTTCAGTTCTCTTACTAGTGATTCAAACTCTTAATTGAAAAGTAATGGGGAAGATGTCTCTTCCAGTCCAGGAGAAACAATTCTTAGAGAACATGTAGAGATACTTTAACACATGATCACATAGACAAAAGATACTCTGAAGCCAGCAAATCTCAGAAGGACAGATGCTCATTCTCCAAAGAGCTGGCCATTCATGAAAGCCCATATCCCTCACTTCAAAGATAGTAGTAAACTCTCAGTAACCTTTACATCCCAGTGTGCATGAGCAGTAAGACTGGAGTTGTAGGAAAGGTTATATAAATGTGCTGAGAATTTACTTTCTTCTGGTTCTGCAATCCTGTCTGCTGGGATGGGAAACACTTTAATTTTCTGCCTCTTACTATGATCTGACCTGCTGCTTTGTAGGACATAAGGCTGTGAGAGTAAGAGGTCTGTGCCTAATAAAACTCTTCTTGGAATACACTGTGAGAACTATTAGCTGCGTTTTGGAGAAAATCTCTGAAGTTCTTTCATCTGCTCAGTAGTGTTCACTGATCCATGAAAAAACCTTCCTCCCAGGTTAAGATGTGAAAAGAAGTGACTGAGTGTGCACGCTTCCACTGACCCAGGGTAACAGGGGACTCAACTGCTGGCTTGAGGTCTTCATTGGCTCTGCCACAGGTCAGAGTTTAAGCATCTGCCAAGGTGAATTTGGGGTTGGTGTGAATATTGGTATTTGTCATTAGTTAGGCTTAAATTGTCTCACTGTTGGAACTGGAGTAAGAACAGCCAGATGCTTAAGCAGTGTAAAAAGCATTGCATTCCTGTGCTGGACAGTTTGTACCATTAATGTAATTGAAACATCAGTATTAAATTTGTAGTGCATTTCTCAGCTGTTTTAAATGCAGAGTTATACACCTAAGGTTTTCACAACGCTGTGTAGAAATAATATATTCAAATTACAATGGTCTGGCTCCAGAAGCACAGGCATTAGAATCTGATGATGAGGTTTTTGTTCTTGGCTAGTCTGTGACACTGGAGGACTTGCCTGACCCCACATTGCCAGAAATGCATAGGCACCTGTTCCCATGTTGTTTACATCCCTTTGGAGAAGGTGATCTTTGGTGTCTTTTCCTTCAGTTTGCCTATCTGCAGAATGGAGATATTTCTGTAGGAGGCTTAACACTCATAAATACTCATGAGGAATTTTTGAGATGCTTGAATGAAAGGTGCTATGCAAAATCAAATCAGTATTATATACCCTGAGTGAAAAGAGCTCTGTGAATGCTGGTGCCTGAGAAGAATCATTAATGATAGAAGGCATCTTAATGCACAAAAATGCAATGGAAATTAAAATAATGAAACTGAAAATAAAATAACAATTGAAATTGGAAATATTTTTAACAGTGAGAAGAATGAATTCTTAAAGTATCTTCTAAGAGCTGTGTTGTCTCTTAAAATCAAAACTTTCTGAAATATCTAACTCGAGGAGGAGTTACAAGCTTGATACAGAAATCAGAGGAGAATTTCCTTGGTTATATCACAGAATCACAGAATTGTTGGAGCTGGAAGGGATCTCTGGAGATCATCTAGTAGATCACTCCCTGCCCCCAAGCAGGTTTGTCTAGAGCACATTACACAGGATTACATCCAGGTAGGTTTTGAGTATCTCCAGGGAAGGAGACTCCACGACCTCCCTGGGCAGCCTGTTCCAGTGCTTTGTCACCCTCACAGTACAGAAGCTTTTCCTCATATTCAGGTGGAACCTCCTGTGCTCGAGCCAGTGCCTGTTGTCCTGTGCCCTGTCACTGGGCACTGCTAAAGAGTCCAGCTCCATCCTCCTTGCACCCACCCATTAGATATTGATAGACATTGACGAGATCTTTTCTTGGTCCACTCTTCTTCAGACTAAGCCCAGCCCTCAACCCTCCCATCACCTACTGGCCACACTCTTCTTAATGCACCCCAGATGCATACAGACAACAATGATATTTCCTGGACTAAAATATCCATGCCTATGTATTTTTTGGTGAAACAGTCATATGTTTGTGGCTAAGTAGTGCTTTCCTCTAGAGGGATTTAAATTCCNTTTTGTCTAGAGAACATTACACAGGATTACATCCAGGTAGGTTTTGAGTATCTCCAGGGAAGGAGACTCCACGACCTCCCTGGGCAGCCTGTTCCAGTGCTTTGTCACCCTCACAGTACAGAAGCTTTTCCTCATATTCAGGTGGAACCTCCTGTGCTCGAGCCAGTGCCTGTTGTCCTGTGCCCTGTCACTGGGCACTGCTAAAGAGTCCAGCTCCATCCTCCTTGCACCCACCCATTAGATATTTATAGACATTGACGAAATCTTTTCTTGATCCACTCTTCTTCAGGCTAAGCCCAGCTCTCAACCCTCCCATCACCTACTGGCCACACTCTTCTTAATGCACCCCAGATGCATACAGACAACAATGATATTTCCTGGACTAAAATATCCATGCCTATGTATTTTTTGGTGAAACAGTCATATGTTTGTGGCTAAGTAGTGCTTTCCTCTAGAGGGATTTAAATTCCATCAAAGCTATTACTTTGAAATATATAATGTAAGCTCATTATTTAGACAGACATGATGGCCTACATGTTTATTTTAGGCAACCCTCTCCAGCTGTATTGATAAATAGATGTTGGAGAAATTGGATGTGATTCTCCAGCGTGCAGCTCCTTGGATAAAGCTTAGATTGCACATGCCCAGTGTAGTGAATGGAACAAATGTATCTGAAGTAGGAGGAAAATCCTGCAGGCACACCATGCCTTTAATGCATTATTTGTGTGTGGCAGAAGCAGGGTTGGTACTGGTAAACCTGCCTAGCAAAACTGAGTGCCTTGTGGTGATGCCTGAGATAATACGGGCACCAGACATGTAAATAGCTATTACATGTGTACTCCAGAGGAGCTGGTTCAGATACATCCCTGTAGGACTGGGTGATTCATGTGAACCCTGTGACTTCAAGAGCAGTTGTCACATTGTGAGCTGTAAGGAGCAAGCTTTAATGTACAATACTGCATACAAGCAATTTGGTAATGTTCTTAACAGACTGAACAAGGACTTAAAATATCCTATGGCACACGTGACTACATAATCTTTGCACTTTCTGAACTGTTTCTAAGTTGAAATAACAGTCTTTTGTATTAATCTGCAGTTTTGGGGAAAATAAATGTGAATTGCATACCTGATCTAACTCTGGAGTTAGTGGTGCAGTCTCTTCCAGCCTAAATTATTCATAATTCTGTGACTTAAGGCTTAAGTGGTTTTGCTTTGTGTAGAATCATAGAATGCTTTGGGTTGGAAGGGACTTTAAAAAGTCACCTATTCCAGCTAGGGACATCTTTAACTAGATCAGGCTGCTACTGAGGAGCCCCATCCAGCCTGACACTGAATGTTTCCAATCTGTGCAATCTGTTCCAGCATCTCACCAACCTCACTGTTAAAAACTTCTTCCTTACATCTAGTCTAAATCTACTCTTACTAGTTTAAAGCCATTACCTCATGTCCTATTGCAACAGGCCCTGCTAAAAAGTTTGTCCTTATCTTTCTTACAAGCACCCTTTAAGTACTGAATGGCCTCAAAAAGGTCTCCTTGTAGCCTTCTCTAGGCTGAACAACCCCAACATTGTCAGCCTTTCTTCATCAGAGAGGTGTTGCAGTCCTCTGTTCATTTTTGTTGCCTTCATCTGGACCCACTTCAACAGNGTTAAAAACTTCTTCCTTACATCTAGTCTATATCTACTCTTACTAGTTTAAAGCCATTACCTCATGTCCTATTGCAACAGGCCCTGCTAAAAAGTTTGTCCTTATCTTTCTTACAAGCACCCTTTAAGTACTGAATGGCCTCAAAAAGGTCTCCTTGTAGCCTTCTCTAGGCTGAACAACCCCAACATTGTCAGCCTTTCTTCATCAGAGAGGTGTTGCAGTCCTCTGTTCATTTTTGTTGCCTTCATCTGGACCCACTTCAACAGGTCTATGTCCTTCTTTTGATGAGGACTCCAGAACTGAATGCAATACTGCAGGTGGGGTCTCATGAGCGTGGAGTAGAGGGGCAGAATCGCCTCACTTGGCCTGCTGGCCACATTTCTTTTGAAACACTCCACCTCCTGGGCTGCGAGCACATGTTGCTGGATTTTTTTCCAGCTTTTCATTCACCAGTACTCTCAAGTCCTTCCCTGCAGAGCTGCTCTCAATACCTCATCTAGGAGTTGCCCCACCCCAGGTGCAGAACCTCGCACTTGGCCTTGTTGAAGCTCATGAGATTCACGAGGTGTGTGTGTTAAGTATGAATTTTCACACTTCAGGACCATGTAGTTGGACAGGTAGATATAGCTGGAGCCATTCCAGATGTAAAAGAGTCTGTAGAAACCCTTACTGACTGTGGAGATGAGGTCCACTGTCTGTCTCATACTTCTGTGAAGGTTGTGACTTTTGTCCGATGAAATTCCTGATTGTGCATTGGCCTAGCAATTCATCAGGAAAGCCTGAGCCTTACTTCTCCTGGGTACTGAAGGAAAAATAACCCAGAGGTGGGCACTGCCAGGGTAGCTTTTAATGAAATAAATCTGTGATAAAATACAAGTGTCAGAGGTTTTGGGTGACAAGGCTGTGTATTTTCATGAAATTCTGGGGACAAGTCTGACTGAGGGGTCCAGGAGACACGCTGGCTCCTATAGGACTAGATGGGAAGTCTTCTCTGGAGGGGTGGATGGCACAGAGGTTCTTGCCTTCCCTGGGGCAATTGCCCTCTGAGCTGGTTAGCACCCTTGATAGCTCTGTGCCTGGAAGGGCACACAAAACAAAAATGTCACCATAAAAGACTGCCTTTCCTCCTGGCTGTGCTTCTTACAAGCAGCTTCTGTTGGCTGAGTCACAGTTAGCTTTGTCTCCTGCTAAGCCTCGGGTGTGGGCTTTGTCCAAGGCACTGATGAGAATGGATCATATTTTTGGAACAAGGGCATTATGACATTTGTGTTTCATTCTTGGTGAGGTGTTGGACTGTTCCCGTTGGTAGACTTGAGAGAATGAAGACTAGACATGCCAGTTTTTCCCAAACAATAACAAATTAGGTGACAACATGGGCTGGATAACTGTGATGAAGTACTATTTTTAAACATACTTAATTCCTCTAGTATCTCATGCAAATACGATCTCAAGTAACTACTTAGTTTAAGGAGAAATGCATACTTTCATAAGCAAACTAATGTGTTGGCTATTTCCTCAAAGAATGTAAAAAGTACAAGCCACAGCATCCGTGAAGCAATTGGTTTGGCATATTTAGGGGATAAATAACCAGTTGAGAAAGTTTGCAGCTAGTACCTGCTGATAGTACTGCAAAGAAATGCTGTGTTGCTTCCATGTCTGCAAGGTTAGACTAAAGTGTGGGTAGTGACTCTCACTTCATAGTCATCATGTCACAAATCAACACATGATGTGATGGTCTCAAAGAATCATTGGGAGTTTGCCTGTTAATTTCAGTGGGACCAGGATTTTATATGCATAATTAAGTAGCATTGTTCAGATTTATAACTCAATAGGATTGAACACTTTCTCTGACATATCTTCTTTTTAGAAGAATAATAATTTACGTGGGAAAAGTTGACAGTGTGTTGTTCAAAATGTTCAAAATCACTCCCATTCTAGTTTGCTTCCTAATTCAGAATTTAAGTGTGAGTCTGCAAAATCTGTATAAGGAAAAGTTTTGTGATTTTTTCTTCTTGTTGTTATTTTTTTTAATATATTTTTTTTTTCCTTTAAATGATATTTTTCCTTTTTGGGCAGAACAGATCATTAGATTCTTTGTGTGTGTATCATGTTCTTTCATGTTGTTTTGTAGTCTGATCAAAAATTGCCATTGGGGAACTGATGTACCACTTATAAGATACAAACAGTCTGCATGGCTTCTCTATATATCTAACAAGTTGCAGGCTTTCAACCACCTAAAAGGAGAAGAACCACCATTGTTATATATTTTTCCCCAATCTTATCTGGAAGTGAAGCAACCAGTTTTTGGTGGTTTTCCCAAAAAAAACATCAGATGCAGGACTGTCCTGTTCCATAAAAGCCCTAAGCCCTAGGCAGAATTACAAACAAGAATTTACAAGAAAATAATGAGGCAACTGGTTAACGTGGCAGCATATGAAATGGACTTTGAAGAAGGAAACAATTTTCTTTGCAATGATACAAAATCTGGTGTATCACAGAAAATCAGACAGAAGGGGCCACTGAGAATCATCATTTTAGAATTTCTTGTGGTGTGTGACAGAACCAGCTGGAACTGCTGGGCCTGATACTGTTAAGCCATCATGTTTCATTCACATGATGGGATTTTCATAACTCTTTCTTCATTATAATGCTCAAGGAAAGGAAGGCAAGTCATAATCACACTAAATACAATACACTTTCCCAAAATCTAAGTTAATATTAAATCACTGCAAAATNCTCTTGTTTTTAGAAGAAAAATAATTTACGTGGGAAAAGTTGACAGTGTGTTGTGCAAAATGTTCAAAATCACTCCCATTCTAATTTGCTTCCTAATTCAGAATTTAAGTGTGAGTCTGCAAAATCTGTATAAGGAAAAGTTTTGTGATTTTTTCTTCTTGTTGTTATTTTTTTTTTAATATTTTTTTTTTTCCCTTTAAATGATATTTTTCCTTTTTGGGCAGAACAGATCATTAGATTCTTTGTGTGTGTATCATGTTCTTTCATGTTGTTTTGTAGTCTGATCAAAAATTGCCATTGGGGAACTGATGTACCACTTATAAGATACAAACAGTCTGCATGGCTTCTCTATATATCTAACAAGTTGCAGGCTTTCAACCACCTAAAAGGAGAAGAACCACCATTGTTATATATTTTTCCCCAATCTTATCTGGAAGTGAAGCAACCAGTTTTTGGTGGTTTTCCCAAAAAAACCATCAGATGCAGGACTGTCCTGTTCCATAAAAGCCCTAAGCCCTAGGCAGAATTACAAACAAGAATTTACAAGAAAATAATGAGGCAACTGGTTAATGTGGCAGCATATGAAATGGACTTTGAAGAAGGAAACAATTTTCTTTGCAATGATACAAAATCTGGTGTATCACAGAAAATCAGACAGAAGGGGCCACTGAGAATCATCATTTTAGAATTTCTTGTGGTGTGTGACAGAACCAGCTGGAACTGCTGGGCCTGATACTGTTAAGCCATCATGTTTCATTCACATGATGAGATTTTCATAACTCTTTCTTCATTATAATGCTCAAGGAAAGGAAGGCGAGTCATAATCACACTAAATACAATATACTTTCCCAAAATCTAAGTTAATATTAAAACACTGCAAAATTGTAAGTGGTCTGCAGTGGACCTTCCATAAAGATCCTTCCCTAAACCTGTTCATTTCATGGTCAGCTTGATCATATGTGTTTATAAGGAATTGGCCTCTGTCAATCACACAGAGCCTTAACTAAAAGACAGCTCCTTTTGGATGAATGTGGAAAAGGAGCAACACTAGCTCTCAAAATGCAAGGACAAACAACAAGGACTAATTTTTTCTTGCACTTTCTTTAGGACTCAGCTTCCTCAGACAAATGGCAAACCTTGATACCAGTGCATGAAGGGCAGGGATATTAGTTTTCATGAGAGCCCTTCAGCTAATAGCTAGCTGTCTAAAACAAAGTTGGTTGCAGTATCAGAAATTTTGTTACCAGCATCATGCCATCTGGCACCTCTGCAAAAACAAATTCAGAAGTGATGTGGCATTCAAGGCAGTGGGATCCACTTCTCTGCTGTCAGGGCCCAAGCTGGCACTGTTGCAGGGTGCTTTGTTTGGGTTTTGTTAGCTATAGCTCGGAGTTCACTTCACTGAGCTTCACTGCATGGTGTAACTATGCCCAGTGGCTTCAGTGCTGGCTGACAAAGTGGAAAATCTCTGCACAAAAGCTCCTGCATTTCTCTTTGAAGACTGGACAGTGAAGAATATCCCATGACTGTAAATATGCTATTTATGTTGTAAAGCCAAATGTTTTGTAATATATGTCAGCTTTATCTGTAAGGCTTCTGGTTTTACCTGAAAGTAATAGTTTAGTCATTATTTTTTATTTACTGAGATCTCCACATTCACTGAACATTTGTACTAATGCACACTGGGTATATTGGTACATGTACACTAAACATAAAGTACATTTTATTGCCACCTCTGTAAAAGCTATGCCACTGCACACTTAGAGCATACATTAATTCAGTATAGCTTCTTTATGATTTAAAGCTGCTAATGATAATGATTTATCAAAAGCTCTGTTCAGTGCTGTGCTGAGTGAAACTCTTAGGGTCTTGGAACAAATGAGTGAGTCAGGAAATACAAGACAAAGAGAAGCAGGGAGACCTTAGGAGAACAGTGAAAATCTGAAGTGACTTAGTATTTTCATTAAGTCTTTTGTTCTCCCTGTAGTGTGATCTCTCTTTAGTCAGTCTTTTTATTTTATTTTCTTTTCCCTGTGTGATCTACTTTATACTGCACAACATGCAGTGGACTTCATTGATTGCTTTGTCTTAAAGTTGCTTTGGACGAGACCTTTGTTGTCGCTCTGAAATAGGAAGTGTTTCTGATGATGAGGAGATGATAGGTGTTCACTAGAAATGTCAGAATATTATTCTGATAGTCAGCATTGTAGAGTGACTTTGGTTAAAAGCTAGCACACGAGTTTCCTGGTTTTTCTATATAATTGAAGAACTAACCAGCCTGTTTCCAGGATCTGTACATACTGACAAGTAATCCACCAAAGAGAGACCAGGCTTTGTTTCCAGAGAAGGCTGTGAGCAAGCCAAAATAAGGCTTTTAATGTACAGAAGCATGTGACAAGCCTAGATTGAAAAGAGAGGCAATATATTTTTCTCTGTGGTCATACCATACTTCACTGCAGTCAGCTTGCTGAGCATGAAAGTATACTTCTGAGGTCACCCTTCAATTAATTTTCATATGAGGAACAACTCCTTAGGACAGTTGATGCACTGTAGGAGAAAGGGAAAATCTGTGGGGAGTTCAGGGAGCTACAGTAATTTTACATTTGGTGGAAGCATACACAAAGATGTGCCTTCAGGAGGGAAGGAGCTTGTTCTCTGCAGGCAGCAGTTAGGTGAAGTAAAAGCAATGGAGAGGTCATCTTTTGTTTTGTTTTTTTTTTAATTGAACTTATTAGGAAAACAAAATATAAAGGAGTGATGAAATTCAATGCATTTAAGGTGTAAGAAATAAATACTTCTCTTTGAGATGTGGACTGCTGCATTTTATTTTTATAGCATGTGGTGATGAAAGGTCCTGGTTGGTGAAGGAGCTCTCAGGTGGTGGTGTTACTGTGTATGACCTGCTGCTAATAATTTAAGAGCTGAAGTAATTTCCTAAGTTGAAAATGGAAGAAACTTTACACGGCTGGAACACTTTAAGAAAAGTTTTTCAACTTTTTTTGCCATGTGCCTCCTATTAATTCAGTTTGACCTGTCAAAGTGTCAATCCTGAAAATAAACTAAAATACAAGCTTAGAAAAATCATACAGCTCAAGTGTTTTGTTAATAAGGAAACCCATGTGAAATTACACATGTGATTACATCTGCCAGTTTCCATGGAGTGACAGATTTTTTCCCCACCTGCCAAGCAAAACAAAAAGTTACAGTACTCTACAAATTCTTCCTAGTTCTAGCCAGCTGATAGTTGCATGAAAAAAATCACCCTGATTTTAGTGGAGGGAATTCCGGGATTTAGGTGCACTAAAGACATTTTCTTTCTGAACAAATTCCACATCCAACTTGTAGGATTACAATTTTATTTTGCACACAAGGTGCAATTTACTGTAAAAAGTTTTGTGACCTTAAAATGAAGAAGAAAGTTGGTGCACGTATGAACATGTTTACAAATCAGGCTCTCAGCAGAAATTGATGCTAAATTTATTAACTTAAAATATACTTTTGTCACTATAAAAATAATAATTCAAGTTTCCATAGTTCCTGTGGGTACATTAAAATGAGTCTTTTTAGGAGTATGAAAGGATCAGTGTTTTTAAGTTCCCCAGTAATTATCATCATATTGTTTAATAAGCTAATTTAGTGCTGAAGCATGAATGTTTAAGAATGAATAACAGGATTGGATCTCTTAAGATTTGAGATGGACAGCTTCCAGAGACTCCTAAACATAAAAATAATAAACCATAGTAGCAATTACTTTGAAAAGGCAGCAAGGTGCTCATCAAGAATTACAGAGAAGAAAAATAACAGTTCTGAATCACATAAAATGTTCTGATCCCATTTAAACTGATGGCAACCTCCTGTTGCTTGAACTTAAGATTTAACCTTCTGTCTTGTTATGGTGCTTTCAAAGCACATATGTGGGCATTCAGATAACTAATTGATAAGACAAATGATTTGAAAATTATGCAGAGCATTGGGAACTATAGATGAAGGATAGACAGAAAACCTGGAGAATTTGCTGGCTTCTGTACCTCTTCCTTGCTAAACTATTTTTCTCAGCTAAAGAGTAATGCATAAACCACTCCTATGGCTAGATGGCTAAACTGAGTGTAGGTTTGTCTTAATCTTTATGGCATGCCTTTGCTTACTGCTCTCTTTCTACTGGGATGGATAAGATGGATTGCTTTTGTGGTGTATTCCAAAATCCTCGGCAGTCTTCCCGGAGTAGTGAGCTAAGACCTATCAGCATGGGGTCTTTATTTATTTATTTGTTAATGGAAAGTTGTAGGATGGGGCATGTATGGAAGACAATGCTGTTATTTAAGAAATGACAATATGACCATAGGATTGAAGGCCATCTATACATCAGCTTTAAGCAAACAGACAAGGGTATTACAAGCACTGTTGCCTCCAGCAGCTCCAGATCCTGGCAATTCCTCCTACTGAGCTGCAGGACTCCAGCTCAGGGTGCCCTGAAACTTAGAGGACTCCATTCTAAAGTGATGATTATAGCTGCTGCTTTTCCATTTGCAGGTTCAACCAGTAGCAAGGCTAAACATGTACCCCAGAGACACACACACGCTCATGCACGCATGGCTGGCTCCCCCCGGCTGCAAGGTTCTTCCTTCAACAGCACCCACATGTAACGCTTCTGGGAGTGATGGAAAAGCCAAATTCTCTTCCTCCTCTTTGCCTAGTAAGGACTGAGATTCACTAGTGAAAGCACATGCACATTTGTGGATCTCCCAAGCACTGGTGTGGCCTCCCTGTCTGCCCAGCATCCCTGCCTGGATCCTGGACTCCCGTACCCACCTGGGTCACCCACTCGCCAGCCGGTCCAGCTGAGTGCTTGCTGCAGACACACACACTTGTCCCACAGGCATCCCACACTCACTCCATATAGAAGCATGAACCCTCTGCCCATCTGATCCCCCTGTCAGGTGTCAGACCCTGCTAGTCACTGGCTATTTCAGCTAGAGGATTTGGAGTGAATACACAGGCATCCTCCATGGATGCTCAGTTAGTTTTTTAATGGCACATCAATTAGTTACTGGAGGACTGTGGCATTGTCTCTGTTTAGCTGTTGTCTGTCACTTTGTGTCTGTGTGCTTTTGTTTTTTGCTTCCCTCTTTGCTCATCCCCCTTTGTACTGAAAAGTTCCTTGGTAGTTTAAGTTAGTAAAGCAGATACTCTCGTGCTTGTCAAAGGCTTCATCCAGTGCTGAGCAGCAGGTGTGAACACTAACAACTCGCTACAGTTTGTATTTTAGCATATTAATATGAATCATTAATGAAGATTAACAAAGCATTTCTATGTTCCATTGTAACTTATGGTAATTTTGGCTCTGGCACATCTGGTTCTTCTCTTCTGCAAGGGCACTGCAAGACTAAAATGAGAAGTTCTGGGGTTGGATGCAGCAGCACTGGACTGCACTTCCCCTGGTAGCAACACCCAACCCTCCTGAGCTGAAGCTGGCTCAGCTTAACTGATAAAAACTCCAGTCACTGTTTTAGTAGCCCTGTGAATGTACCCTATCTATGCTTTCCTTAATTTTCATGAAAGCTGTATCTTGCTAAATTTTAAGGGGGGTTAAACGTTTTTATTCTATTTCCTGGATTTCCACTTGCCCATCATGCATAGATCAGAGTGTGGGAAACGTTACATCAGGTCAAAGAGCTGGTTGGTGCCAGCTCCTAGCATTTTTGGCATAGCAGATCTCTATCTCAGATCTTACAATCCTTCCAGTAAAATTGACATCCTGAATGATTCATCTCCTAAATAGGAAAAAAAATGAGGAAAGCTGAATGAAGAAAGCATGTAGTGCAGATAGGATGTAGAAGAGCTGGAGGCACATAGACCCAAGTACAGAGAGAGTTATGGGGAAAGGGGAGATGTTTACGGTCCCATCTGTCCTGCAGGGAGAGGGCAAAGAAGCCTGCAAATACGATTTGGGGGATCCTTGGTGATGAAGTGAGAGACAGTCAGATCCTGTCTGATGAAGGAGGGAGATGTTGGCAGGTCCTAATGAGAAAGTGGAAAGTTTAGGACTGTGAGTGGAGTAAGGAAACACCTTCTTCTACAAAAGTACCAAGGGCATTCAAATGAAACATTGTTAATTTACTATTTGTATGACCTGCACTTAAGCCTCCTTAAGGACTGTATAATCTGCATGACACTGTGTGTTAGAAAATGCATGTTTCTTAAGAAATATAAAGGCCCAGCTCTTGCACCTGCACCAACAGTAAAGAAAATCTTACCCAGATGAGTAACCCCAGTCAGTTCCACTTGAACTGTTTGTAATAGAAGCAGCAAGGTACTAGCTGGCATCTGTGATGGCCTCAGAAAGATTTCTGTGAGCTGCTGTAACACTCCTACTTTGAACAGACTGTCCATCACAGCAGGATTTCTTCTGTGTCATGGTGATATCCTGGATGTGTCACAACAACAGCATCTAGCCCCAGCCAGCAAAGTACTGCTGGTGGCAAGAATGGCTGTAGGTGGCCAATCTCTATGCTGTGTTCAAGAATATGGCCAAATTTCAGCTCTGTGTTGATGCCATGTCTGTATTTCTATTTTTATTGCAGGGAGAAGGCTTTTTTAGCCCCTCTTCCTTTGTTGGGTTACTGTTAGAATATCCCCAACCTCAGCAGAGAACCTAAGACAATATATGTGGCTTGTAAAGTAGCTGTGGATTTTTATGAGAAGACTAGTTTTTTAGGGTTGTATTTGAATTAATCTTCAGATGTTACTACTTTGATAAACAACATTCAAGGACTATTTACTTTGTTGCCTAAGTGTTTTTCCATTTGGCATTTTTGGAGTGGCGTATTGAATTCTGAGACCATGGAGGATGATAAATCAGTTTTGATGGCTGAATCACTAACACAGATTATTTGAATAACAAGTGATCAGTGTGAATATTTGTGCAAAAGTAACCACATATTTACATCTCTAACAGATTCTATGAACACCAGGAAAATGAAACTTTTTAGAGACAGACATTATATATATATTTCTAGTTTTTTAGGGTTAATCCAAGGCTAATAAATGGATGCTTTCTTCCTATGAATAAAAGCTGAATACTAGGATTTTTGTTTCTTCCACTTTCTTCTAATTTCTTCTTTTAATTTCTTCTGATTAGGTATACTTATTAATTTGCCATAGTACTCCCCACATTCACATGTGCATGAAACATTCTGGCCAAAAGAAATTAGCACTCAGAAATTGCCAAAGCTTTCCTAGCAGGGATTGCAGGGAGTACACAGTTCAGTCAGAGTCAGTGTGGAGGACCTGGACCTTACCATCTTACCATCTGTGGGTAAGATCTGCTTCCGTTTTTTTTTGTGCTTGTAAAAGACATCTGGCTGCCAAAATAATAGTTTGCCATGAAGATTTAAGGAGTTGCTTGGTGGAGACATAACAGGCACAGGAAGAGATTTGATCAGTCCCCAGTTCTGCCATCTGGAAGTCAGTCAACATGAGACCTGGCCATTGGCTTTCAGTTGCAGTCCTTTAGCAGCTAATTGGTTTGGAGGTCTGGACTTGGTGTGGGATGAGGACAATAGGATTTGGCCTTGAGAAGTTAGAAAGTTAAGAAGATTGCTACAATAGCAAATGCACCTTTATGGAGTCTTTCTGACAGAGAGAAATTTTATGTATTGTGTTTTGGTTTTGTTGAGGGTTTTTTTTTTTCCCTGTAATTTTTCCTCACAAACTTGTCTTCTAAAAATCTTAATTGTTTCTATTTTTAAAAGATGATTCATTTGGCTGCTGAATTTCTAATTGTGGCTTTCAGCATGTGATTGTTGGACTCCATGGAGAGTAGCAGGGGGTGGGTCAGTGAACAACTTCTAAGACACTTAACGGAAGATGACTGAGGGAAAAAAAGTTCACATATCCTAATTCTACAGGAGGTTACACTGGAAATTTTTAATGTGTCTACAAATATCAGAAGTTTGAAAATCCCTGATCTAATGATTAAGTGTGGAGTCAAGGCCTCATCAAGGCATTGGCATTGCTCCAAGTTGGAAGATTCCTATGTGAGTCCGAGGATGTGGTGTAAACATCTTCCTCTCCTGATGATGTGTCTCAGGCTAAAAATGTATTCCAGAGCACTTAGAGCCAGAGTGCAGATACCTTGCAGTATCTATTCCTGGCAACTCAGGGTGATTCTGCACCAAAGATTGTAGTCATTTTGCTAGTTCATTCAGCTGGAGGTCATACAGGGGCCTTATTAGTGAAAGATACCTCAATGCTAAATGATATATTACATGTATTTATCCAATGGCAATTATCTGCAGTTAAACACATGGTATTCTATGCAAATTGAATAGAAATAATTTTAAATTAATCCAGTGCTGAAGTTGAAAACTGGGACTACATGGAAATTAGGAGCTGGGGTGGGCACAGACGGCTACCACTGATGCCAAAGGGTATTTGTGACAATATGTGGGGTGGGGGCTCTGAGAGAAAGATGGGAGTTGTGGGATTGTGGATTCCACCAAATAGCTTTTCACCTGTGTCAAGAGATGGCATCTGTTGCCACCATCTGTTCAACATCTCTGCTTATCTTCCCACGTATGATGCCAGGCTGGGAGCCCAAAAAAGGGGACAAAGGGTACACTTTGGTGAAAGTTCAGTGAATGCTGCTCTAAAGTCCCCAGGCACCAGTGGGACCTTCTGTGGTTACGTGTGGTCTTTTACCTGGTAGAGAGGAAGATACACAACAGGGCTGCCACACATGTCATTAGTATCCTGCAGTGAAGATTCCCTGACTGAGTTTCTATCTGGTATAAGTAGCATGTTGTCTGACAAAAAACTGTAGCCAAAATAAAGTTCAGAAAGTCAAAATCACCCTTAGAGAAAATCCATTTGGTGGAGCTTCCCGATTTAAAGTAGCTCTGCAGCTACTGTTTAAAAGTCCATTTTTCATAAAGTGCAGCAAACAGGAATATATAAAACTTCTGGCAACCAAGAGTAGCTTTCAGTGAGATACATTAGGGGAAAATAACTGGTCATTGCCATGAACATCTTCAGTTCTTCTAATAAATCTACTCTATTTGGGCAGCAACTTTTCAGCTCTTGGCAAGCATGTAGGATGTTCCATAGCAAAGACAAGAATTTGGAAACCCTCAGAGGGGCAAGCCTGGCTGCAGTCTGTGACAGCTGGTAATGTATGAATCTGAAAATGGTGTGTATATTACATCAAAGTTTCTTAGAAGCAGCATGATTTGTGGAGATGAAAATCACATTTCATAAAAACAGATGATTTTTTTTAATCAGATGAATGTCAATTCTCTGTGAAGTGTTTCTTTCTTTTGACAGCAGTTGTGTGATTTATAATATGACTCATTCTGTACATGCAATATTTTGGTTAAAAAAATCACTTTTATGTGCGAAACATTTCACTCCGACTCGGTGTTGACAATAATATGAAAGAAGAGCTTCTTTAAAGTTCCTTTTCATCATCTTGTTTATTTAATTGTTGTCAAAACTTCGAAATAGGGTGCAGATAAAATTGAGGGTATGCTACATGTATCTCAGAACAGCATTTTTACTAATGAAATCTGTTTGCCAAAAGTGCAGTATTGATTAAAACCCCCAAACCCTCTATGGGCATCCATGCTGCATTCAGCAGGTGGTCTTGACTTAAAATAATAACAATTGCAAACAAAAATGAAAGCAGCCAAAATATTTTTTGACTGTTTTCAAAGTGAAACCTTTTTTTTTCCTCTTAAAAGGATGTTTTTTGTCAACATTCACCCTAAAAATAACTACTTTTAAACTGGTACTAACACAGAAAAAAATATTGTTTGGTCCAGAACTAGTTTTGCTTGGTTAAGATTTTGCTAAGAAAGCTAAAAGCTATTTATGTTTGTGTCCAAACAATTTTGCATATCATTCCACTCTTAGGATCTCTGCAAGGGTACTGGGCCTAAGATTTCCCAGCATATGAGCAACTGAACATTCAGAATGCTGAGCTGGCACATGTGTTGCTGAATATCCTCTAGAAATAATTATATTTTGTTTTTTAAAAACTAGGGGTGTTAGAAAATTTTCTCTTTCATGCTACATTTGTTCAATCCCCATGTGGTGTTGCCCATGTTAGTGTAGCTTCCAAATTCTGATAGTGTGTGTGAAAGGAATGCTTCAGGATATCCACCAAATAAACTTGTAATTCACAAGTGAAGGTCAATCTTTGTTTAAGTCAATGCAAATTTTGCAACTGCTGTTAATAATTAGCCTGTAGGGTCAGGACCATCTTGATTCTTGTGACTCAGCCACCATACCTGATCTGTTATTTTGCAGTTATGTCCCAGAATTCAAGATTCCCTTCCACAAATGTGGAATGGAAAAACACTTCAGCAATGACGTGAGAAGTCTCTGAATGCTGTGCAAAACATTTAGGAATTAAACTAAAATACCTACCTTTGTTCTTTGTTGAGAAGGCACAGTTGTAAATCTGTGTTCTCAAAATTAAAGAGGTCTCATCTCCCGTGTCTTTTGACCACAGTGTAGTTTTATTTCCTGTTAGACTAGTAACTTAGTATCCTTTAATATTATTTTGTATTCCTTGCACATTGAAAACTTCCATAAAAGCCCATCGCATTTTTATATGCACTTAGAAAAGTAGGACCAGGCATCTAATTGTAGATGAAATTTTTTTTTCTAATTTAGTTCAAATAAATTATGCTCAGCATAATCCCAACAGACATTTCTAGATCAAATTTTACTTGCCTTACTAATGCAAAGTTCCTGTTGAGAATTGGACACCAATAAGTGTAGCATTTGCTTAGCCATAGATCTTTGAAAGCAATCTTCTGATACACAACAGGTAATTTCAGAGATAAAGAAAGAGAGAGAGAGAAAAATCATCTTTATTACCTGCTTTCTATTTTGAGATAATTAAGTTCAAAGGTTCTGAAGCAACATTGACTGTTACAGGATGTCCTCCATACCAGAGAATGAAATTAATCAGTCATTGCCATATTAAGTGAAAACAAATTAGTTGCAGGCAAAACACTGTACTTTCATCAGTCATGTCAGGGTGCAAATGCAAAGATATATATCTTAGCATAAATGTTCACAGATAAACAAAATAATTCACCGTGGAAACCAAATAATTAAAGTCACTATTGTTATGCAACAGGTATTCTCTTAAGTATATGCTATTTGGTTTATGAGATTACAATGTAGGTTTTTTATCTGTATTTTGTCTCTGATGAGAGGAGAATTTAATTTTTGTTAATCTGAGGTGCCTGGATTCAGGCAGTGACTCGAGAAATCATCTGTGTTCACGTTTAGTACAATCAGTCCCTCTAAATCTCACTTGCTGCACGTTTATTTGTTGTAATAATGTTTCCCTGAGGAGTACAATACACAACCTGATTTCACAATTGTACGGGTGTCCGTAAGAATGGCTCTAATGAGGCCACTTCTGTCCAGTGACTGGAACTGAAAAGTTTGGCTTTATATATTTTCAAAGGATTTAATGAATTAGTGTCAAGGCAAACTTCATTGTGAGCATTTGCTTTAATTTCTGAAATGTTTCTAGCAACAGAAAACACTTAATAACCTGTTAGTTGAAATGAATCAAAATGTAATTGACCAAGTGTTTTGCTGTTGACTTGAGGGAATGCAAAGCAGGGAGGGATACCCTGCCCCATTGTAAGTGGCAGTGAGGTACCCAGCCTGCTGTGTAGAGGTGTGAACTCCTGCACAGCTAGCAAGACAAAGAATCATATTCAGCGTGTTTGCGTCATAGAGTCCAGCGTGTGCATCTTCAGCTACTCTTGTTTCATGCTGATGGATGGAGGCTGGGAGTAGAAGCCTAAGAAGACTTACAAAAGGCTAAGAGAAACAGAATTTAGAGTGGCCATTGTCACATAAAAGGGTAAAGTAATTTGGCAGAAAACCAATTGCGTTCCAGCTGGTCCTCAGCTNGTCTCAGTTTGGAGGCAGGTAGCCTTTGGGATTGAGGTGTGTTTTGGCATTATAATGACATTATAATGAGCAGAGTTTGCACAAAGGACAACACTTTGTGAAAACCTGACAGACTGTTGGTGCAGTGTCATGAACAGGCAGCTTCTCAGTTCTCTGGTACCATGGAGTTCCCATCTCTGCCATGATCTCACANGGTGACTGGCAGAGTGAATAGTGCAGTTCTTTGAGAGTACAGGGTCCTGTGCATTGCCAGGGAGAAATTCACTGTCTGCAAAGCACGTGCAGATGTACAAGACGTGTTAGATTAAAGAGCAGCTCAGGAAAAGNTCCGTGTTATACCTTTCCTTCATGAGTGAACTATGCTGCACCTTTAATGTGATTTTAGTTACTAAGTCCTCTCCAGTCATTATTCCACAGGCAGTAAGAATATTTTTCATAAGAACTGTTCTCAAAAAGGGCAAAATTTGTGGAAGAAATGAGTCTGAAAGGGTTGGACCTCTGGTAAGGAACATATAATGGGAGGCAAGGTGAAAACATAGTAATCAATGAGTAGTGAATGGGGGGGGGTTCCTCTTCACCGATGTGAGAAAAAATAAGAAAACTAATCAAAGGAAACAAGACCTTATTTTGTGTTTGAAATCTAAAGCTTTGTAAGCTTCAAAAGACTCAGTATTCTCTGACAGTATTTTGAGCATTAATAACGAAAATTAAAGTATCTTTGTGTTATAATAAATGTAATTAGGGAGAAATTCCTTTTCTTTGGTTGGGTACGCCTTGTAAATGGCAACACGGGGCTTCTTTCATGTGAGACCAAACAGAGGGAAGATACCAAGCCAAGAGCAATTTTGTCATGGTTCACCAGAACAGTTTTTACAAATAAAGTCATTTCCCTAAGGAAATGATGAAGAGTCTATTTGCATTACAGTAAAGTTGGGTAGTTGCTACTGCCTTCACTGCTATAACTGCTTAATTAGCCCAAAGCCAGATTTTAAAAGTCTTTTAATACAGTGGGTATATGTGCTTTCATCATTGGATTATCACCTGCTAGTCTGGAATATAAAACATTGCATATCCTCTGTTACTAAGGTATCGGCCACTTTTGGTCAGAAAAAAACTTCAAGCCCTTCAGCATTTGCTGAAGACATCAGTATATTCTCCTTCCAACTTACATTAGCTGGTTAACAGTGTCTCCAGGATCTGGGAAGAACAATCTAATTGTTTGTTTGTTTGTTTTTCTTCACATCTGTCAAATATATGAGTTTTGAATAGTTCAACAAAATCAATTGAGGTCACAGTGAGGAAAACACAGAGCAGCATGGGAAAAAAAATTAATAATCAAACCCTCAAACAACTCAGAAGCAAGCAAAGGGAATAACAGCATGAAAATTGTAGCCCTTCTTCAGTTGTATGTTGCAGGGTCAGTAACAGGGATTTGCACAAATGTCTTTATAGGGATTAAAGTCACCTCTCAGTAAAAAAAGTAAACTGCAGATTTGTCTGCTTCAGCTAATAACTCGAAAGACAATCACACTGCTGAACATGAAGAAACCTTAAAGCCTACTATCCATTTGAAAGAACTACCCTGATCCAGCCACACTTACTTAGGGCAGCTCCTCAGCATCTTCGTGTGAATCTTTTACATAGAAACTTCAGCAGGATTACAGCTCAGCAAAGAACCAGAGGAGGGGGAGGGTGTTAGTACCTAACCCCAGTTTGTGCAACTGGGAAACTTTCACCACCTTGCAGCACTGAGTGTTTGATCCTGCATTTGTCAGAACTTCAGTTTCCATGTTTCCTCACAGCAGTTGATGGCACCAACAGCTACAGCCCACCTCTTGCTCCCATTACTATGATTATTTCAGGAAGAGGGAGGTCTAGGCTTAGAAGCTGGGAAAAGAGGAGGAGGAGGAGATTGCAAAATCCTTCAATATTTACTTTGTATTTCGTGAGTGTGCAAATAGTGTTTAATGCTTTAGATCTGCACTGGAGAGTAGGGCATTTTTCAGTCTGTAATATCATAAGACAATGAGACATCAGGATAATCTCCCAAGGGAAGTGGTGGATTCCCCTACACTGGGCAGTTTTAAGACTCTCACAGGGTGCTGGGCCATTTTATTTAAACTGTATATATATAGCTTACCTTAAAAAGTTGGACTAGATGATCCCTGAGGTCCCTTCCAAACTTGTATTCTATGACTCTGTGATGTTTCACAAAAATATTTTTGTGTTTATTCCCTGTAATAGACTTAAAAATAGGTTGTTTTTTTTAGCTACTTCACAAAGAGAAGCCCTCAGTCACTGATACCAGGTGGAGTACTTTTTTCTTTTTTGATATCTAATTCATCATATATGAATATCGTATAGACTGATGGTGTTATTAGGTATGATCTTAAAGAAATAAGAGTTACTGTGTTAGAAGTGAACAGCACTCATCCCCCCTGCTGCCCCAAATGTTTTACCTTGGGTTATTCTTGATGCACAAGCTTGTCCTCATGACATGTTCTCATGCCTGTTCTTTGTACTGGCTACTTCAGGTCCAGATGTGCTCTCGTGGCTTTAGTCTGCAGCTTGTTGATTGTATCACTTCAATGCACTGACATTTTAGCTAGAAAGTTGTGAACCACACTTGTAGTGCTGTCAAAGTCAGCAGCAATATTTTTATTCTTAAAGTTTAGCATGTATTTAAATGTATTGGTGGCTCAAACAAGTACCCTGAGAATGTAAAAAGTGATCAGCCTGTCCCACTTAATACTTCTGGGAATGCTGGAGGTACAGTAGCAAATTATTTCCTTAGCAAGAAATATATCAATGCAACTTAAGCCTATGTGGATGAGTTGTTTCAACAGCAGAGATGCAACTTAAGTCAAAAATACAGTTGTTTTCAACTGTCTCAGAATATGTAGCACAAAACCAACTGAGTGTAAAATGAGCATAACCCAGGAATGAAATGGAGCTGGAAGTGGGAAGAATGTTTCTAGACATTAGGGTAAAGCAGTCCCAGTGGGAGAGTGGGAACAAATACTTCATTTTTAAAATGGAGGCTGTAGTTCAGTTTTGATTGTAAATTAATGAACTGGACATCTTTCCCAGTCTTATATTTTTAAAACAGTATCTGATGCTATTTTTGCCATCAGCGAAGGGACTAAACTATTTATTTTCTCCCTCGATTTTAGTTTGGCTTTAAGAGGACCATTAAAGAAAGAGTATTTAGAAAATAATCAAAGGAACATTATCACCTAATTGAATTGGCAAGAGTTTATATTTGTAGAAGTTATTCTGAATATTAAACTGCTGAAGCTTACACACTACAAAGCATGGATTTCTTTTTAATTTTGTGTAGAGAAAGAACACAATGTTTACCGAGCAGTTGAATATTAAATGCAAAATGAAGTGATCCCTGTGAAGAAAACTGTGTCTAGGGGCCAGCTTCAGTGTTTCAGCAAGGCAGCCTGTATAAGGAAAAATAAACAAAGCCTTATATAATTTGTTTATTCTGTTATGTTTATTTTCTGTTTATTTTCTTTAATAGTAACTTTGCTAACACCTTCTGAATTGACAGGGTGTTTTTTCATACACACAAACACACATCCTATATGTTGTTGCTATATAAACCCTACTGTAATTTAAAGGAGGAATTACTGCATTTGAACATCATTTAACATATTTTAAATCTGCTGAAATGAAGTGTGGAAAATAGAAGATTTTGTCCCAAAATAATGACAGACATCACCCTATAACTAGGGAAGTGAACAATATTCTTGCTTGAGGTGGTTTTCCTCCTTTTCCCACTAACAAAGGCTGTTACACAGTAAAGCCCTGAGGATCTACAGACAGCAGCATGTGAATTCATCAGCTGAAAGCTTGCCTGAAAGTTTTATAAGTTTGTGGCATGTGGAGCAACAATAAGGGAGAAATGAGGAAGGAATAGCTGTCTAGGGGAACAGTTAGAATGTAATTGCTTGGTGATTAGTAAACAGGTATTTGAAGAGGGTGTTGTAGGGTCAGAGCAAGAGAGATGTGGCCCAGTTAACAGATGGAAACTGGGAGGTTCTAATACTCAAATGCTTCAAGGTGAACCTTTCTTCAATTGCAGGTTCAGACCCTAAGAGTAAAAGCATCAAAAGCTTCTAAGTTTTTTGGCAACTGCATTTCCATTTTGAATGAAGATTTCCACGTAACTTCTGAAACAAGTTCTGCATCAATCTATAAAATTTTGCCCTAAGATTTATTTCATTAGTTGTTCTATGAAGATGAAATGGATATTAAACTTTTAAGCATTTTAAATTCTACTGGTGATAATCTCCTGATGACATCATTTTTGTAGTTATGTTTCAGACATCCTGGAACACAACTTTATTGTAATGCTGAGTAAGAGTAGGTTCCCAGATGCTGGGGTCTGGTTGTGATTGGATAGGGATAAAGATGTAGATGAACAAAAATGTTGTACTTGATGGCTGTTTCAGCCTATGCAAACCTAAGTCTGTAAATTCCTCCCCAAAATACATGTTAAGCTCCTGTCTGCCCTTCATCTTGTTCTTACTACCCCTGTTCTTTTTGAAGCAATAGTTTTCTACAATAACTGTTTTAATAAAGTACAAGGAGCTGATGTGGGGCATATGGTTAATCAGTGCTGAATCATGGGGATGCAAACGGTGGACAGCACTCATTGTGAGGGACTGGGAACAGCTAAGTGTAGCCTGCACTGCAGAAATTCAGACCAGGATTGGATTAATCAGCACAGTGTGTATTAGGAGGACACCAGGGTGAGCCCAATTCAATTGGATTTCAGAATGTCACAGCTCCCCAAGCCAGAGCGTCTGTAATTAAATTCAAAAATCAATGTTAATGCTCAGCTGGATCACACAGCTCAAATCAGAAGATAATCAGGAAATGCTAGAAAATTGAAGGTTTCATAGAAATATTCTGGTTGCTGTACTGTACTTCATCAATGCTCTTCAATAACGCTTTTTCAGAGTAAGTGCTGTGGGTGGTGTAAGGCAATTAGGACTCTGACACTCAGCAAGGACAGGTGCCACTGTGCTTATTCATAACAACAGAATAGAGAAGTGAAGTGAAGTAGGGGACTGCATGTATTGTGAGATTCCAAGCTAAAAAAAGATGGCACATTGGTATCTCAACTTTTGGTCACTTCTCAGAGATTCCAGGACTTGAGGCTTTTAGAGGGACATGAATGACACAGAATTCTGAAAGCAGTTTAGGTGACACCAATGGTCCTGCTTTTGGAATTGTGGGATCTGTATCATACCTCAGATGGAAAGCAAATTAGAACCTACTTATATATGATCTATAAGCAGAAGCACGTGGGATGATATTTACGGCACCAGGGGATGATGGTATCATTAACTAGCACTCTTCACTGACATTTCTGTAGTGATTTTTGTATAAGTGAGAGTATTTCATCAAGAAAGGTTCAGCATGTAGACTGCATGAAAGGGAGTCTTGTTTGGTGAGACCTATGAGCTGTGGCATTTGCATTTCTTTCTATGCTAATTTAAGGGTATTTAAGAATCTGTCCCACGGGTCCCAAAACAGGCTGACTCCTGGGTTTGTCTTGTTTCATGACTCACTGAGGTTCTGCCCTGGCTCCACACAATGTGCACACACAAGCTTCCTGTAAAATGGATCACTTTTTTGCTTCTCATGTGAGTTTTCAGGCTAGATTTGTGGATCTACACACGGATTATGTACTGAAAAGTTAGGAAAAGAGTGCACAGCTGTGTTTCTGTTTGCAGATTTAAGGCAGTTTAAATAAAGCAGACAAATACTGAGCACTAAGATCCTAATACCATCTCCCTGCTTGCAGCATTTCTGGCAGCAGTGAGCTGAATGTTGTACTCGTGTTGTGGCAAAGGCAAGTAGTAACAGCCCTGGCAAACCATTAGGTTCAGTATTGTCCCCGAGTATTCCGAGGTATATGGAAGGCTCCTTCTGTGTGAGTGGCACTGAAAGGCTGTTAGCACGTGTTATCATTAAGCATGTAATAGGAGCATCTCTCCATGGCTTGGAAAATGTGACTTGGAACTGCATGGAGATGGACTATTCAAGTTAAAAATCTGAACAGCCCTCAGCCAATCTGGGATGCTGGAGATATTCATGGTTGAAATCTGCAGCTGGCCAGAAGTCATTCAGAGACCCTGAATAAAATATTACAAATACATAAACCCACAAAAAATAAAAACATGCCAACAAGAACAACAAAAATACCAATGTACAGAATGAGCACAGAGCTGTTCATGACTTCTGTGAGGACTATCCAAGTGTTCTTGTTTGTTGGTGGTGTTTTAGTGATGCTCCAGGCTAAAGAAAACTGAAGAGTAAATGAGAAGCCTGCATGAAGCACCTGTAACATGGTCTTTTCAACATCTGGACAGGGGGTGGCTGATCCTTTCTTTAGAGGAAAAACCATGGTGTGATGTGAAAGGAAAAGGGGGTTCTTGTTGTGTAAAATCTTATCCTCCAGCTGAACCTGCAGGATGCGATCAGCTTCCAAATCTGCCAGCAGCTGCAAGTGTATCTGACTAGTTAACTCTCACAAACCTTACACGTTTCCTACAAATCTACAGTTCTCATAAACAGATGCTTCTTTTACCTTCCCTTTTGGTTTCATTCTCATCTGTCATGGTTTTTAATTGCATGAGTAGGTCGGTCTGCTGATTTGATTTTCCCTTGCCTCCTAGCATGGTCTCATTTGTTATCTTCATTTTTTTTTGGCATTTGCATTGGTTAAATTACATTCTGTCTCTGACATTCCAGCCTATTTGCACATAGTTACATGATGTGGTTCATCTCTCTGCAAGCTTCTCCACCTCTTTGTTCTCTCTGGGTGGTCCTCAGTGTTTGCAGCTCTATTTCAAATGTCAAGCTCAGTTCATATACAGAACTTTTTCCTTCCACTATTTGTTCTGCTAATTGTTGGGCACGTTTTTAGAGAAAATAGCAGTTGTCCTTTTACTTTCTCATGTATCTGGCTTAGTGGGGCATTACTGCAGTGCATTCATTACCTTGAACAAGTAGGAATTACTTTATTCTCATTTTAGTTTGAATTTACATATCTATACACTAATTCAGCTGCAGAATCAAAGCCTTGGAGGCTTCCACAAGGAAGTGAAGGAGGTAACTTAGTACCCATCTTCAGAACTGACCTGTTGGGACAGTACCTCACAGAACTAGAGCCTGGTTACATTTTAAGCATGTTCTGGTTGGTGTTACCTGCACTAATCTGGATTGTCCCTGCTGTTTCATAATGTCTGTCGCCTCTTCCTCTGTACTTAAATTGGTGTTGCTGCTGCCTTTCCACTTGGAAGAACAAGTATTGAACAGTGACCTTTAAACACAGCTGTGAAAGAGGAATCATAAATAAACATTTGCTAAAAAGTATTTTATTTTCTACTAATTTTAGTGAATACCTTCAGTTATGCATGGATAATTTTCATTTTGTTTTTGCTTGTTGCTTTAGGTGTCTAAATAAATCTATTTCAAGTAATTTGGTAACGTTGCTGGTCTTCTGCTGAAAAATATAATAAACTGGTGGCATTGTATTTCAGTCTTTCCCCTGTCCTCTGAGCTGTAAACTTTATGGTGGTCTGCTGACACCTTCCTGCTGCTCAGCCTGTAACTACATTGTCAACTTATCTCCCTCTCCCCATTTCTTCATCCTGCTTTCCTTATATAGAGCTGGTAATTTTGCAGTAGTTTCTGAAAAGAAAAAAAGTAACCCATACTATATCTGTTGGTACTCAGTAGTCTGCTGAGTTCTATTCTTTATCTTTTTTCCACCTCAGCAATGCACTCAGAAATAGAGTTAAAGATACATACATACAAAACTGACTGACAAAAATACTCTGTGATGAGCTGAGAAGAACCTGAAACCATAAGACATAAATGTAAATTTTACACTAACTAGAAAAACTTGACTCTATACTCTTTGTCTTGTTGACCAACAGTTTTTAACAAGGTACCTCTAACTTCAGTCATGCATTCATTTAGTTTAAACATGCCTTACTTATAAGTGCTTGATTCTGAACATTATGCTGCCTTTGTGTAAGTCAAGAGTTTACTACAATAAACTGTTATTTATGTTTGTAATGAACAGTGACCATATCCAGGCTGAAGAAAACTAAGTAAAATATTAATAGCATAAGATGACGTAGCAATAGCAATGTAACTGAGGAGCTTGAGGAACAAAAAAAAAAGTAATATTGCAAGTCATGGATAAATTGCAAATACATGTTAATAAAAGTTGACATTTCCCACTAGAATTAAAATCTTCCCTCATACCAGTCAGTGTTGACATCTGTCCTGGTCATGCAGGTCAACTGACATCACGTTTTAAATTACACAGGGTAGCTCAAGTGTGTTAAACCAGAGATGTATAGACTTTAGGAATGGAGGGCATTGGGATAAGATAAGCTAGCACACTGTTGGCAGTGCGTCCATTAATAGGTCTTTAAGTAGGACACCACACTTGAGAAGTGCCATTTGTCATTCCTCATGTGTTAGGAATACTCTCATTTTTCTCAGGCCTGGCAGCCTACTGTTCCTCAAGCTATTAGGGACTCTGTCTGACTGGAATAACTGAACAGAGCTGGTTTTCTGCACATAACAGGACAGGCATATGCTGATTCATAGATGCAAAATGAACTAACAGACTTTGCCATATTTCAGAGGCCTTGGTCCATGGAAAACCTGTGTGTATTTGAAATGCAGGGGAACAGGACGGAGTGTAGATGTCTGAGGTGAGGGAGGCAGACCTTTTATGGGTCATGAAATAAAGTTTTGTGCTAGATGTGAAGTGACCTGCACGAATAACACCTGGGCATTCTGGAAGCAAGTAGAAGCAAGGACGTACGTAGCTGCTGTTCTGCTCTAACAGGCTGGCCTTTATGTACTCCCAAGGAGTGGTTAGGTTTTAACCTCCAGTGCTGTTCATAGTGTTCATGGTAAAGGAAAAAGTATTTATAAGCAAATCATGTGTCTATATAAGTGAATGCTACAACCAAACCTTAAGATACAATCCCATAAATGGAACACACAGTATTTCAGCATGTCTTCCTCTTAGCAACTCACTACTCTTGGGTGACTTAGCTCCTTTTGGGTTCTTCCTCTTTGTAGTATCCTTAGTTTTGGGTGTTGCAGCAGAAAGAGAGTGGTTATTATGGGACAAGTGATAATGGAGTTGATTAAAAGTACAGAAGAAATTGTTCGTGATGGATAATGTATATAATGGGAGTGGTCTTCATACTGACATCTCTGTTGTTTTATACATGCATTTTACTAGTTTGTGTCTTGAAACTGCTGCTCTTAGGTGGACTTTGTAACTTGTGTGTTTACCAGTGAGCAAGCTGAGTGGTTGATGCTTACAGGTTCTACTGATGCCCCCATGTGGATGTTTGGCTGATCACTCCAGTGTGCACTTGAAGATATGGTTAAGGCTTACTGTTAATTTCTGTTAAATTATTTCTGTGACATCCATTAATGGGCAAAGAAAAGTGACTATGTGGGATACCAAAAGTATTTTTGAACTATGCTTTCCATTCTCTATGAGTTAGTGCTTGACTATCCTTTTTTTGTATCTAGCATTTGAAACTTGTTGACATACTGGGAATAGCATCACACTAACCCGTTTGCTTATTGTTGTGCTATTCCTGAAACCCAAGAAACATTTCATTCCATTATTCATGTCCTAATAATAGCTATGATATAATGATGGTCTAACAGGTTTGCCAACATAGAATAACCTAAACCTCATACACTGATTTTTCTGCCCCTGTGGATGAAAATAATTATATGGTAACCATCTGAGAGTCCATCTGCACCCCTGAGTCACTGAAAGTTAGTGCAGAGATTCTGGAACTGTCTTTAAATGTGACAGCTCAGACACTGTGACTGCACTAGTTATGACAGCAGAGACAAGAGAGGCTGATTGTCTTTCTTTTTGGGGGGTTAACTTGCACAAAGGTCTTCAGTGTAAAAGACAAGACTGACCCATGTTTATCAGTGTTCCTTAGATCATAGTCATGAAGGAAGATTTCAGAAGGCAATGACAGACCAGATGAGCATATTGACAGCACAGGGCCACAGCTGTACAGAAGCTGCTGTTCCTGTTGGCCATATAAACAGCCTTACCTTGTAGCTGGGATGTCCAGCTTCTTCCAAAGATGCCTTGTGTGGACATCTCTAATGACATGGAAAAATGTCTCCCGCTGGTGGAGGGTCCTGGTGCCCAGGATGCCCCATTTTCCAGACAAGTCTCTTGACCACTGATGTAGAACTGTGCTGCCAGAGTTAATGGACAGGCAGTGACTTTCACAGTCACTTTTTGCTCCTAAGTCTTTTAGATCTGCTAAGTTGGGCACTTAATGTCCTTTTTTTGTACCCCTGTCATGCACTGAGATTTTCAAATGCAGTGTAGAAACCCAAGTACTTCTCAGAATTAGGCTCTTGTGTTATCTGAGTGTTTGAAAATTGGACAGCAAACAAGAATTCTAACTCCTACTCCTTTGCATTTGTATGTTTTATAGAACAAGTAGTGTTTTCTAGGTCAGAGGGAAAGCTTTTCTTAGGCATCTTAGTTGTGGAGCAAATAGATTTGATTTCATACCTAATATGTATGTTCCTTAAACCTTCTTTGCAATACATATTTCATTTTGTTCCTGATATTATTTGATCTTAACATTTTTGGACTTGTATACAGTGGGAAATTACCATTATTAGAACCTGCTAATTAACATGATTACCCGAACATGTAGTCCAGATAAGGACATTTGCTTCAACTCATGACAGCTGGTCCCTGCCTGCATTGTGTGTCTAGGCTGGAGATTTCACCTCTGACTAAATCAAGCAGCAGATTGCTGGTTAAGCTGGGTGATGTGAGTGCAAACAGTAGCCAGAGCACTTCAGTGTTGTTTGTGGCTGTATACCTCCACACCAAGTGCCTGCAACTGTTTTATTCAAAAGCCTGTGTGTAAGAACTGAAGAACCAACAATCCTGGTGCTTGTAAATGAAGATATTTCCTCACATTTTCCATCTCGTTTATTGTTTGTATTTTATAATGCATTTGGCTTTATCTGGAGTGTTGAGTCATGCTGTTCCTTCACAGTAGATGACAAAGAACATACTTTTTACTCTGCTTTTACACATTTGGTCTTTCGGAAGCATCTAGAGATCTTTATAAAATGTATTTGATGATTTGTGGCTGATAGCTGATCAATACATTGATCTGCATTCTGTGAGCTTGCTTCAGAATTCCCATTAGTTCTCTGTATTTTGGATTTCAGTTCTTGGGTTGCTGGGCTGTAATATTATCTCACAGTTTTCACTTTCTGACTTCTAAAAGATGCTCTTTCTTTTTGTTCTTTGTAATGTCTAAAAGATAAAAAATGAAAAAGAAAAAGCTAGAATAAATGCATGAATATTCACATACTTCTTTTACACATTTTAAGTTAGATCGTGTTCATAAAGTAATTATTTTCAATAAAAAGCTTTACTGCTTTACTTTATGCTGAAAGCAGATAGATTGCATGTCATAAAAGATTGTAAATAGTCTACTTATTTCACTTGTAAACACAGCTAACCCAGGATCTTTTCTGTTTACTGAATATGAACACTAATAATGTGAATGGACAAATGTGTCTAAAGTAATTATGAATTTTTGGCTAAATAGCCAATATCTACTTCCATTTGTAGTACTGATTTTCACTAGAAAATGGATTATGCAAACTAAAGTGCTAAAATAGCTTAGAAACAGATTTTGTCACTTCAGTCATAAAGGACAATTACCACCTTACTGAATTTAGGTTAAAAAAATCCCTTAGCTGTTTTTTAGTAGAAAAACTCAGGCAAACTGGAGAATGCAAGCAAAGAAAGGCAAAAGTAAAGCCTAGTACATCCAGCTTTCATTTCCCTGTGTGCATATTCTATTTTTTCTTCTAGGAAGAAAATGAAATAACTTTAATAGTCAGTCACCTTGTAAACACATTCTCTGCAAATCTTATATCGCTTCTTCCCGTTTTTTTTTCCCCAGTCTTTTCTTAGCTCCCTTTTGCTTTTTGTTGTAATATATTTGGACCAGGATGTGATGTATCTGTTCATAAGAAGTAAGAACTTCTGTGCATAAGTAAAGAAGGTATTGGTGCAGACTTCTGAAAACAAATGACAGGTCTCCATTTATTAATGATTTAATACAGTGATTACAGTAGGCATTCCACATACAAATACATCCTGTGCCTGAGAGCTTGTGCTTCTTTAGTCTGTCATCTAGGACATGAGCTAAGCTGCTCCAGTTAGAGGTCAGGATGGCTGGAAACTCAAGACATCACACATGATGATGGTGGGGCATGTGGGTTGACACTGCATGAGAAAGGTATTCTGTGGCCTGAGAATGTTTGGTTCAGTGCGTGATGACTGGGAGGCTGTTCCAGATGTAAGAGGCTTGGTGCAAACCTCATGTTACTTGAGTTTTATGTTGGTAAAATTCATTAATTTCTGTAGACTCTCATCTGATTTGCCCCAGTGTGCCTGTAGATGTAGTTGGGGATGGAACAAATTTAAAAGCGAGTGCAACTGGGCCAGGCAAAAGCTTGTAGACCAAATCTAGGCCAAGTCATAGAGCAGTGTCTTGAAAGCAAAATATAGAAACTTAGGCTTCTTCTTTCTCTCTTTGATGTGTGCTCTGTGCTTTTGTGAGTGGCTAACGAGCTGTGTATAATGCTGCCAATATTGAATGTTGCTGATTTTGCACAGAATTGCAATGTGTGACCCACTGAAAGGATCAAGCTGAAGGAGAAATAGTAGCAGAGAGGATAAGCAGCTCAGGCATTCACCTTTCTGCAGTATTCCTGGGTGTTTACTTTTGACCTTGGCATAATAGTTGAAATAATTAATGTATATGGCAGATCCTGTTAATGATGAAGGCTTTTAAAAGGGATTTTTGTTTAGTGTGATTTAAAGAATGCAGTCACAACATTGCCTGACTCTGGTAAGAGGCACCTTGCTTAGCTTACAATTATATTTATCAATAATTCCGAGTTTATAATTTTTCATTCAAATTCCATAGTTGGTATTATTTGAATTAGTTTATATCCAAATAAGATCACAGGTGATTTCAAGAAAGGAATGGTGTTAGGACATGGAACAACAGACACAAGTTACAAGAGAGGTGCAGACTGGATATAGGGAGAACCTTCTTCCCTTGAGGGCAGCGGGGCAGAAGCACAGGCTGCCCAGGGAGGCTGAGCTGGCTCCATCCTGGGAGTGTTTCCAGACCAGCCTGGACACAGCCCTGAGCAATCTGGTCTGAGCGTGCAGCTGGCCCTGCTGTGAGGGGGAGGTTGGACTGGAGATCTCCTGAGCTCCCGCTTAGCTTGGATAAGCCAATGGTCTTTTGATCCTGTATCCACATTATGTATGTGCACCAGGGCTCTGACCTGCTGATCCAGCTGTCTTGGACAGGATGTTCCAAAGTTTCCTTTGAAAAATGAAACGTCACTCTTCAAGCTTTCTCAGGGAAGGAGAGGCTTGCATTACTGAGGACAGAAACTGATTAGCTGTGAAAGTTTTGATCGGTTTTATCTTTGTAACTAAGTTCTATACCTTGTTTGGTTGAGAGATTCACTTAATATTTCTGAACTATAATTTTGTAAGACTAGTTTGTTTGGTTTGTGTCTGTTTGGTTTGGTTCTTTTTTCTTTTGTATTTGGTTTTATCCCACCACTTCCCCCCAAATAGTACTAGAGGGTTAAAGATATTTTATTGTAATGTTTCTGGGTTGGGGTAATGTTATAACCTTTCCTCTGTGTCATTATGCAGACACTTAGTGTAATGGCTTGAGGAAGGTTATGGTAAGAAGTTGGGTTACTCACTGTCATACTTGGACTTTCCTATCTGTGAGAATTCTGCTTTAACACAAGGGCAGTGGACAGTCATAGGTGAGGATAGGAAATGCCATGGCCCAGGCTTGGTGCTGAAACAGGATGAATGTGAGTCCAAAGGGAGATTTGATATATTCAGTGTAGATTCAGTGTGGCTCCTTTATCTACTTGCTATACCTGAAAGTTGCATCAAAGTCACTTTCATAAAAGGAAACTGTACCCCTTTGTACAATGTAAAGGTACCTCTTTGCATATATTTCAAACCAGTGTGACACAGTATGGTTGTGGAAATATGTAGGAAAAAGAGATCTCATAACTCTTGTTAAAGCCTGGGTTTGTTTTTAAAAATTCATTTTCCCTTCTTAGTTAGTTTCAATATCCAACTTGTTACAGTAGAACAATGAGCTGCTTCACTTTTGTTCCCAGTGTATGTTCCATTCATCCTCTAGATCCACTCCAAATTAGTAGTCTCCCGTCCTTCACAATTTGTGGACCCCTTGGATTCCTTAAAGCAGTAAAAAATACAGTTTTTTAAAGAAAATTCTGATGTGCCATGCCTCGTTGCCTTTCAGAGATTCTGCAGAGGCAACTGCTGGACCCCCATGGTCTTGGTTGGACCAGTAGAGTGTAGATTTGAAAACCACTGCCAGATCTAGATTTTTTAGAATAAAAATGGATCACTGTCTGGCTTCAAATTTCCCAACAGATTTTGACATGTCTTTAATACTAAGCTTTTATTTTCCATTTATGAATGCAAAGATTTTAGTATTTAACATGGTACTATTGTAAAACGAACACAGACCATTTGCTACAGCTGCATGGTCTACCAATATCCCAGGGACCTCAGCTTTTAATCTCTGCAGCAGAGCCTCTGCCTTCTGCTGACACTTGGACACCCTGGTGCTTTTGTGTTGTCAGACTCACATGCAGCTTCTCTTTTCCTTTTTATGCTGTGAAACTGCTTGCATGATCTGGCCTGTTTCCATAATCTGACTGGCAACCAAGAGGTTAAAAGGACATTATTAGTCCCTAAGCTTATCCCTTTACAGCCTAAAAAGGCACTAAGGGGAATTTGAACCAAAAAGTTTGTTTCAGTAAGAAATTTCAAAGCTTTAATGTTTTAAATAGGCATACCATTTCCTATCCTTGCCTTTTGATAGCATGACTTTAAAATTCCAGCTGAGGTTATGAAGATTTTTAATACCACATTTCACCTGCTTTCTTTTCACCTATTGTCAGTTAAAGTGCACTTAAAATACCCCATCATCTTGAATACAAAAGGTGTCTTCTACTTGCTTTTCTTTTTTAATCTGTTCAGTCAGGTCATTTTTTGAGGAGCAGATATGAGGAGAGAGCATCGTACAGTAGTCCCATTGGTGTGCTAGGCACTTGGAGGGGGCTGCTTGTTAAACCACTAAATGAAAATGTAATTTGAGATTATTTTTTCTGTTTCTTGTGGAACTACCCTCTGTTCAGCTACTGCTGTATTTTCTCTACCAGAATGATTAACCACCTTGAGCCTATAAACTTGCATTTTTTTACCTTTGTAATAAACCAGATTGTACCAGATGACAAGTTCTGTGCATAGATAACATATTGGTATGTTATGCATGTATTGGATGTATGTACATAGGTATCATAGAATCATAGAATTGTTAGGGTTGGAAAAGACCTCCAAGATCTTCATGTCCAACCTTCTACCCACCACTAGGTGATGTCCCAAAGTGCCACGTTCGCCCACTTTTTGAACACCTCCAGGGATGGAGACCACCACTTCCCTGGGCCCCCTGTTCCAATGCTTAACTACTCTTCCAGTAAAGAAATTCTTCCTAATATCTAATCTGAACTTCCCCTGGTGCAGCTTGTGGTCATTACCTCTTGTCCTGTCATTACTTCTTTAGGGAGAAGAGGCCAACACCAGCATCACTACAGCCTCCTTTCAGGTAGCTGGAGAGAGCAGTAAGGTCTCCTCTGAGCCTCCTCTTCTTCAGGCTAAACAATCCCAGCTCCTTCATACTGTCTTCATAAGAGATGTTCTCCAGCTTTATCACCCTCCTCTGTACCCACTCCAGCACCTCCATGTCTTTCTTACACTGTAGCACCCAGAACTGAACACAGGACTCGAGGTGCAGTCTCACCAGTGCCAAGTAAAGGGGAACAATCCCTTCCTCCTGCTGTCCACAGTGAGGATAACTTAACTTAAACAATATCAAATCAAGTAATAAGGGGAAATAAATTTCCTAATCAACTGAAATAGTAAGATAGGAAATACTATGGTAATATAAATCTGTCATGCACTACTTCTTCCTGCAGTGATATTTAATTCTTTGCTGAAACACAAGAGCTGTACTTAGCAGAAAGTTTTACATAAAGTTAAACTACAGGGAAATAGCGTGTACAGTTCTGATAATTTCACTTAATTAAGTTTCAGTCATTTTTCAAGCAGTAAACAAGAAAAAAATATTTATTCAAACAACAAAGATTGTAACTGGTAAAGAAAACTGAAATGTGTCTGGAATAAACCAATTAATATTACAGACATACAGTTCTACTGTTCTTTAATTTGCTTCCTATCATTGCTGCTAGTATACTTTTAAAATTAAGTGTAAGATCTCAGTCTAATTCAAATAACTATGTATACATTAAAAAGACTTAAGTTGTAGGTAGAACTAATAACTTTTATAACACAAAAATAATTGGGGAAAAAAAAAATAGCTTTTATAGATAACCTATGTGAGAAGCCCCAAGCTTTAAAGCTTAGTGCAAGTGGAGAAAAATTGCTGAGAGGTTAATTAGATTTTTAGTAGTCTAACCATCTCTGAAAACAAATTAGTTGACATTAGTACCATTAAGGTGCTGCTAGTGATGAGGGACAAAAGAGGAATCCTATGAAATCCTATCCCACCCATTTTGTCCTTTGCTTAGCTGAGCATTACTTACACAAACAGTTCTTGGCTTCAAAAGGACCCTGAGTCACTGGTCTTGTCTACCATACCTCCCCGTGGAGATGTCCAGGCGGTTCAGGTTCCTGTGGAGATGTCCAGGCTTTTCCTCCCCCATGGGAGGAATCCATGCTTGTGCAGTTTGTGAAGAACTGCAGCCTGTGGGAAGGACTTATGCTGGAGAAATTCATGGAGGACTGTCTCCTGTGGGTTGAACCCCACACTGGAGTAGGGGAAGAGTGTGAGGAGCCCTCCCTCTGAGGAGGAAGGAGTTGCAGAGACAATGTGTGATGGACTGACCACAGCCTCCCTTCCCTATCCCAGTGTGCTGCTGGTGGGGCTGAGGTAGAGAATTTAGGAGTAAAGTTAAGCCTGAGAAGGAGGAGGAGTTGGGGGAAGGTGTTTTAAGGTTTGGGTTTATTCCTCATTATCCTACTCTTTTCTGATTGGTAATGAATTAAATTCATTTCCTCAAGTCGAGTCTATTTTGCCCATGATGGTAACTGGTGAGTGATCTCCTGTCCTTATCTCAACCCATGAGTCTTTTGCTATATTTTCTCTCCCCAGTCCAGCTGAGGAGGAGAGTGATAGAGTGGCTTGGGTGGGCACCTGATGTCCAGATAGGGTCAACCCACCACAATTATCCAGGTCTTTCCCTTCATCTCCATTTCTCTGTCCTTTTTGCATGGCTCTCTGCAGGCACTACTGACACTACAGTCACCTGAGACAACTACCAGTAGTATCTGCTGAGGGATCTGTCCTTTCTTCATGCTAAGGGGGCATCTAACAACCCGTTGCTCCAGTTGCTGCTGGGTTATTTAAGGCATCTCCTAGAAAAGTGTTGGATACAGAGGGCTGGGCTTAGCCTACAGCCTGGATGAAAGGTGACACATACATCTTGCTAATGACCATGGGAGAGGTTAGAACTGGAGTGTCAAGAGCCTGAGTCATTCTTCTCTGTGCAAACAATACCGAGAGAGAACAGAGTGAAAGGAGCAGGAGCTGCTTTACAGGACCTCAACCAAGACAAGCTTTTCTGGGGTGATCTTTGAGTGGCTGGCAGGGCTGGTGTCAGGGCCACTGTGCAACAACAGCACAGTGCCAAGTGACGCCAAATGTAGGGGTAAATTTGGGCCACTGCTGCTTTCAAGACTAAAACTCTAAGCTGTCCAGGCATTTGTCCCTGATGTTCCTGCTGAAGATGGAGCAAACAGCAGCTATGAGGTTAGAGAGTCACATTTGTTCTTCAAAAGCAGCTTGACAGCTGCAGTCCTTTTGTATCAGTGAGCTGGTTGTGTTTTATAAAATGAATTAGAGGCCTGTCCCTTTCTTTTTGTTCTGTATTCCACACCCCTTTTACCATTATATTACTCATTTTAGAGCCAGTCAGTGTCATCCACAGTGCCATCAAAGAGTTACTGCCTGAGCTCCAAGGATAATCTTTATTTACCTCAGAGTCAAAGCCTTCTAAGTCTTTGCTTGTTCAGAAGTTTGAATTGAGACTTCAAAGTACAACTAAATGTAATCATTGAACCAAGTTAAATAAGAAAAGCAGCATTCATCAGTGGCACTTAGGATGGCTGTTATGTGGTGAAACTAAACAGATTGGCAGAATAAATCAAATGTATCTTCAATGTCACTTTATTCTAAATATAGTATTTTCTAACAAAAAGGGTGCAAATATGCAATACATAGTAATGGGTTTGTGAAAATCTGTCAGCATGAATTGATCTCATACTAATATGTCTGTTAATACCATTGATTTTATTAGATGTAGAAGAGATGGAAATTCAGCTAGTATTAAGTAGCTTATAAGCCAACACTGTGGCTTATTACGTTATTAATTTAGATTTACAAATTAATTTACAATCACGGTTACGATTTTTTCTGTGAAAGAAGTTTTAATAATATTCATGTGAATTCAAGAAATAGGAAAGAGACTCTTTGTATGTATAAAATATGTTTGTACCCTGATGCAGACAGCTTTTCTTTCCCCTTCACTTCTGATGCAGCTCAAGTGAACAGAGGAGCAACGTGCCCCCCTGGAAAGCTGTAAAAACATTTTAAAAACTGTTATTTACTCTGCTTTTAAGAGTTAGGGAGGAACACTTGCTAGAGGTATGTTTAAAATATTTAGCAAGCAAATGTAAGTGTACACCATTCACGCTTGGGTGTGATCCAGGTAGCTGTGATAAGCACAGAACAGTACAAAAAATACCAAACCTTGCCAACAGGTCGAGTGTGGATTTAGCACTAACCTTCCATAGCTGTGCAGCTCCTTGGCAGCCCTGAGAACAGACAGAGTGGGCTGGCATGTGCCTCTGACATGACTTCCACATGACTGTGGAAACGCCTCGTGACCCTTAAATCTCTGGGATCTGGAAAAGAATGATAGAACCAACTAGTTTATAGCTAAATGATTATTCATTTCAGTAAAGATATCCCATAATTTTCTGAATTGATTTAATAAAACTAATTACATTTAACTGAGTCGTGATAAAATACAACATCTTTTAGAATGGATAAATCCTTTTTATGTCTGTCTAGAGATGCAGACTGTTTTACAGAGTAATGACCTTTTGTTTTGGCATATGAGAAACTTTTGTCTTAACTTTTAAAGACTATTGGTGTCAAACTTTTTTTTTTTTTAATATAAATTGTTACATTTTAAAATTGCTGTTCATGTAGAATTTAATAAATAAATTGGTGTTGAACTACCAAAATTGCCCAGATAGCATAAAAATGGAAATAAATCCCAAAGGGTGAGAATATCCAGAGAGATTAGGAATGTGAAATTTATGAGATTTTTGGAATAATACTATGAATTTTGCTTTCAAAAATTCAGAAAATGCTTTATATACTTATCACCCTAGGTCTTTTTTCAGGTGTTCCCTTCATAAAGAAAAGATTTCTCACAGAGAGAGAGGAAGCACTCTATCCTTTAATGATGGTGGTGCAGGGAAGAGTCCAGGTTGCTGCTTTTTCTGTCTGTCATCTGGATTGCTCCTGAACAGATAATGAACACTGCCTGCATTTCTTTTCTGGATTAGACCTTACACCTGGCCAGCTATCTCAAGTTGCCTGTGTATTTCATAATCAAGTTCATAATTGATGGGTTGGACCTGTTTGTGGTTGTAGATATGCTCCTGTGGCACCTGCTTGCAGTGTTGGAAATCTATGGTAGTGTCCAAATATAGAGTCTGTCTGGTTGTTTCTCTTATCATGATAGATATTTTAGTATTTTATTTTTCATGGGTAAACTGCTAGGATTTTTTAAAACCCATAAATCTTTTAAGACATCTGAAGAAAATTACTGCATGTAAATTGCAAGCAATCACCAGTTTGCTTTGCTTCTGCTTTTCAGCCTCTCCCATTATTCACCCAGTCCAACATTAGCTAGGTCTGCTTGTTAGACCCTCCCCAGCTTTCACACAGAGCTTTTTCCCCTGCAACAGACTGTCAGCCTTCCTTTATCTCTGAGCCTAGTAAGGCCACCAAAGAGAATTTAATTGTTTCATACCTGGCTTATAGTATCTGAATTTTACTCTATAATATTATTTAGTATTCATTCTAATATTCATGAATTAAGCTCGGAAAAAAAGTTTTGAGTCTGATTATAAGATACCTCTTAAAGTCCTCATAAAATGATGAACCTTGGAATTGATGAACTTAAAATCTATGAAGATCTCTCATCTGGTAAACTAAACCAAGCTACTTGATTTATAGACCATGAGGAACCAAGAAGGGGAGAAAATACTTCTATATTGAATAAAAGAGGATCAGGTTTATTAGGAAAGACAAACATGGTTTGTAGTTGATACACAGGTGATCTGATAGGCTTAATAAAGCTTCTTTAAATGATGGAATAAATATTTATTAATGTATGCTGAAATCTATAAGGGAAGATCTCTTAAGGGGGATATATTGAATGATCTACATTCAGTCATTGTGTGTCATAGAAGTTTGTAAAAGAACTGCTAAAATTATCTAAAACCCACACAAGGTAATAATACATTATTGACTTTGCTGCAGACCAGTCCAGAGATGAGTCATCTATTAAAACTTCTGAATATTTTAATCTTGAATCCTGATATATCTACCATTAAGAGCACTAGCTTTCTGTTACTGTCACTGATGAACAATTTCCTACCTATATTTCCAGTGATAAAAGATTTCTGGAATATTCTTTAAGATATCACGTGGATCTCAAAACTGCTACTATGTCATAAATGAATTAAGCTACAGTAGTTTTTTTTAATTAATGCATATTTTGATTATCAAGAAATACCTACAGATTAACAAAGTACTATTTATATTTCCAGACACAACCTTTGCTTGCTTCAATATTTCTTTTTTTTTCCTTCTTTTCCCCCCAGGGCACCCTATAGAACTATGATAGCAACCGGAGGAGTCATAACAGGACTGGCTGCCTTAAAAAGGCAAGACTCTGCCAGATCTCAGCAACATTTAAATCTTGCCACAGCACCAGCTTCTGAGGAGAAGAAACCCGTTAGACGCCGGCCCAGGGCTGATGTAGTAATAGTCAGGGGCAAAATCCGTCTCTATTCTCCATCAGGATTCTTCCTTGTTTTGGGAGTGCTTATCGCATTCTTTGGAATTGCAATGGCCATCCTTGGGTACTGGCCCCAAAAGGAACAGCTTTTAAGATCTGAAGATCATCTGTCTGTAAATGAAACCCAGGTCCTGAGAAGCCAAGGAAGCATTTTACTTCGTTTCTTTGAACAGCACGTACACTCAGATAAGATGAAAATGCTGGGCCCTTTTACTATGGGCATTGGAATCTTCATTTTTATTTGTGCAAATGCCATTCTGCATGAAAACCGTGACAAAGAAACAAAAATCATACACATGAGAGACATATACTCCACTGTGATAGACATCCACACCCTGAGGATCAGGGAACAAAAGCAGCTGAGTGGTGCCTTCACTGGCTTGTTGGGAGAAGGAGAACTCAGGCACAGCGGGAGCTCGTGTGCATCACAGCTGGCTGCGAACACGGTTGCCCCTTTCTCTGGCTTCAAGAGTAGTTTTCGAATGGATAGCTCTGCTGAAGAAGATGAGATTACCCTACATGAAGATAGGACCACTGGCAGCCTCCTGCCACCTCTGCTGACTGAGCAATCAGGATCGGTCTTTGGACTTTACCCTCACTCCAGCAAGGCTTCAGATGACAAAAACACTAGCTCTATAAAGTGTGAAACAAAATCCATCGTATCATCTTCCATTAGTGCTTTCACACTGCCAGTAATTAAACTGAACAACTGTGTTATTGATGAGCCCAGTATAGACAACATAACTGAGGACTCGGAGATCTCTAGGAGTCGATCTAGAAATCTGTCGATGGATTCTCTGGCTGCTCCACTAACTGATACCCATGAGTCCTACAGGCCAGCTGCTACCATACTGCCACGACACAACTCCTTTGTGGACACCCCCTCGGATCAGTTCAAATCTTCTATGACTCTTGGACCTAGCACGGGAAAGCTTTTATCCCCTGGCACTGCCAGGAAACAGTTCGGGTCCAACACATCTTTGCATCTCCTCTCTTCACATTCAAAGTCCCTGGACTTGGACAGGGGTCCATCCACACTCACTGTCCAAGCTGAACAAAGGAAACACCCCAGCTGGCCCAGACTGGATCGGAGCAACAGTAAAGGATATATGAAACTAGAAAACAAAGAGGACCCAATGGATAGGTTGCTTGTTCCACAAGCAGCAGTCAAGAAAGACTTTACTAATAAGGAAAAGCTTCTTATGATATCAAGATCTCATAACAATTTGAGTTTTGAACACGATGAGTTTTTGAGTAACAACCTGAAGCGAGGAACTTCTGAAACACGATTTTAATACTTAAATTGCAATTTAGACAATGTCATACAGTATTTTTTAAACAAAACATTTTGACAAGTGTTTCCTTTTCAGTGAGACTAGTCCAAGCCTGTTTTTAACCAAATGCTTAATAGCCTCTTAAAATTTGCTTGTGTGAACAGAGATCTTCATCTTTGTAATGCCAAGAGGTTTTTGTCTTAGTAACATACAGCTGCAGTACTGTACATGATCATTGCTCTGAGAGTTTTGGTACGACTGATTCCAGTTTTCCCCACATCATCATTTCTTTTGGTCTATCTAAGCATGTTACTTTTCATCACTTTGACTCCAGAAGCCTGCATTAGGAAAAAAGCTTCATTTTCCTGTAAGTTCTGTTTATTCCATGACTGCAAGAGTCTGAAAATGGTGCTTGTGGTCTAGAATGGGAAGTAAGCAGGAGCACATACTGGAATTGTCAAATCCAGGCCTTTATCCTAGGTGTTGTCTTTCACATACAGTACATCTCAGTAACCAATGTCTTGCCATTGTCATTGTGAGAAACTCGTTGACGTATTTGGGGTGGGTGGGTAGAAAAAGAGTGGGTATAATTAAAAATATTTTTGTGAATTCATTGTGACTGGTCGAGTTGAATACCAGTGTTGTGAATTATTGACTATGCTTTGTACAATAATCTTTCTACATCCATTGATATGTAATCCTGTAATTCTGGGAAAACATATATAAAGTAAGATACACGAAAGTCCTTTTGGGATTAGTTCCCTAAACCACTTTGATTGGCAACAGCTTTAAAATGAAACTGTACAGATTCAATTGAAATCATAGGAACATGGTGAATGCCAACAGAATTTTAGAAACATGGGGTATAATAAGATGATGTTGTGACATGTATCTGAAGAGAATAATGGAAAATTAATATATTGCCTTTCATTATAATAGCAAGAACCTAAACAATTAGATTTCTGTGTTCAAAACACTGATACAAAGCATACACTTCAATATGTATACTAGCATAGTGTGAAAGCCCCTTGCATAAACTTTGATTTATATATTTCACATATTTATTCATGTGATGGTTCATTGAAGGCTTAGCTGTGGCAGTATGCAGAGCATGATTTTGCAAAAGGAAATTATATTTAAACCAATGTTTTTCTCAGCAAAGCAAGCTTCACAGTTGACAGTTGTAGGCTCTTGCTACAGAAGATGAGGTTTTGAATGTGCATAGCAGAAGGTTTTCATGTATTTCATTAAGGTATTTAGGCTGTGATCCTGCTGTGACAGCCGTGCTAGAGAATGTCTCTCCAAGCTGCAAGGCTCACCTAACAGGATTTTGATCTTAATTGATCTGTTTTGATATCTTCACTTAACCTAAGTACTCAGGAATTATTTTTAATGGCTTTTCCCCAAAAGAATCAAACCTGTTAAAATGTCATTGTTTTTCAGTCGCTTTGATTATGAAAGATCAAAGATAAAAATACCCTCTCTTTTAAAAAATATTTTGCTCCATATTTCAACTGCACGATGTTTATGTACCAGGAGCATTACTTGCTCAGTGAATTGAGGCATAGTGTTACCTGTTAGAACCTCAAGCCTATATATTGTAACAGAGTTGGCTCAATATTTTGCTATGAAGCTTTTAATAACTTCCTGGTTTGCGTTCTTAAGACATTTGCTATTTTTGGAAATAAAATAAAATGGCTATCCATTCTAAGACTACCCATTCTAAGACCTGTCTTTCCTTTATGACCTCAAACTTTCTATATCAAAGTATAGTCTGGTATCATAACATTGTATGTAACATTGTGCTTAATGTTATTAGTCTGCCACTAGATATTTGGCTATGACTGATTGGTTTCAGTGAGATCCCTACACATGCAAAGGCCAATTTTATATTTTTTTTCCATGTAATAGGAAATGTAGTCAAAGTGGTTTTGACATAAGGGAATTTTGTATAAAAAGAACATCCTCTTCTTTTTTAGTTTGGCAGGAAGTATTCTTACAAAAATGGAAAACACTATTAAAGACATGAATGATGTAAGCTTTTATTTCTTTAACAGCTACATTATTTTATTTCTTTCATAGCTATATTAAATCATAGCTTAGAAGATTGGGGTTTTTTTGGTACCACCATATGAGAGAATAGTGGTCCTTCTGTAAGTAAGCAGGGCATGAACTTTTAATTTTAGCATAGATACCTGGTACTGAAAAATGTACTTGCTTTGGAAAAAAATTACCAACCTGGAAGACCAAAGTAAAGCTGCTGACTTAAAGCAAGAAATCAAAATGGCACCATTCAAAGAAACTCCATGGTTGACAGACCGACTGCAAAAATATTCTTAAATCACCCCGAAATGAAGTATTTCATTCAAATAATCACAGAAGGCTGAGGTGGAAAGGGACCTCTGGAGGTCATTTTGTCCAACCATCCCATTAAAACTGGGCCAGCTAGAGCCAGTTGTCCTGATGACTTCTGAATAGCCGCACAGTCACCCATGCAGTAAAAGATGGTTAGAGGGACCCTCCTGTGTTTCAGTTTGTGCCCGTTGCCCCTTGTACTGCCAGGAGCACTAGGGTCTTTTCACAGCCTGGCTTCTTTTTTGCACTCTCCTTTAGATATTTCTACACACTGATAAGATCCCCCTGAGCCTTCTCTCCCAGCTCCCTCAGCCATTTCTCATAGCACACATCTCCAGTCCATCATCTTTGTGGCCATTCATAGGACAGTATGTCCATGTCTCTCTTGTACTGAGGATCCTGGAACTGGACCAAACACCCTGGGTGTGGCCTCACAAGTGTAGAGGGGAAGGATCCCCTCCCTCAAGGGTTATGTAGGACCTTGCATCCTTCCATATTCCTTTGGTAGTTCCAACTCGAGCTCAAGTCAGGAAAATTTGTAGACATTTAAAAAGCCTGAATACTAGTCTTCCTATGTGGGAGTCAGAAAACACAGTAAGACAAAGATGTCTGCACCCCTTGTAGTACATGAGAAAAGTTCAGAACCTTTTAGTGGCCAAAATTGGAGCCATGTACAGTTGGCAAGTAATGAACTGATGAGGACAAGGTTATGTCTTAAACTTAAATTGTACCTTTAAGGCATAAATATCATATTCAGTCTGTTGCTTTCTTTTTTAAATTTCTTTTTTAAATTTCATTTCCATCATTGATACTCCCTGCAGCCCCACAGTGAGTTGCTCTGGTACAACTGCAGGGTGAAAAGAAGCCAAAGACAGGAACTTTTAAAGTAGTTTTGTCATCAGAGAAAATAATTATTTAGCTGTACCACAAGCCTTCTCATGGAGTGAGAAGCTAAACCTTACATCTAGCCAGAGGAAATGTTACAGTCCTGTATCCTTTGTATGTAATAACTCCAAAAAGAAATAATTTACATCATGCAAGGAACGAGTTTGCTTCTTCCTCTGCCTAAGACTATTAAAAAAATCCAAAACATTTTCCACCTCTCAGGTAAGCATCTTAATCACTACTTATGGATTAGACTGATGCTAAGGTCTGTTTTCTCCCTCCTAGGCAAAGCTCTTTCACTGCTCATTTCTTGGACGTTTCATTAGGAAACAAAGGGCATAACTCTGCAGTGATAGAGCAGAAATGCTGGGTTATGTTGTCTCTTCCAGAATTCCTTCTATATTTTACCAGAAAAGGTTGCTGGAAAATATCCCTGACACAGTCACTGGATTCTTGCCAGGTTGGTACTTGTAACTACTCCCCTGGGGAGACCAGTTTACTCTCTCCCAGAGCCAGTGAACCAAACTCCTCCATGCAGAGCAGTGCAGAGCTCAGCAGGAGGGACTGGCGAGTGCTCCAGCTGCTCAGCTGCACAGGGTTTAACGGATGGCAAGGGATGGGCTTTCTCAGCAGCAAAGGGAATTTGGTAAGGTGTTACCCAGCCTGATGGCTGTGTAAAGGATGGAGAAGGGACCTGGCACCACCAGCCTGGTTTTGAAAGCAAGTGAAATGTAATGTTACAACAGCAGAATTTTTGAGGCTGGCAGTTTTGGAGGTAGGCATCTGTATCTGTCCCACCTCATCTATTAGTCTGCTAAATAATTTTTTTGCAGCCGTTTCAGAGTGCCTTTCTCAGACCTCGAGCTGATTTCCTTAAAATATAGCATTACTGGTCCTTTAGTTTGTGCTGAGTGAAATTTGGGAGATAGCTTTAACCTACAGCAGCAGTTTTATCTCTGAAGAGCTTTTCAGGCAGCTTGCAGAGTTCCTGGATTGCTTTAGTTTTATGCTCTTAAGTTCTTTCTTCCTTTGAGTCTTTTTCTGATCCTTTCTAGGAACTTATGTCTCCATCTTCCCAGCACTACCTTCTTTTTGTTAAACAAAATCTTCCTGCCAAATACGGCGTTATGATGAGCAAGTAGAAATCTTAGCAAGCCTGTGTGCATGCATATATGAGAAAGCAAGTGGAATAAATGGTCTGTTACAATGCAGGAGTGCTTCAATTAGTATCACTTAACTACTAAATGGCAAATTCCTGCCCTTTGTTTAAACCTTTTCAAATTCAACTCAGGAGAAAATAAATTGCAGTTATCACAGATATCACATGTTTAACTTTCAGGTCACATTTATTAACTTTCATCAGTGTTCTATATATGGTGATCTTGAGTTGTTTTGTGGTGTAGGAGTCAGTATTTCAGATTAACCTCACTGGAGTATTTTATACATTAAAGAAAGCCCAGGATTTAATAGTATTACTTGTCTGAATGACAGCTGGCAGAATTAAAATGCTGAGTCTCATAAAGAATGGAAATCCAAAAGTTATAGTACATTTATTTTAGAAGAAATGAGAATGAATTATATGAAAATGAATGATAAGAACTGACTGTATTAAACAAAAAGCTGTATGTTTGATCTGTTACCTTGATTCTAATTCAGATGGGTAATGCCTTAAAGGTGAGTAATTTGCAACCACTGTAAATTGTCCATAGGAAGAGTTATAAAACCACTGTTGTCCCTTACAGATTTTATTCCAGTCATTATTCAGGATGGTATTCACAGAAGCATCTGATCTATTTCTGGATCCACTAAGCCCTTCAGTTTACTAATATTCTTTTTGCAAACTACTGCAAATTAATTATGACTTGCCAATAGACATATTTCCCTTATCAGCTAGAAATTCTTATCAGCACTTCAATTTCATTGCAACAGCTGACAGCTTTCCTATTAAAACAATGTACCAGGAATATCCTGATATCTATTGTAAATATATTGATATTTCTTGGGGTTTGTTTTTTTTGTATTTTAAAGAAATGAATCACTCTAGCTGCTCAGAGTTGTTCTATGATTCACTGTACAGCTGGTTTAGCACTTAGATCTTTCTGTTCTCAGAACAGGTTCCTATTTTGTGGCAATACTGTGTTTGTTATGGCCCCTAATTACGTGGTTTTTCACTTGTGATATTAAATTCCATTTAAGACCATTAAGACAATTCAATTTTCCTTCTGATCTCTTTCATATTGATAATACATAGTTACCGACTCAGGCACTGCCATCAGTGCAACATAGCAGGAGTAGGTCTGTGCTTGGTGCCAAGGATGCTTTGTTCATACTGGTTGCATTTCAGAAGGTTTATTTGACTAGTTCCCACCTGGGCTGGTGGTACTGAGCATCTGTTGGTGACTGGAACATGTTATATGCTCCTGGAGGTCATTTCCCCCTTTATTTTCCTCCGAAAGGAGTTCAGTGTGTTATGAGATTGCTCTTTGACACGAACTGAAGTGTGGTACCCAAGGCAAACTTGGAGGTCTGCTTCAAAGGAACACTATTATCTGGAAAAAACTACTTTAGCCACACCAGTGGTGACCTCTGATAAATAAATCAGCAGAAATGTACATTTTTCTTAAATCTGAAATGAAATCTATTATTTCAAAAAGAGGTATCAGTTTACTGTGGTATAATCTATCTTTGGCAGATCTACTCAGCATCTTACCCTGTTTCCCATTTTCATTCTTGCCTTTAGTGCCTTGAAGTACTTTTACTCAAGCCTTCCACAGTACAACAGTGCCTGGATCTTACTGACAGGTTTGGAAGCGGATAGAAATTTCCTCCTTAGCTTCTTTCTGCCGTTTCAAAAGCACAGTTTAAAAGATTACTGCTTTTAATACATGTTGCCTTCCCTTTCTCTGTCAACTCAGTAGATTTATTGACATGCCCTGCTATGATGTGTTTCACATACCAATTTTTTCAGGCTACTGTAACAGAGGTTATGTGCTTCCACACCATGAGGGCATTCAGGGCTTGAATTTATCTTTCTCACAGGTGAAGATTTACACAGCTTCCATTTTCACACTTTCTTTCTTCCATTTCCCACACTTTTCCATCTCTTCCTTCCAGATTCTTTATCCTACCAGTCACTTAACCTTTCCCCTGTTTCTAATATAGTTAACCTAGTTTAAAAATAAGGTAAAGTATTCACTCAGTGTATAGGCTTAATCTGGAATGAGCCTGGCACTTTTAGTGGTTTTGGAGGGTTTCTTTGATTTTAAAGTGGGTTAGCTGAACCTGGCACTTCATGCTTCACAGCATGTTTCCACACTCACTCACTGTCTGCTCCGTTACATACATTTACCCACCATGATTCCTCACTTGTTTTCTTCTTAATTTCATTTTGGTGACATTCTCATTAATCCAGCTGGGTCTGGAATTATGTCCAGAAGCTTCCTACAGTCAAGGTACACATTTGTGCTCTGTTGGTTTAAAACAGGTCTGCCTTAGCTCGGAGTCAAATCACCAGCCTTCTTGCCTGGCTGATTTCAGTAACTACTTTTCTTCACAAATTATGAAAATTTGTTCAGTTGAAATCAGCACTTTACTTGGAGTCCCACTGTAGTTTATCCCTTTTGTTTAAAGTTAATTGGATCAGCCTATGAGCACTTGAGTTTCTAGGAGCAACTTGTCTACGGCACACGCAGTGCTTAACAAAAGCCAGTAGGTATTTGCTACAGCAATTGTTTGTAGTAGACATCTGCTGGCTCTCATGCCTGGGGATAACTCTGCTCAGTTGTCACAACCACCATTTGTTCACGATCTTTATTTTATGGGAAATTAAATGTTCTACAAGGCAAAGGTGAAAATTCAAGTTAAAGACAAAATGCTTCTGCTTTTTAATTCAGTCATCACAGGGACAAATATTCCTGTGCCTTCTATCTCCTTAACTGTGTGGAGGTCTTAAAAATTTATGCAATGTAATTCTGAAAACAATGAGCCAAAACTCGGTATCCAAGAGGAGAGTATAATATTATTATGTGGAATTAATGGAATAGTTTTAATGGAATAAAATATTTTTCAGTATTTGCCTCTACAGTTTCTTCAGTATAGTAGCAAAATTTCATTTTGTAGTCTGATTCTTGAACATATATTTCCAACAAGCTGTGTTCACTGAGAAGTGTCTTACTTTTCTGTATAAGTGCAGATTTGAAATGATGACCATGCAGAAGCACTTCACAAAATGCTTTCCAGTGTGCATTTATTTTCATTTTTTTCAGAAATAATTATTCATTTAGCCATGTGCCATTCCACCTTGAAGGAAAGTTGCTCCAGTTTGTTGTGATTATTGCCTTATTGCAGTCACTAGTGTTTCAAGGATCTCAATGGATTTAAATAGAAATACCTGAATGAAGAACATGGAGGAGATCAGCTATTATCAGACAGAGGGGATAATATAGTTAAACTCATCTTGTACCTGTAGAGAATTCATTATCATTTTAACAGACAGGAAGCACTCAAATATATGATGTGAGCACATTGTATTATCTCCAGCAAACAAGTGTTCTTTATTATCTTTATGGTGACTAGGAAGAGGATTAGACTTATAACTTAATTAAATGGCAGTACTCTTTGATTCTTCTGTAGAGCAGTCAGGTGAATGCAAAAGATTAGGAAGGACTAGGAATTAATAAAATGGACATTAGACTCTCACTGAAGTATACTTTCCAAATCTGTATGCCTTGTAACCAACACTGAAATGGAGGACTCTTGCTTATAGTCACAGAAGACAGCCCTGGCCATATTTCTAAGGAAGAAAGTACCCCTTTTTCTTGTCCACTGACTTTTTGAATGAACATTTTTATTCTTATAGGCTTGATGCCTATTTTACTGTTATCTAGACCAGCAGTTTTGCAAAGTTTTCATGCCTTTCCCTAATACTTTCTTTTACTCTGCATTTTCCTTTTGCAGGTAGGACAGGCTAGGGCATTTCTGGAAGTCATGAAGATGTTTACAGTTGCACCTATTCCCCTTTACAGCAATGCTTTAGTCTCTGCTCTCATAATTGGTGTAATATCACTAAATTTCATCTGCCAACATAAGGGGAGGATTTCCACTCCTCTCCTTCTTCCCACCCTCTTCTCCGTGATCCTACTCCCTTAGCAGCTGTGGTCAACCAGGTCAGAAACTGAAAGAAAAACTCAGCAAAACCAGCTACAGCAGCAACAACTCTTTGCAGCAAATGACCACCAGCAGAAAACAGGTACAGGATCAGAGGGCCTGGCTGCTTCAGGATTTCAGCAGGATTAGAAAGCTGGTTATCTTCAAGACTTACTGTGTAAGCATAAAAGAAGAGCCAGACTGCCATGGTGCTAGATTGGTTTCAGCTGATTGTGAACCTCACCCTCTTTTCATATATAGTGGTGCAGTTGAACTGTGATTTATGATGACACTACAGTCTAACAGTTTCCAGAGACACATATCAGACTACCTGTGGTTTCTAATATATGTTTTGGTAATGAATCTACAGAATACCTATCTATGACTTTCTGTCCATATTTACTCTTGTCATCTTTCAACCATCTAGTTTCTTGCTGGTTGTCTACAAATGAGCATGCCATTTGCAGAAATCAAAATAATAAATGAAAAATCAAAATCCATTCCTGAAAAGAGAAAGGAGAACAAAGTTTACTTCGTATGTATTACTCATATGTAAGTCATTTATTCAGCTAAAGATAGGCAGGGATGCTTCTTATTGTCTGTGTTTATAATAGTCTGTTACTTTCTCCTCTGAGATCAGTAGATCTTTATTAGTTGATGTTATAAGTAGTTTTCCAAACCTAAGGTGGATAGTAAAAAATGTACCCCTGAGCCCTTCTATGTCTTACTGTGTTCCAGAAGAGATCAAAAGTTTTCTTTTCTAAATAAAATTATTTAACTTGAATCATATGCTAGATCATATACACATATGAGTTTTACACACTAATGTATATCCACTGAAGATTTCCTCTTGGATCTGGAAGCTGATCCACTTTGGAGCATGCTACTTCAGAGCATTCTGCTTTTATTGCTCAGCAGGCATAAACAGCATGGCGCAAAGTGGGTGGGGAGAGGAAGATGCCTGTGTGCTGCCTTCACCCATTCCTGTCTCAGTGGAAGCAAGTGTGATGTAAATCAGGAAAGAAAAAACTTACACAAGTGAGAAAATTATTGATGAGATTAAGGAGGCTAGCATCCCAAGTGAGAGTATGGGAGGATGCAATCTAATATATCACCAAGCTGAGTCTTGAAGGATACAGGCTACCACAGTGTCAAATCTGTGGTTCTTAAAAGACAAGATGATGTCTCTAATTTTATTATTGTTGGAGAACCCCAGAAAAAAATAAAAGGATAGTGCACTGAAACAAAAAAAGATCTGTTGCTAGCAGCAGAGTTGTGTAGTCCATTACAAACACACTTCTGCTGGTATCACATGCAATTAACAAAACCCCAAAAACTTTAAGAAGGAATGACCTCCTAATGTGTGGTATAAATCATTATTAAGATATGTGTTTCCACATTCCCTGTGAGAGAGAAATCATCACTTTCCTTTTGACAGCCTGACAACTTGTGTGCTGACTCAAAGCAGCTGAGGGTGACTGGACTCTATGAGACACGTCTGCAGCCTCTTTGCAGCAGTTCTCTGAGAAGGTCAAGGGCTGAGCCTCCTTGCAGAGTTCATACATATTAAAGTAAACAGTAAATTCTGTGCAATCACACACCCTTCCCAGTGTCTCTTCTTTTAGTCCTTGACATCAGGAATCACAATAAAGACACTTTGTGTCTTTTCAGATATGCTGATAGCAGTCTTTGTCAGTATATTTAGGCTTTGACAGCTTGAATTGCATTTAACTGTACCCACATTGTAATAGAACAATAATTTGCAACATAAAAATTGGAATTTCTGTAAAAAATAGCCATGTAAGCCTCAGACATAATCCTTGCTTTCAAATGTGATCTGCAGATGAAAAGCTTCAGGTAAGGGCAAGGTATCAGCTTCATCTGACACAGGCCAGGTAGGTGGCTTGCAAAACTCCATGACATGCTCTGTACTAGCCTGGATCACATATATTAACTTGGTTTGGGAAAAGAAAGACTGTGGTTTTTGCTGAACAGAACAAATAAAAAATGAATCACAGCTAACTTGATTTGCAAGGATATTATTTGCAATTGCTTTTGATAATATCAACACTTAAAATTACTTTCACCGCGGGTGCCAGGGTAAGTAACGCACGAGTACTTGTGGCAAACACACACACAGATCATAATCACAGTCCAGCTGAGCTTAATTTTCAAATTCATATCTACAGGAAAGAAAAACTAATTTCCATTCAGTTGAGATTTCTTCCTGTTATCTAAGAAATGCTTTTGTGTTTCATAGAATATAGATTATAGCACAAAAAAGCACATGCAATGGAGAGAAAAGGCTTTGTGTTATTTAAAACCTGAGCAGGGTGAGATGTGAAGAGGATACTGGCTTTCCTGAGAGGACAAATTCAGTCTGCTGAAGTTGATAGATTCTCTGCAGCTACTTAAGATCATCCAGGTTGAGTGCTATGAGAAGGATGACAGATTGTTTCTAGGCATCCAGAAAGCTCAGCTCAGCTATAACCCACAAAAATGCTTACCTGAATGTTCTCCTAAGCAGCTCAGGGCCTGGTTTAGTGAAGTGTTTTGCGTTTATTGTCTATATATGGCTTTCTCCCATGAGTGAGTAACGTGTCTGCTAGTAAAAAAATGTAAGTCATAAGTTGATTTGAAATTGTAGACACTTGGAGGACTATCAAGGTGATGTTTTCATTGCCTTTCCTCATTTCTCCCCTTAAGCAAGTATAATCTTTTGCCTTTTTCAGGGGCAAGAAGATGAAGAAAATGATGTCATACAGGAATAAAAATAAAATACTTTTCAAAACCAGATACTTTGTGACAAAGCTCTGTCACAGAACCTGTGAAAACTGAATGAAAATCATTTTGAAAGACCCTCACCTCCTGTCAAAAATCACAGTCCTGAATGAACTCTGAATAGATTGAATGTAGTGGAAAGGCATAAATATCACGAGCTGACAGACTTAGACACATACCATTTTACAGAGTGGATAAATTATATGGGCAAGTTTGTAATAAGGATTTTTTTACTTTTTCTATTTATGGAACAGAAGCTGTTGAAGAACTGTGTCCTGACAAATGTTTGCTGCTTACAGCTGCCCTAAATCTATTTCTTTTTAGGTGTTTGGAGTTGTTCAGAAGAGTTAAAATGGCAATATCTCTTCATAAAAGTGTAGGCTTCTCCATATCTGTTCATTGATAGGCATCTGCTCTAAGAGGGAAAGTATACCCAGGACATAAAGACAACTGACACGTTCTATTTTTTTTTTATCACCGCTCTGATAGTAGGAAAAAATTAATAACCAAAGTTAGTGATAATGTCAGTCTGATAAGAAAGAGTCTAAAATATTGAAGACCCTTTTGTTATTTCATATATGTTGCTAAACTGTAAGAGGCAATAACATTTCATTATCTTAGGAACATTAGGTACATTGGGAACTTTGCAAGGTAAAAGAACCTTCTATTTAATGTCATGTATTTGGATAATAAACGTTGCATCAGTATCAGGCCCAAGTCTTCACATAGTTAGCCATATCTTCTGCAAATCCAGTAGCTGATGCTAAAATGATTCAGCTATTTTAAAATGCTTTTTAGTGTCTAGTAGAATTGATGAAAATGTCCAGTTCTGGACTTGCAGCTAATAGCATTGGAAAAGATGAAGAGTATCAGAAAAGGCAATCAACAACACAATTAGCAGGATCCAGACCCTGAAATTATCATTAAGTGTCCGCTTAAGCCTGTCTCTCTCTTTGAATCAGCATAGTTCAATTTACAATAATTTCCTTCAGGATTGTTTCATTACTCAAGGCTTTGGGCATCATCTTAAAGCTCACAATGTAGTACTTGCCTTTTTCAGTACGAAGGAACCATCTGTTTTTTCTCCTACACAAGTAATACTGACAAAGGACATATATAACTGCTATAACATTATCCAAAAGGAAAACAACATTTGCTTTCTCTGAGGAACATAAATAACATATTGAAAAGTATATGAACATCCACAGCATGTATGTTGTTGGATATAACAGAAATTTAACTAGTTGTGGCAACAAAAATTCAATTTTCTATTGAGAGGAGTTGAGGTTGGTATTGCTTTTTCTCTTAGCCCTGTCACCACTCTGTGCAGCCTGTCAGTGAATGTTGGCTTTAACAGATAAGAAAATGAGAGGGAATCATTTTGCCCAACAGAGTGTCTAATTCTTTCCTATTTCAGCAACTTGCCATTCCAGTTTCTATCCTTAAATTAACAGATCTTTTCTCCAGACTTTGTCTGTCCTTTTCAAACTCTGGCAATAGGAACAACAGTTGCTTATGGGGAGAAAGGATTTAATGGGTACTTAAGGCAATGCAGCAAAATTAGGGTCATGGCATAAAACTCAGGAAGAGCAGTGTGCCTCACATGCCCCTTCATGCAGTTCAGAGTCTACATCCACTTATTCTGTTCTATCCATTAAACATTTTCCCATTAAAAATGTCCTCTTTTCACCCACAGATGAAAAAAACAAGAGTGATAAAAGATTTGATGCCCTTAACTGAAATTACTTATGTGCACTTCACATCCCACCATTACTTTATACAGAATCTAGAATTTCCATTCTACTTCTATTATTTACTGTCTTCTTCATACCACTGCAGGTTGTTTCTTTCCTGCAGTCTTTCCATTGCAAGAACAGTTCTAAGTTACTTTTTCTGTCATTCTACCTCTGTTGCAGGACCTCTGCATATCCTTCATAGCCTGCACCTTACTACTTTTGCCTCACTTAAATGTGGTGTGTGGGATGGAAAGCAGTTTGCTTAGTGTTTAGCTCCTTTGCAGATACCTGCCTGGCATTGACTAATTTCCTGAAAGAAGTCAACTTAAAACTCAGTAATAGTCATGAGGAATGTGGCCACAGAACAACTTTCTCCTCTCTGTAGGGAGTCCTGGCCGTGCAGGGCAAGAACCACAATCTGACCTCAATTTCACCATCAAGCCTTGATTATAAATATAACAAAGATCAAACAGGAAAAAAAAAAAAAGAAAAAATTTACCAGATTGTTTGTAGTAAGATCACAGCTCTGAATATACTGGCATCAGGAGAGGGAGGCTGATCCCTTCGGTAGTGGTTTCCTATTTGGTGGAATCATCCTTGTTTCCTCTGCATGCAATATGTTTATTCTTCTTCACTGCTTTGATTAAAGTAAGACAATAATAAAGTATCGAATAAGAGTGAAGGTAAGAGAAATAAATGATCAAATCTCAATATGCAGTAACTAAAAAGTAGAAGTTTCTGTGAAAATGCTTATTTTGGAAGAGGAAAGAACAGAGGTGAATTTCTATTTTTAGTTCCACACAGAGCTATTAAATAATAGGATACTTAACATTTTTTCACTCTTCTTTCCCCTTTTGAAGAGGCACAGGAGATGCACTCCTCTGGTCTCTCACATCCTCTTCTTTACTTCAGCCAATGCATTTTCCTTAGTTCATTACACATTTTTCCATAAATGCCCTATAAAGAGCTGGCCATGAAGTGCTGTGGCATCCAGCCAAGGAGCAAGGAGCTTGTTGTGTGGAGATAGTGCCAAGGAAAATGGCAGGATCGTTGCCAGAAAGGATCAGAAGCAATGGAAAAATGAACAGATCAACCAGCCAGAGAAAAAGTCCATTTTTTACACTTAAAGGTAGGTGGCATACTTCAAGAGAGAAAACAGACAACTGACAAAAAATAGGAGGTTAAGGTAGACCTCCTCCTGGCCCTTGTATCCCAGAAGCTCAGTGACAAACATTAATGACAAATACATCTATGCTTTGGACAAGAAGAAATGGGTTTTAAGGAAAGAGTGCTTGATAGGCATATGTTTGCAAATAATCAGGTTTTGATTTGCCTCAAAGTCTCTCTCACCACTTAGTTTGTCTAATGTTTCCTGAACTCCAGAGGGGTGAAGCTCTGCATGCTGCTGTTTCAGTTCTCCATCCAAACCCAGGCTGCAGAGCGATGGTTCCCCCACCCAGGCAGTAAGCCTGGGGAATCAGCAAAGAAACAACAGGTTATTGCAGAAGCTTAGCCTGGAAAAAAATCAGTGTCAGCAGATGATTTCAAGCCTAGAGATAGAAGAAATGCCTGAGGTCTCAGCTGCCCTACATTATGAACCAGGTAGGAGTCTGGTGACAATAAACTGGACAGGTTGTTGAGTAAGCAAGAAAGCTGTCAGAGGAGTGGCTCTCCACAGAAGCAGTACAAGCTGGCCCAGAACAGAGCTAACGGGGCTCTGTCAAACACGGTGACCCATTAGAGACTTGGAAATCACCTATTTTGGTAAGTGAGGGTTGAGGGCCACTGGAAAGAGTCCTGGAAACCAGTAGGAGATAAATAACCTTGCTGTAATTGGATTTACCATATTGCCTGTTGTCATGGTTTGATTGTAAATCTTACAGTGTTTGGATGCAAATTTTCTGGCTTGTTTCTTGCTGGGACTATATGTTCTCTCTGGAGGGGAAACCAAATCCTAGACAGCCCCTCTATCTTGTAAGTCTTGTAAAAAGTGTGGTTTGCACATATTCTGCACACTCAGAATTCAGAAAATTATGGAAAACACTTAAATAGTTAAATTTAAAAAATTATTTGTAAACTGTCTGAAGAATTTTAAAAGGAAGCTTTTGATTTTTTTGGGCTTAGTCCAGTTTTGAAGATCTGAGCCTGTAGAGACTTGGGGCTAGCTATAAGAGCTCAGCTTCAGGAGGCTGGCTCCTTGCAGAAATAGGGAACTCCTTGTAGAGCTGTGTGCACCCAGAGAAAACATACATGTTCATCTGATGTAGAAAAGGTTATTGGTGTCCCAGCAGCACGTCTGAATCTGTCTTGTGGCTACACGTGGAGCTGACAAGTGGGATTCATAATATCTAACTGGGTGGATGAGTTCATACCCCCTAAGTGAACCACCTAGCTGAAGGTGTATGTGGAGAGATTCATATTATAATACTTTTTTTCCTCAGTTGTTTTTTGTTTGTTTGTTTTTTTCTCATTAGTGTCCTTACAAGACAACATGGAAGACAGAGCAGAAAAGAAGAGAAATCTCGTTTCAAAATATAGCTTCTGAGCTTTTGTGTGGAGATAGGAAAAAAGGTGATGTGTATTACAGCACTATATTTATTTCAGGATTGGATTTCAGAATGATCTGTTTCTTTACTCTGAGGTGATTGATGACAGGATTTGGCCAGAAAGGAGACCTGTACTTAGAATCATTGTGTTCAGTGAGTGCCAGAGATGGTGAACGGAAAAAAGTATAAGCTGAGAACTTCCTAGAGGCATAAGGTTTTCTCACTCTCTTTCTTTGACTTCATCCCTTATTTTACTGAACGTCTTTCTGAAACAAAGCAATGGGAAAATGAGTCATTTGACTTGTGAGCGAGGAAAAGGGAAGAGCATTCACCTTCCAGGTGTAGGTCTGTCTGCATGACTCCAAAGATCAGTAGAAACATTTAGGTGTTTACAGACCCCAGCTCAAAAAAGGTGGCTCAGTATGTGATTTATCAGTGCCTGGTATGCAGAAACCTGAAGGGTTCCTATGAACATTTTGTGGGGTAATTTCTACCTGGGGCCCAACATGTGACCTTTGGAAGTTGCCATAGTGCATTCTTAATGCACACATTCTTAATGCATACACGAGCACGCTGGCCTTCAAAGAGACCACATCCTGAGGAAACAAGGGGTTCTGTACTTGCTGCTCCCCTAGCTAACAAGTCAAATGTCTGCTTTAGCTGGTACTGGTGGCTGGAGGCTGATGCAAGTGGAGTAAGCACCCTTAAATAGATGTATTCACTGTCATTTCTGTCTACACAGCCCTGAAATGTGGCCTTCCTTTGCACTTGACAGACAGAGTGTCTCCTAAACAACTGCTGTTTGATGGCTAAATATACATTCTTACCCACACAGAGTGCCATCCCGCCTTGCAGGCTGCAGCAGAGCCTTCAACCCTCTGTGGACAGGAAAACAACACCACACAGAGACATCACATTGATGGTAAAAATAGTTGAGAGACCCTGGGGCAAAGATGATTACGTATGTGCTGACTCTTTGGGCAATTAACATTGGAAAGGATGGGTCTTATGTAAGAAGCATAACTTACAGGATTAGTGAATTTGTATTTTGATTTCCCCTTCAAATGCAGAATGCAAGAAAGCACCATTTACAGAAGGAATCTACTGGCATCATTTGGGAGTGTACCAGCAAACACATCCCAAAGTGAGGCACAGAATGGGGGCTGCTTTCCTGAGCAGCAGAGCCCTGCAGGGCTCATATACTCTTGTAGGACCCAGAGGCAACCCCCACCAAAGACAGTGTTCCCTGCACGCAGTCACCTACTTCACCTTCTCCTGCACGCTGGGGAAAAAAAAAGTCATAAGAATAAGGGCAAAGCATAATTGCAATTTTTTAAATGAATGGAAGATTAAAAGGCGAAGAGGAAGAATGCTTCAACCAGCTAAAAAGGACACTTGGTATCTTGTTCTCATGACTAAGGCAANGACCAGCTAAAAAGGACACTTGTTTTCTGTTAAGCATGCACATGCCTTTGGCATCTTGTTCTCATGACTAAGGCAAGTGAGGATTTCTAGTGAGATCCTAAAACTTCAAGGGAGAAGCCAGTTTCAGTGTATCAGCCCAGGCAGATATCTATTTAAAAGGTCATAGTTAAGACCTGGGTAAGGAACAGTACTAACAGGATATTGATCAGCTGTTCCTGTGGTGAGCTGCCTTTCTGTCTTTTGGGGCTGGAGCTGCTGCGTTCCTTTCTCAAAGGTTCCCTCTCACTGCAGTTCTTCAGCATGTGCATAAGCTTCTCCAGCAGTGGCCTTATAGCTTAGCTGGATGTATGTGATGATCTGCCATCTAAGAGCTGACTCTCTTTGCCAGTTTTCCAGACTATGACCGGCAGCCCCTTACCATCCTAACCACTGATCTCAAACAACAAGACAAAAAAATGTTATTCTTTTCTCTCTTTTCTCAAACAAAGGAACATTGCATACTACTTCTGCAACCTCTGTGAACATGAGAATTTTAGTGGCTCAGACACAAAGATATATGCTAAGAAGACAAAGACTTGGGGCTACACTTTTGTTGTTCCCATCAAGGGCTGAAGGTCTGTTTAGCCCATGGAAGGATGTTTGATGTGGAAGTGCTACAGCACAACTGCAGTACAATCTTTTCCATTTTATCAGCATTTTTTTATCAGAGGCCTTTCTACAGCACTAAGCTTCTGGGAATACAGCTGGAGATTACAGACATACCACTGGAAACGTGCCCACAGATCTGATGTCATATAAGTGCAGGAAGCAAAATTGCCTGTATATGGGTGAAGCCAAGTATACAGAATGCACTGTAGATATCTTTAAGGCAGCAGTGGGAGACAGGAACCTAAATACCTTGAAAAAAAATTATCTCTTGGTCATATTTGCTGTTTAAACTTGGAGCATACTATCTGACTCTTTAGCCTGGATGCCTGTGTGTAATAAAGACAGTATTAATGACACTTCTGCTTCTGTGCAAGAGTGTGCTTGGTCTAAACCTCACCAGTATCATAGGCTTGCCAATCACCTAGGCAAGAATACAGACTTATGTTTTTCTGCTCACGTCAGAGGTAGAATGAGTTTGATTCAGTTTACATACATCCAAACATTGTGCATGAAGAGCATATGTCCCCAACCTTTGCTAGTTGCTACAGAGTCTGTTGTGCTAGGAAGATCTGTTTCTTTTCTGGACAGCTGTCTGTCATTTCTCAAAGGCAGAAAGATGAATTTTGCTGCAAAAAGTTTGCTTTCTCTTTTTGTCTTTAAATCACAGGTACTCAAAAATTCTTTTGGATATGATTAAAGAAAAAGAAGTGGAGGAAAACCTGGCTGTGATGCTGTGTGACATCTATCTGTCCTGTAAGGCTATGTATTTCTTCAGCAGTGTGCCCAGGTGGCCAAGAAGGCCAACAGCATCCTGGCCTGCATCAGAATTAGTGTGGCCAGCAGGAGTAGGGAAGTGATCCTCCTCCTGTACTTGGCACTGGTGAGGCTGCACCTCAAATACTGAGTTCAGTTTGGGGCCCCTCACTGTAAGAAAAATGTTGAGGTCCTGGAGAGTGTCCAAAGAAGGGCAATGAAGCTGGTGAAGGGTCTAGAGCACAAGTCTTATGAGGAATGGCTGAGGGAACTGGGGTTGTTTATTCAGGAGAAAAGGAGTCTGAGAGGAAACCTTCTCACTCTCTACAACTGCCTGAAAGGAGGCTGTTGTGAGGTGGGGGTCAGTCTCTTCTCTCAAGTAACAGTGAAAGAACAAGAGGTAATGGTCTGAAATTGCACCAGGGGAGGTTTAGGCTGGATATTAGGAAAAAATGTCTTGACCAGAAGGGTTAAGAACTGGAATAGGCTGCCCAAGGAAGTGGTTTAGTCACCATCCCTGGAGGTATTTAAAAGACACGTAGATGTGGCTCTTAGTGATGTGGTTTAGTTGTAGACCTGACAGTGCTGGGTGAATGATTGGACTCAATGTTCTCACAGACTTTTTCAACTTAAATTATTTTATGATTCTATGTGATAATATAAAAAACACTGAAACTCATTGCCTTGCAGCAGAGATTCCCTACTGCTTCTGATATTAGTTTGTTTTTGACAACATAGTTATTTAAAAATGAAAAGCATCATCCTGAGGCAGAATTTTAAAAGAAGCTGTAAGGATCATGTACTGCTGGATGGATTTTGCCACTCAAGCTACATGTGGGTAACAGCTGGCAGCGGGTAGCATGCAGCAATTGACTTTCACATATGTGGATACTGTACCAGAATGTTGATTGGTGAGAGCTCTACTCCCATTAAGCAGTAAGAACTGTTTCTTGCTGTTTTGGGCAAAATGGTTTTATATAATTAGAGTTGTAATTAGAAATGCCAGACCTAATGTTCTGTTGTGTACTTTGGTTTAAGGACTATGGAAAAATCCTCACTTCTGACAGAAGTTTGCACCCACTAATTACTTGTGAAAAGATTTGGATAGAAAGTAGAGCCTCAATCTTTCAGTAAAAGGAAAAGCAATTAAAAGAAAAAGCGTTACTCATTTCTCTGGATGATCTGTGCCATTACTGCATTGTTATCACTCTGACAACATTGCCTTATTAGTAGCATTCAGTCGGAGTTCTATTTATTCTACTGTCCCTGAACATAGCTTTGTCATAAGAGTGCTGAAAGGTGGGGATAAATTATATTATAATGAAAATAAGACTTGGATTCCAACTGACCACAATTCTATCTATTTGCAAATGATCCACAGGGGTTAGAAAAAATGAATTTGAGGGTAACTTTTCTTGACAGACATTCACAGGTTTGTCATTTCATATTGATTCAATAGCTCCTATTAATAGTTACAGAAGTAATTTAACATACAGTCATACAAAACTACAGTAATTTATTAGTTATGGAAAGGAGTTTGAAACCTTTTCCTTTCCCTTCTGTGTGAACATATGCATATGTATCAGCTGTACTTGAAATAAACTTGAAAGTGAGGTTAAGTTGCCCAATGCCTTTTTTACATTTAATAAATAAATGAAAAAATAATCTCTACAGTAAATGATGCAGCATAGCTAAAACACCAATAACCTTCTGGAGAAGCCTATTTCTCTCTGCTGATAGAAAAGAGAACCTTGGGAATTATTCTCCTTAATTATGCAGTGCAGGAATTTAAAACTTAATAGAAGTCAGAGCATATGTGGCATTCTAACCATCGAGGACAGCATGAGGGCAAGAATTCTGTTCATCTAAGGGAAATATCGCATTGGCTTTATCCTTCTGTAAGTGTAGTGACATACTGCATATAGGTCATAGCACTGCATTTTTTACTAGGATTTAGAGTGACCTACACTTGCTACAGTGACAGTGGAAACAAATTTCTTCAGCTGTGACTTGCATTCTTCCACTGCTACATCTGGTCACAACTTTACTGAAAAAAAATGTACAAAATTAAGCTAGCTGTGTAGGATCATTAGGAGAAAACTTTAAGCTATATGTTGATCTACATAAATCCAATCTTGGCTCTAAACCAATATACTAAATACAATAATTAATTGAATTGTGATAATTTTAATTTATGTGACCAATTCTTTGAGTACTTTCTTAGCAGCTTGCACCAGGTGAGAATTTCATGTCAAGCAAAGCAGGCAGCTGAATTCACCAGGCTGTCTCCAGTTTAATTTCTTTGCTTCATCAAATTGACATTCATTGTAATGCAGTGCTGGTCTTCACTAAGAACGGTGAATGATGCATTCCTGTGGAGGAAAGCAGTCAGAATGAAAGACTGATATCTGAGCTGTCTTACTGCACATGCAGAGAAATTTAATATTTTTATTTTTATTTCTAGCATGGCTGCTTATGGTGGGGTTAATTTTCCCTTTGTTACTTTTTCAGTACAGAGATGAAATGATATATCCATCTATCTTTTCAGTTCTTGGGTGATAAAAATACAACAGGAAAATCAAATTTTATGTTAATTTTTTGTAATGACCAGCTAAGCTAAAGCATGACTCCTCCTTCCCCTCCCACCATCATGTGAACACATACTACAGGCTTCCTGATAGGGTTTATATAACATTCCAGTTTCTTTTCCCAAATTTTCAGCTTTTATCTTTAAAACCTGCTTCCTTCAATGAGGTCTATTAGCTGTTTCATACAATATGATTTTATTATAAAACATTGATTTGAAAAAGAAATACCCAGAGAAATACTCAAACTACGGCAGGCAGATATTTGCCTGGTTAGCCACTAACAATCTAAAAGTAAGCTAGTCCCAATTAAATTCTGTTTATACCTTTGTGTTTATCCCCAAAGGGTTTTCTGCAACCTGATTTTTCTTTATGTTTCTTGTTGTTATACCGTAGCTTAGACATTCAAATGCTCGTGCAGGATGGTGTTCTTAATAGAGCTCCTGAGAGTTTGCAGATTCTTGTGTCAGTCAGTTAACTGATGAGATGCCTTTGGAAACTGCAGCCCAACATTTCCTAATATTTCCTTTGTTGTCTGCCTAGATGACAGAAGTCTTCTAAAGAGAAGAGCAATGAAAATCAAATACTGAATACTCTTATTTACACACAACAGTTTTTCAGTGGAGACAGTAGCATTTATAAAGAACAGTAACTCCCAAACTTTTATACTTTCAAGCAATGAAAACCTTGGGTTTTTTTTAATAAATATTCTCCTAGTATCACTGCATTGGCCAGCAGAGCAGATTTCAAATGTCTATACTACATTTCACAGATATCACACAGTTCTAGTTTTGCTGTTGATATACTATTGGAATCTGTAGTGTCCTCTATGTGAGCTGCAGGAAAGCAAGTTGACTACCTCTGTAGATGACAGAGGAAAAAAAGTGTGGCTGGATGCAGAAGCTGAACTGCCTGTTGTCTTTAAAGATGCTTTTTTTTTTCTGAGAAGCAAGGCACACTGCCAGATCCCTGTGGGAAAGTTTGGCCATACCTATGATGCGGGTAGACAGTTCTGAAGACCCTTTCATCTGATACATTTCACAAGTACTACATTCATTATGAAAGGATTAAGCAGCTTAGCTATCATCCCCTTCACAGCAGCTTCTGTCTGAAGTCCCAGGAAAAGGATGCATTTCGTGAGAGTGCCTTGCATGAGTGATGCACAGAGAGTGGCTGTACTCTGTGGACAACATGAATTTTGAAAAGCAGTTGTGACACCAGGACCACCTTTCTTCCATAACTACCTCTAAACCAGACATAGTCGGTGCTCCTCTAAGGAACAGGAGCTAATTTCAGTCTCACTGGTATTCATGTAATATGCTCTTTCATTTTTGATGAGGAAGGATATCCTCTTAAATGAGTTTGGAATCTCTGTGACTATTTTACTGAATACGTGCATAAAATATGGTAGGCTGAGCAGAGAATAACACAAATTCCTAATTTGTATTGTGTGGAATCCTCTTAGAGAAACCTGAAAATTAGTTTGGTTTTTGTTTTTAACTTTTGCATATCTTTATGGCACACTCAGTGTGACTAAGGGTCTTTATTATTTCTAGTTCAATCATATCTACATGTCTGTTCCACATCCTGTATCTACATTCAAAGTAGCTACAACTGGGATGAAGTACTGATGTTGAGAATATGTTGGTATAAACCTCTGGCATTTCTTTGGCAGGTGTAATTAAGTGCTGAGCTTTGCAAAGGTCAGTGAATTGTGACCATGAGGACGCCCTGCCTTTCCAAATTAAGAATGTCAGAAGCTCTAGTTCATTATGTCTAAAGTGAGGTGCAGCATGCCGTGTTAGGTCAACAACTGGACAACATCGGGGACCTTGGATCAGGTGCATATCTGCTTGGCTATTGCTTTTTGGAACTTTGGAAATCTCCTTCACCGAGGAACAAGGCAAATTAAATCCAACTTGCTTTAATAAAAGTCTATTTTAATGGAAAAGATAAAAACAGATTACAGTTATGAATGTTTGACAATATAAAATAATCTTCCTGATGAATATTTCATAGGAGTAAAGAACAACCTCCATTATATGTAGCAGAGATAGTTGGAGAATTGTAAATTATGTACTTAGGCACTCCATAACGTTGTCTACTCCTGGTAATAAGGTCTATGGTTTCTATGATAATTTCTTTCAGTTCTCTGTGTTATGCAAAGAAATTATATTCTCAGAACTCTGATAATATTATTGGCTTTTCAACTAATGCAAATGTTTTTGTGGCCACTATTTTTGTTAACTAATTCACTAGTTTTTTCCTTGTGTTTCTGAATCTGTAAATGGCTGTGTATTTTCTGTGATGATCTGCAGTGATTCTTACAGAATGTCACATCACATATTTTAGCATTAAAATATTCAGAATGGAGAGACTTTTTGTGCTAAATTTGCAATACAAGATGCTTTGTATCCCTTGCTAAGAACCTGAAAGGTTTATTCTGGATGAAAATTTCTCCTTTTTAATTTCTCCTTTATGATTTATACAGAATGACGATGAAAGTATTCACAAGTTTTAACAGGAATACTTTTATAGTTTCAGTTTTGGGGGGAATTTTTAAATGTAATTCTTTGTCTTCATTCAAATGCATCCATTTTATCTATGTTGCAATGAGGTTTCTATATTGCTGTATTCTAAGTGTATAGCAGAACAGTCATACTTTGAAGAGTAGAAACTCTTCAAAATATAAATTATTCACACTTTCCAACACCATATTTCTGGATTTCCTGTAGGTGTTTTTAGTGATACAGGGTTTTTAGGTTAATTAACCTGCTAGTACAGGTTTCCAAGTGTTCAAACTTCAAAATTTTCTTTCAGTTGTCTCTAAACACTTGACAGGTTCTTCCTTGACATACTCACATCTTGCATTTAGACAATATTTTTGAAGACAGCGCTGTTAAAAAAGGAGATGCAAATTTCTCAGAACAAATTAATGCTGCCAGTAAACTTACTTGGCTATACCAAAAAATCAGCAATGGAGTTCACATGCAAATTTCCACTTTGCCCATAAGTGCTTTCCTCTAGAACAGCCCAGACTTGATACATCCAAGCTTGTCCTTCTTAGCTCCTGTATGCTGTTCTCTTATTTCTTTTGCCAACCTGTTTGAGGTCTGGATAACTCTCCGGCACTGTCACTAAGGTCCCATTCCTGAAAAAAATCTTCACAGTGAGACCCCTGAACTTCTCCCGTTCTTGGCTCAAGTCAAGTGAAAGGCTGGAGTAAGGTTTAGAAGTGGGTGCTGAAGCAGGCCCTTTAGAAGGACAAAAAAGAAAGGAGAAAATATAAAAAGAGAAGAGGCAGGGTGGTTGCAACTTCTTCAGGATAAACATGTCTTTGTAGAAAAAAAAATAATTTCATGTACACAAGGTATTGTGATGCCTCCATAACTTGCCAGTGCAATAAAGGTGCATTAAATTATTTGAGGATTTATCACAGAATCACAGAATTGCCTAGATTGGAAGAGACCTTTAAGGTTATTGAGTCCAATCATTAACCTAACATTGACAAGTCCCTCACTAAACCATATCTTTAAGCACTTTATATTGCTTCATAGTGAAGTGAGGACAGATTTTCTGCATGATTCAAGTGGAACTGACTCTATAAGAGCTGTCCAATTCCCTCCTGTCAAAATAAAAAGGGAAGCAAAGCGTGGCATCTACACAGAGGAAAGGTACCCACTGAAGCAGGAAAATTATATGCTTTCTAGCTAGCTGTCTATTTTCTCTTCCACTTCTCCAACTACATTTTCAATAATTCATCCAGCTTTTTGTGCGCTAATTTTTTAGCGTAGAGTTAAGGATCACAAGTTTTCTTCCAGGATGTTAAATTACTTTTGGGAGTTACTGGGAATTTCAGGATTACTTTACCTCTCTTTCTCCTTGCCTTCCCACTCCTGGGACAGTCAGCTCAAGTTTTTGCTGTTCTGCATTGGTTTTTGGATCTAAGGAATCTCAGGAACTTTCCCCATGGTAGAGGCATGATGACTCCATCTGGAGTTAGCAGAACACCCAGAGTGCTGATGAGGATTTCCCCTGCTGGGGCATCTAACGTGGTGGTGACCTGTGTGGGCTGCAGGACAGCCCATGCTTCCCCCAGACAGGTAGTGAGGGCAGAACCAGGTCTTACACAGCTCTGAGGACTGTGTAAGAACAAGGCTCTAGAGGACAAGAGCACTAGAACTGCTCCAAGTGGTTACTTGTACCTTCAGACACTCTTTCATTAACCAGAGAAACTCTCTGGAGCAGCTGGAGAACAGAAATTAATTAAACAAGAGGGGAAAAAATCTATGTGAGTCAAAACTCCATTCAGGATGATCCGTCTTTTTTCAATAAATATCTCTAAAAGTCACAGGAAAAAGGGAATGGTGAGGAGTTTACACATTTTTGAAAGAGGAGCTTAGCAAGTGAAAAAAAAATTATGCTTTCCTTGCTTGACAAAATCCAAAAGGGTTTAAACAGCTTGGTTACAAAAGGGCAGGTTTAGCATAGACAACCTTTTCCATCTGAACACAGAGTAGGATTTATTAATTAGTAATTATTTCTGCAAAGGACAGATTCATACTGACAGCAGTAATGAAAAATTCATGATGGAGACTTAACATTTCTAATCTGCTGGATTACTATGAGGAGGCTGCCAAACTTGGGCAACCAGCCAGTGCTAAGAACACAAACAAATATCATAGTTCCCATAGTAACTGGGATCACCTTGGAGATGATTAATACCAGTCTGACTTACAACGGGTGTTCCAGAGATATCACTCTCTGCTGATTTAATTATGACCTGCTGTAATGTAGCAGAGCATCTCTGAAGAAAAATAACACTGTATTTTTCAAGTTCTTCCTCCTACCTCTTGATGGTGGTCCAAGAAGGATATTCTTTAATTTGGTTGGGTTTTGGTTTTTTTTGCTATTAATGGAAAATAAAACCCCATAAAGATACTTCTCAGAGTCATGCATGCCACAGATATAGTGAAAAATATTTAAGACTATTTAGAAACCACTTATTTTTTGTTGTTGTTGAATGTTTGCTTGTTTTAAGTCTTGTAAAAAGATATATTGCACATATCCACAGTACTCCAAGCAAAACAAACCATCAACAGTTTTCATACATCAAAGTTCATCAGCTGGTGCCAGAAGAATTTTTAAAATCCCTTACAAAAATGGACCTTTATGAACAGAATCCTATTCCAAAATTTTACAGTTTTAGACAAAATAAAATGGTAATTTCACAAGAATCTGTGAAAAAAAAAAGGTTAGAAAAGAAATTTTAAAAAAAAAAAAAAGAAAAGAACTTGCTACCATCAATATTTTATGAATAAAATACTCTTTGTGCTTCAGCCACCATTCTAACACTTGTAGTGTCATTCAGTCTCTCAGTTTTTCCATGAATAAAAATTGAATATCAAATCTTCTACATGAATGAGTTGTTCTAAAACATACAAGTTGCCTGAAAGTGTTAGATCTGTATGAGTAACTTCTACTACTGTAACTGAACTAGCATAAAATTCATTTTTCCTTCAAATTGTTCTTCAGGATCAGCTTTTCATGAACTTTCATGACACATGAAAAGTTTAACATTTTACAGTGTAAGAGGTATGACATCTTTACCAAAATATGCTCTCATCTCTTATTTGCAAAAAGCTTTGTTATTGACAGCAATGGACAACCTGATTTGCAATACTACAGACTTTTCTTCAGTGCTGAGCAGAATAAATATCTTCAATGGTTTTAGGTAAGTATTTGCAATGTATTTTGTTTTTCAATGTTGAAAATGTTTTCATGCTTTCTTCTTTTTAGAAAATCCTAAAGAATGAAACTGTTAGTGAGTACAATGAGAGAACATTTCCTTGTCCAGAATCAGAAGTATAATAGACTTGGTTTTCTTCCAGCTCTGGATGTGGTCTTAAATGTGTCAGGCAAAAAAAAAGAATAGAAAAAATATTTAAATATCAGAATAGTTATGATGTCTTTCATTTTGTACTCTTTATAAGTGAAGCTGCTGGACAGACCAGGTTCTAGGAAACTTACTGTTCCAGAAAGTATAACACCAGAAGTGTGAATGCTAACTGTCTCAGTGAGAGGAGCAATGGAAAGGTACTAGAATACTAAGCTAACTATGCCAATAACTCTGTCATAGCCTCACAGGAAAAAAAGAGAAACTCTAAGTAAAGCATAAACAAAATCAGATTTGAAAATGCATGTAAAAGATAAATAATTGTAGTGTAAAAAGAAAAAATGAGAGTATATGAGAGGGTATGCAAAGAGAAAGGCTAAGAAAAGCTAAGAGTATTTAATTTTAGAAGTATGTTAAGTCTTAGGAAGACAAAATATTTGCCAGCTATTCAACAATGGATGAATGATATTAATGGATAAAGGAAAGAAGTCAGAAGTGGCTAATATAGTTTTGAAAGACTAACCATAAACAGCCAACTTCTACAAATAATATGAGAGTAAAAAGACATCAAAATCAGGTTAGGTTTTGGATGAGAAATTCAGGTGCTCAGGTAAGTCTCTTTAAGATATTTTCAAATTGTTTAGCAGTCCTTACATGAGTTACACTACCCTGGGAATGGAGAAGGGATATTTCAGGACAGAGGGTGGTGATCTGAAAAACTGTGGGGGGTGGATAAGCTTGTGAAAGGATGTGAAAGTCTAGATGTAGTAATATTTAAATAAAAGGAAAAAGGAGAGCCAGAGTTTTGTCTCTGGTTGAACAAACTTATATGTCTTGAAAATTCTGGAATAAATAAGCAAAGCATGGGTAAGAATTAGCAGATAATGAGGAAATAAAAGAATTTTCAAGACCAAATCACAGCAGACTGCTGTAACCTCCTCTAGGACAAGATAATATGCTTTGCAAGAAGGAGAAAAGTAGTAGATGTTTTGTATATTTTAAAATTCTTTCATTACATAGTCATACAACCCATCCAAGAAATTTTGTTCTCACTAAAATTAATAGACAGCTATACGAAAACTGGGTACACATCCCTACTGCATATCCATAGTTCAAGAGACATGAAGACCAATTAAAATGAATCCAGCAGTGAGAATGCTCATCAGGAAAGACTGGAGGCATGGACAGATTAAAAAGCAATAGGTTTAAACTGAAGCAAGTCAGAGTTTCATTACAATTAAAGCAGAAAGAATGGCTAGCAATTCAAATCAAAAGATATCCAGAACCAGTGTCCTCCAGCTTTTTGTAAATGTGGGTTCCTTCTGGATCATTTGCTTCCATGTAACATCTTGCATTGAAAACATTTTTTCCTCCCCAGGAAGAATTACTACATGCCTGTGTTTAATGTTATTTACCAGCTCTCTGCTTCCCCTGAACAGTCATAGCCAGTGGTCACAACAGGTTCTCACTTCCAGGTGAAAAAGAGCTGCTACTCACTCCTTTGTGGTCTTCTTGACACATTTTCTTGACTCTTCCACTTCTTTCCTCTCCTCCCTGCCTCTGTATCCAAGGGACACTGGTTGAAACTTTTCTGCAGGTGTCAGTTCTACCAAAAGGATACTTAATTTTTGTCATGAATGATATTGGTATACATGTTTGTACTACAGAGCAGGGACACAGATGACACTGCCTCTGAAAATCAGTTCCATCTCTACTTTTCTCCAGTTCCCTGTGAACAAGAGGAACTGGAAGATACCACTCTTCATTAAATTGGAAAGCTGGCTGATGAATCTAATGGACCTAATGAATGTCTAATTAATGGATCTAATTAATGTCTATAAATATATGAGGGCTGGGCATCAAGAAGGCAGGGACAACCTTGTTTCACTTGTGCATGTGATAGGATGAGGGACAATAGATACAAGATCAAGTACAGGAAGTTCCACCTCAACATGATGAAGGACTTTTTTACTGTAAGGGTTACAGAGCATTGGAACAGACTCCCCAGAGAGGTTGTGGATTCTTCTTCTCTGGAGACTTTCAAGACCTGTTTGGACACATTTCTGAGTGATCTACCCTAGTTTTGGTCCTGCTCTGGCAAGGGGGTTGGACTGGTTGATCTTTGGAGGTCCCTTCCAACCCCTAACATTCTGTGATTCTGTAAATAAGTAAACACCTTAGGAAAGGCTGTAGGTCCCTGACTCATATCTTTCTTCTGCCCATCAATTTTTAAATTTAATTCTAAAATTATAGATTCTCTGGAGGAGAATAAGGCTGGCTTCTTCCTGTACTAAAAATCTTCTAAATTCTTAAATGTAATTGTTCTCACAGGTACTCCTGCTTCCACCAAAATTTCCAACTGATAAAATGTTTTATGGCAAGAATGAAGATCAGATTTTTCTGATTTTCAGAATTGTTATTCAAGAGAATATGTCAAGAATCTTTCGAGAGTATCTATCCTGAATATTTTGGTGAATATCTACATGCTATTATGAATTTTACTATTAAAATAAGATTGCTACTACATAAATGCAACCACTAATCTAATTATGCAGCTGGGCATGGGAGAAGTGGGTGGTATATAATTTGTGATTGCCTTCATATATGCACTGCTTTTGCCTCATTTATTTCAGTGGAGTTTCTCTGATGTAAGCTAGCATGTTGAGCCAGATGTGTGCTCCATACTAGAGCTATATTTAAATTTGTTTTGCTAATTTAAGGTCTCTAAGCATTCCTTCAGGCTTGTAAATTATTCAAGTGCCTCACATTTTCTTAGCTATGTAATACATGGGTAGGATCCCACATCAAGGCATGCATGCACTGCAATGGTTTGTTGTAGACACAGAGTCAGAGGATGAGAAATTCTACACAAGCACCTATACTTCTTTCAGCTTCCCTGGGACAAGTCACAAATATCCTAGTTTTGTTCAGGTGTAAGCATCTTTTCCTCCCCCTGAAATCAGGGGAAGTCTATCTTCTTGCAAAATCAAGCTTTTATTGTTTCATCCTCCAGCACAGACAATCTTTTAGAAATTCTCCTTCACTTTTGTTATGACAGAAAGAACACTCCTTTCCCTTTCCCCTCTGTGTTTTTGAAAATCTTGTCATTTATCTTCATAACAGTCTTGCTAAATGTTTTCCTCGAGGAGATACAGAGAACACAAAGGCAGTACTCACTGTCGTTACAAATCCTTTTTTGAGCTGAAAGTCAGAAATGTAATTCCAAAACTCTTTCTGACTAGAAGTCTGATATATTTTGACACCTGTGACCTAAACTCATCTCAAATCCTATTGAGATCTTGTCTGAATCTAATAGCAGGCTGGATCCTTGTTCCCACTTACATTTTTGTGCATTTTTAACTTTCCTGATGAGAATAGCTTCATGGGATTCATTAGACCACTTGTGGCAGAAACTTAAGTGCATGCATAAACATTTTTAAGCTTGTTGCAAGTGATGGTCTTGTCAGTAGTGTCTGGATAGCAAAGATTGGCTTGGAGAAGAGGCTAATGGTGACATGACATAATTTGTCAAGGAAATAAACAGCACAATGCTGGTTGTACTTTGCATATGAAGAGTTGAAACACAAATGAATTAACTTTAATCAACACAGACTAAATCAGATCAAAACTGGAGTTCTCCAAACCTTCCATCAGCCAAAGTCTTGTCATGACCCTCTGTCATTGGTCTCACACAAAAATCAATTTTTAGAAAGTCAGTGCATATAAATAGTGTCAATCCTTCAAAGGCTTGTGTTAATATTAGTGTACTTTAATGTATAATGTATTACTACAGAAGCGTTTTCTCTAGTTTCTTCCTTCCACAACTAACATGAGTCTATTCCCTTGTCTGCTGTAGTATTTTTCTGAATAATTCTGCTAAATATCAGAAATGCCATGGAAGAAATTGGTAATTTGCTTATATGTTCCTGATGTCTCCCATGCTGAGTAATGGGATGATACTATATTGATAGCAATTCAAATAATATAACAAATGGATATGTAGCATTAAAAATAAATCAAGGCCTTGCACAATGTTCTGCATTTCCTAATGCCATCCTCGAATTCACATCAATGACAAATACATAACAGGAAGCAATTTGTTGGATTCTATGTATTATTTTGAAAATCAGAAGGAAAACCAATTAAATAAAACCATACTTCAATATGAAAATGTATTCTAGGGGCAAATAAGCTTTTTTTGTGTAACTATGATTTATTAACTGAAGATTGAATGAATCTTCTCTGTTCCAAGAATATCATCAGCTGATGCTTTGAACGCTCGAAAGATCAGTACCCAACTGCTTTTGAGGTGGTTTAAATAGATGCTGTCTGTGGTCCACTCATGAGAAGCTTCACTGGCTTTAAAGAAGATAAGCTGTAGTGAGGCAGGGGTCATTGCTCAAACTGTGGTTTCTATAGGATGGCTTTTTATCAACAGATCAGTCAGATGCAGGAAGAATTTCTTTTTATCTTCTTTTCTTGATGAAAATTATTTTTGCGCAGAATTTTCCATTCTTTTCTCTTGGTGTCCTGTTACTGTGTACAGCAAAAACTGTTTATTCTCTGATAGATCTGATAAGGAATAGAAGTAATTAGCTGAGCATGTCTAAGTGTGTAGATTCTACTGACTGAAATGTAAACAATATTTTCTTTTCCTATGGTATCTTTTATCCATGAGCTGCAAGCACTGAATTTAAAATGTCAATGTAACTAATCTTAGTGAAACTACAGTCCAAAAAAAATAAAAAAAGAAAATAATTCCTATAATGCCTACCCATGTACAGAATAATAAGCATGCGGGAACAGTTATAGACCTGTTTTGCAGAAGAAATGTCTGCACATGGTGCCAGGCATATCTGGTGGGATTTCACTGTGAATCAGTGCCACAGCAGAAAGCAGGACACAGTACTCCTCTCTCTGGCTTCACAGTTTGCTCACATTCAACAAACATGCTGGGTATCTTAGTGGTCCATTTGTATGTATGTACAGTCTAGCTTCAGGACAGGGTTTTGATCCCTCATTCCTTCTATTGGAGGTATGTAGTGGTAACCACCTTTTGGTCATTTTTTGCAGTTACAGAGCTGTTAAGATTGTCATTTTTTTGAGGCTGGCAGGAATTGTATTTTCCCTCTATCTGTAGAGTTCACCAGCACGAATGTGAGTGATTATTGATTTTATCAGGGAGATATGCATTTCACACTGCACTGTTACTTTTTCAACACGTAAAACCTCATGGAAACTTTGGTGTTGACAATAGGAAGCCCCACTATGGGATGGCTAATATGTTTTCTGAGATGTTAAAGAAAGAGGTACTACAGATTTCTTAATAAAGACTGCTTTAATAGTTAGATTTCTACTCCCTGGCATGGTTCCCCAGATCAGCAGTGGCAGTTCTGCATGCATTTATCTTTCTTTCTCTTCACCTATCTCCTTCTCTTCATTGACCATAATTGTTCTCAGAGAGGAAAATGTCCTGAATATATCTGCTGGAAGAAAAGATTGATGAGCATGAAAATTGACAGTACTCAGAACTTCACAGTAGACACTTAGAAACCTAAAGAACTGTATCCTTCAAGAACTGTTTAAGAAAAATATCTGTTAAGAATTGGCTTGAGTTGGTATTTAAAATATTTTCTGGACAAAAACTATTTGAAATACCTTTACCTGAGGGATTACCAATTGTGTAAACCATGTTGGTAATCTTGGTTCAGGTTCATATTCTCCATACAGTCCCACTTCAGAACTGCAGTGGGTAGAGTGTAAATTCATCTCAACTCATTCCATGGTTAACTGTTGTCTTTATTTGCAGGGCTTTGATTAAGGAGTGGTTATTCAAGGAGTAATGGAGGACACTACAATTTTCCTAAAGGAAGGGTGCTGGAATTTGTCTCACTCTTTCTTGGGAGAATAATGTGCATCGCATGACAAATGTACCGTTTGCTGTGACAAAGAACCTGGGAGTGGTAAGAGAATACATTGTCCCATAGGTTAGTCTGTTCTTATTCCAAATTATGTAACATACTTCCAGAACACACTTTATTGCTCTTTCCCTACTCTTTTAAATCAACCTAATCTCTAGATTAAATCAATCGTGATCTCTAGAATAAGTTTCTCCATCACCTTTCCAGGAATGTAGAAGCACAGTCTGCACTTAGAGTAAGTGATTTGTGTTAGCTCTTTGTTTAATGTGGCACATTCTGCCCTTGATATTTTGTCTTGTGATTGTAGGAAGTTGCTTTTGCAATATTTCCCAAAATCTGGATCTGAAGGTAAGCAGATGTTTTTGTCATTGAAATCTTTAAACCAACATTAACTTCACTACACCCTCAGTTGTCATAGCTGCTTTCTTTTAACTCCAGATTGAACCAAACATAATTTACAAAGAAGCAACTTTTGAGCTTGCTTGCTTAGTTTGGCAGAATTAGTTCCCTTTTGAAATTTTTGACAATAAGAATTTGAAGTAACTAAAAACTACTGTGATTCTGCAACAGTGCTTGGGATTGTACTGATCATACAGTAGAACAAAGTGTGTCTAATCCTTAGTTCATGATGAAAGTCTATGAAACTTTGAAATGTATGACTCCCTTGTTAGCTAATTAGTTTGTTTATCAAATTTCAGCTTTCATGTCTGTCTTCTTAGACAACAGTTTGCCTTAACCACAACTGCCATACTAAGTGGATTTTGTAATGCTTGACTACAAACAGAGCACTTCCATATTTATGCTTCTGTCTTTAAACATTTACCCAGCACTAATTAGCAGAGTATGATTTTACCACTATTTTATCTAGAACTTTAGACAATTCAAGGCCAGTATTTGAAGACATTTACTTTTTCAGCTTAGTGTAGTGAAAATACAAAAGAGAAGAAAAGTGGGGATCCAAGTAAGAATTGTTTCTAAATGGTTTGCAAGTCTCTGAAGGCATCTGCCTCCTGTGGAATCCTATCTGAAGGTCATCTGAGATGGTGAGATACAGACTTCCTGTATAATTTATAGCTCAACTTCTTCTCCAAGTTCCTCCTCCTATTTACTTTTCCCAGACTATTTCCAGAAAACTCAGCAAACACTTCTGCAAGACCTGAGTGCCTGCAGCCTCCTCTCAGCCACAGCAGTTATTAAAAGAGACATGCCAAAATAATTCAGCTACGGGCAGGCCACTTTCTGTAGCATATCTACTTTCCACACACTATGCCTAATTCCTCCTATTTAAGGCTTGCTCTTGCAGATATTTCATTTTATAAGTGAAAGGCTTTAATCAAAACTTTCAGTTATGCTGGGAATTAGTCAGAATTGTATTCCTATAGACAGAGAGAAATCAGGGAAAGAATGATCAAAACTAATGATGGAGTTTGGTTAATAACTCACCTGCTTGAACAACTAATAAATATAGTTCATAAAATGTTAAGTATAAGCCAGTGTTAAGCAAATTCTGGCATTAGCTCAGTCTGAAGTCTCTCATTAATGAAAATTATGATATATGTATCTGGTCTTAAATAGATACTCACTAGCACCATTGTGAGGAAGACTATTACTGACATATCTTCCAATAATGGTTCAGCTTGGACCCCTTAAAAATCAGGCTGTTTCTAGCTTGAGGAAGAGTCTGACTCCTAAGAAAAATAATGTAATTATAAAAAATGGTTGGGGAACTCTGATGTGAAAGATATTTCAGTGAGGAAACACCATCTCTGTTTGCATGTTTGTAACATCTAACGTAACAAAGCCCTAGACCCCACTAAGAATCTGTAAACACTCCATTATGTTAATATTAATACTATTAATAACAAACACCACTAACATCTTTGGAAAGAAGATCTAATCCTATCGCTATCAATATGCATGCAATTTAGAGATTAAAACATTAATTCTTTGCAATAAAAATGATTTGTTGCATTACTTGTGTTAAACCATGTCCTGTCTCTCATGGGACAACATGGTTTAGTGACTTGTTCCCTTTCCTGCTGATAGAAAGATACACATTATGAGTACAAGGTCTTGTAAGATAATCGTGTCCTACTTTACATACTTTTTTTTTAATTAGGTGAAACTTTTCAGAGTTAATGTCACGTTCAGGGAAGAAACTATGGAATTCCCACTCAAACATGTTCTTCATGGAGTTAATTTAGTAAAACAAGACTTTGTAACCAGAGTCACACTAAGAACAATCTCTGATCAGATTCTTCAGAATTTTACCCAGGATATTTTGCTTCTGCAAAGTGATTTATGTACATACTGTTTACATTAATTGTAATTAGAAAGTTATTTTTTGTAACTAGCAGAAATGTTTCACTAACACTGAGCTGGAAATGCTGCAGACTGTGTTATGCTGCATACCTAATTAATTGTCCAAAGTTTTTCTCTGCTGAAAATGTCCAACTTAATTCTCTCTAATATTTTCCTTGCTGTTATAAACTTACCACACACACGTGGTTAAATACCCAGCACAAAGCCTCTTCCAGGTAGTGAAATTATGTGAAGCATTTAGTTTTTACTCCCACAGACAGTAGATGGAATGCCTTTAAAATTTAAAAGGTGTATGTACAGTTGCCTGGCAAAATCTGAAACGTTATGGAACAAGGCTGAGATTTAAGCTGCTGGCTGCAAGTGTAGCTGTTTCATCTCAGGCCCAACTTATTCTGAGTTAATATTTAATTTTCTGGTTTAGGAAAACATCATAAGCACCTACTGGTTTGTCTTCTCAGGGTGAGGATGGATGCAAGACACCAACTTTTTTTGCTCTTAAATAAAACTTCCAAGATTTTCTTGAAACATATTCTTGTTGCGTAAAGCAATTCTCTTTGACTTCAAGCACAGTATGGTTTTAGCAAGTGCTAAAAGCTGTCACTCTGTCCAACTCAGGCAATAACTGGACACGGGCAAAGCATAGACGTGAGCTTGAGTTTTAGTTTCTTTTCACTAATATAGTTGTTGATGCAGCACAATAAGTATAGCTGGCTTTTCTATAAATGTGTCTTGCTGTGGGATATACTTTCTCACATGTGGGTGTCAAAATGGAGAAAAAATATATTTGAATTAGTCTGCAAAGTCTTCCAAGTTAAACAAACTAGAAAGTGTACTTTGTACAACTGCAATGAAGGAGGATCATATTGCCTTGAACTGAGCATATGGTAAGGCTGAAACAGCAAAATGAGATTCATCACAACAAAACATACTTTACCCTTCTTTGATTTAATATGGTTACCAGAATTGCTAAAAAAGCTTACTTTGATGGTCTCCAGACAACATCTGCATAAGGAACATGCAATAAAAGTTACATAAACCTGGCATGACATGTTGCTTGGTTTGGGAAGATTTTTTTCAGATTTATAATGCAATTAACCACTAAACCTTTAGATAATATATTTCTGAGATGTTGCCTTAGGATTTCTCTGAACATTGTTGCTTTGAAGATATGAAGGAGCTTGACAAAAATACAAATTGCATACAGAAAGATATGTTTAATGTCAATTTTCAGTGAGAATAAAGGCAAAAGATTTAATTAATTACATTCCTATTCCTCCTCTTTTGGTGGAGAAGTTAAGGTAGGTCAAGATGTGAAAATGAAACAGGGCTTTGATTCAGAAAGGAATAGTGTAGCTGTGCTCTTGTTTGCTCTACACATCAGTACACCTCATGACTTCACTGCCCTGCAGAGTTCTTTATAACCTTCCTGGCATCTCAGCAGTGACTGATTTATAACCAAGTATGAGAGCCATTACAGACTCTGAAAATGTCATTTAGATTATATAGTAGACTGTCTGGTTTTAGAAAAGGGGCAAATTAATTGCCAGGATGCTCTCTATGACTTTTTACTATATATAAAAAAATAAAAAGTTTTAAAAAAGGAAGTAGCCCTTGAGACTGGACACAACTAAAAAATCATATGACCTGGGTTGTTGGTTTGGGGTTTTTTTTTGTGTTTGCTGTACTGTAAAACCCTGATCCAGGGCCTTCCAAAGTTCCTGAACATTTTTTTTTCTTTACTTTCAGTTCTGTCTGAGTGGGTTCTAAGCACAGAAAATAACTACAATATTTTTTCCTTAACATAGATTTTTACTGTGTTTGAAGCAGCTGGAACACATGCTCTGCAGACTCTCTGTCCTAAACACAGAAATGTGTCATGTGTCCATGCATGCTCCAGAGTGCTAATCCTTTTCACTCTTAGAGCTCTAGACTGTTTTCTTGCAGGCTGCTTATTTAAGACTTTGTTGGACAAGGCACCTGTGACGACCATTTTTCAGGTATCTTCCTTTCTGAGATGAAGACAAAGATATATCTTCAGTCTTATCATTGATAACACTAAAGTACATCAGCATCTAGACAGGTGGTGGAATTCATAGCCATAAATTTGGTGGCCAGACTGGCCCACTTTTAGAGAGGGAGAGGTTTCTGTGAGTCAGATCTTCAAAAACTCTGTAGGCAAATTTTACCACCATTGTGGAAATTTCTCGTGTGTTGAGAGAGCTGAACTGCAGCGTATCATTTATCTCCTGGGGCAGGTGAAGATTTTCAGATTCTCTAGCTTCAGGCTAGAGCACACCGTAGATATAACTAAATACAAAGTACTCATGGAGGTAACCGACAGAAAATGCCTCAGGAAGAGTAAAAAAATAGAGCAAATGTGTAAAGTTGTTTCCTCAGGACCCTCTCCTAGCCTTTGATGTTTTGCAGCCCAGTCTGAGATGATGTCTTTGTGTCTACTAGATGTAAATGAATTTCACTTCCATGCACTCAGTCATGTGCAAAACCCAGTTTAGTTCCCCACAAATGCAGATAAGCTGAGGAAACCGTAAAGCCTACAGAAGGGCAATTTAGAGCACCTTAGAAACTTGACTTCATTCCATCAAAATTCCCAGCAGAGGACAAAGAGCAGCTCTTGCCTGCTCATGATTATCTGAAGACAGAGGTCTTCAGGACTGAAGATCAATGGAGTGGTCTGGTGGGGACAAGAGCATGAATAATCAGATGAAGTTCCCGTGGGATAAGATGGGAAGAGATCTCTTCCTGGTTAGGAGTAATAGCTTGGCCATGTCTCTTTGTGAACATCCAGTGTAAGCACAAGTCCAGAAGTGTTGATCTGAGACAGAATTTTCTCACTGTGATGGCTGCACCTGGAAGAAAAATAAAATGACTGGTCTGCTCAGTAACTTGATCCAAAGAGGTTGGCACAATATATGGAAAAGCCTTTACAAACGTTTCTCTGGCCAAAAGACCAAATTTATGTTTTGCTCAGGCACAGACTGAACTGTAATGCTGAATCTGTGCTAAAAACTGGCCAGTCTGGTAGAGCAGAAGATTGTATGCAAGGAAGGGAAACAGAACTTCCCATTTCAATGTTAACAGTGCATAAATACAATTACTTAACCAGTTCATCTAATGCATATGTGGAAATGGCAATTTTCTTTTTCTCTGGTAGATTTCATATTTAGTAAAACCAAGCAAATTATAGAACTTTTTTTTTTTTAGAGCAGCCTGTGAGGAAAAATCAAACATCATTAAACCAATAGAAAGATTCTGAATGAAAATGTTTCGAAAGATGAAAATACTGTTATCCCTCAATACTTAAAAAACTATAAATTATTACAGGGTCTCTGAATCATCCTTGCACTGTATGGCTATTCCAGAACAAATGCCTGCTCATTTTTCCCTTTCAGCTGTTATTGCTTTGACTAGTTGCATAGACAATCTGCATGATCACCTGAACCAAATTTAGTTCAAATGTGGTGCAAATGAGAAGACATTGTTTCATTAAACTATGCAGTTTCCAGAGCAATTCCTGTTACAGAATTTAATACAGGGATGAAAAAAATTAGCATTTCTCCTTGTGCATTCATATAGTTCCCACCTTCCTCCTGCTACAACTGTTTTTCCTATTGATTCATAAGCAGGACTCCTGTTTTCAAGAAATAAGCTAAAGTAAGAGAGAGGGATGCATTTTGACTTTGGCCTAAACATCCAAGTGGTAACTCCTCCTGCTTGTCAGGATAGTTCCAAATAAGAAGAAATTTGCATTTTACAAGAATAATTTTGCTATGAGGCTTCTGTCTTAAGAGGCCGAGGGAGATGCAGGGATGTGTAAGTTTGTTTTGAGAATGATCTTTTAAATCATTTGTACTGTCATAGCTGAGCCTCCCTGCTGCCTTCCTCAGAACCTCTGGCCAGGTTCTGGTTAATAATGTCCTATTGATGATTTTACTCTAACGAAACAAGAAGTCCTCCTTGTCTGCCAGAACACCACCTCCCAGTCCACATTTACAGGTCTGAAATTTCAAGGGAGGAGCATCAAAGCCACTGAAATTCAGCAGAAGTAGTAAACATATTTCTATCTGCTCTGATCTCTCACACACTGGGGATCAGTTACAGGCTTTCTGTGAGCTGTGTATCCACTGCTGGTGCTCACATGGATTAGCATGTATGTATGCAGAAGTTTTCTTCCACTGTTTCTCTGTTTTCCTTCTATTCAATTTGTATGAGTAAGAATTTGCTAATGATGCCAAGCTGCAAGCTTCTGAACCTTTATACATCCCCTGAAGACTCCCAGCTCTCTCTCATTGTTACATTTCTCAACAAATATAATGAATTTTGATGGAGACAAAATTGCATTGACCTCAAGTCATTCCATCTATATAGAAATGCTCATCATTTACATGCCTTAATTTCAAAAGTAACCCAAGTAATACTGCTCAAAGCCTCTTTGAAATGCAAAAGGTTCTTTTAACAATATCTTTGGAGAATTGATTAATTTTAATAATAACAGAAACTGATATGGACTAAGAGTCAGGTATGGCTGGTCCAAAAAGTTTTTAGAAACCAGACAAATAATGTAAATAATACCTTGCAATAGTAGTGGTTTTGTGTAAAAATATCTCATATTTTCAGCCTGTTACTAATATTATCTGCTCCCTATCACTGTTCTCCTCTGGTTTCTGAAAAGTAATTGCTACTTCTATCTGAAAGAACAGAATGTTTCAGTATTATTATTTATCATTGTTGTCTTCATAATACATTTTTTATAAGCTTGATATCTGAAGGATTTTAATACAATGCAAATATATAATTTAAACTGCATTCAGAGATGCTGTTCTTGGAACTCCTAGATGTGGTTTCCTAGTGAAGAATCTTTGTTTTAGAGCTGCAGTTGGCCCTCACTACATTTGCTGGAGGAAAAGCATCCATATGTTTGAAACCATCACTGCAATTGGCACTAATTGGGAGCCCTTGTGAAAGTTTGAGCAGAGACCACGGTTTTAATAAGCAAGGAGTACAAACCACCCACTCAATGCCTTGTGCTGGGCTTCTCCATGGCAGTGTTAGACACATTGTCTTGGCAATTGAGAAAGTTTGCACTGTGGTGCTTTAGATAATTAGAAGACTTGATTCCCTGGAATTGCTATTCTGGAACCTTGCACTAAACTCCAATTTTTCTTAACTCTCTTTCTACCAGATATGAAAGAAAGGCAATGTCTTTTGCTGGCAAAAACTGCAATTCAATGTTCAGCATTATATTGCATTGGACACAGCTAATTAAAATATCAGTATTGCCAGACAGTATTAATTAGTGAGTTTCAATACATATAGACTAATGATCCTAATCAAACTTTCAGTCAATTCCTGATGTGACTCTTGTGTCCTGCAAATTGTTGAGTGTTTTCCTGTCTATCTTATCTTTACTTTCCTATTACTTTCCAGTAAAAGATTTTAAACTTCTAAGTGCAGCAGATGTTTCAGGAGCGTGGTAGACTCCACAAGTATATTCTTCTACAGAAAACACTCTGCAGGAAACAGCCACTCTGCTGCACTGTGTGTGCAAGTGGATTCACGTGGGAGACTGCTGGACCTGAAACTTTTCCCCTTTGCCCAGCACTGAGCAGTGCTCCTAGTTCCATGAAAGAGGCATGTCATGGCTCCAGTAGAGAGAACATGCCAGTGACAAGATGGAGCATAGCATTTCTAATGCTGCCTGAACAGAGTCAAAAGCAGGATGCAAGGGAAGGAAGCTGCGACCAGCGGTCCTCTGCTGTGGTGTGGGAGGGCTGACCAGGGAGAGTAGGGGAGTATTTAGACTGCATTTTACAAGAAATAATAAATGTAATTGACAGGCTGGGGAATATTACTGGTTTTACTGACTGTATAAATGTGCTTTTTTAAGCAGTAATTCAAGTGTGAGCTTTTTATAACCATTTCTAACTATTCTTGGTTTGTTTGTGCATGTGTGTGGCTAATAGCTCTTGGCAGACAAAAAAGGAAGCAGAAAAGACAGACAAGATAACTCCTGGAGTTCCCAGCCACCACACGACCTGCTGTTTGCATCTCAGGGATGAGGCATCCTCACCTTCCGGACAAGATGGGATCCTGTCTCCTTTCAGCATCTCCAAGTTCCCAGTTTCTCCCCACATCCTGTTACACTGCCGTTTGCCCACAGAGATGGACTGGGTTTTAGTTATTTTTGTACTCACATAACTTACACACAGGCCCTGCCTCCAAAAGGATCTGATCCTCCAAATTCTCCTATATCTGAGCAAAGATTCCAAGAACATGAGAAAGACAGTGGTTACTAAATTCATAAGAAAACGTGGTTATGTAAGTAGAGTTTTGGTCAGGGTATTTTTGAAGGTATTAATAAATTAGGCATTTTTTGATGACAGAGGTTCTGTTGTTTTACCCTCTCTAATCACTGTTTCCATTCTTCCAGCTGTTGAGCTGCAGTAAAACCAACACAAACCATGTATCATGGGCTGCAGCCCTGTCAAAACTGTAGTTCCTGTGTGTAGGCTTCCTAGACTTGCTAGGTCTGAGGTGCTTGGGAGTGATTAGGATTGAGCTGTTCTAAGCAAGAACATCCTGATCTGCCTCTAACTCTCAGTGCTGCCAGGAGTGGTGGTTAGGGGATCTCTCATATCATTAAATGCTTATTAAGGTTATGGTCAGTTGGCAACTCTTTTCTTCACCCAGTTCTTCTTTTCTTGTGTCCCTACAGCAGCAGAGCTACAATACAAATATTAACAAGTATGAAGAAACAGTCTTGTAACAAAACTAAACTAATTTATTGAGACTGTATCTGTGAAATTGCTTTCCAAAGCAGGTTAGCAGTCTTGACAATTCCCGGAGATGCAATGACTGACTTAAATCAGAACTGAAAGGCACATCCTATGAGACACATTCAGCATTGGGGTTCATTTCCCTCTGTTCTTCCCCAAAAGTATCTGTTAAATTTTCAAGAATAAACACATTGTGTTTCTTGTCTTTTGAAGGCAGGAAGAAAAGAAAGGCTTGAGAATTTAGGATTGCTCCTGTACTAGATTTAGGATTTTGATTTGTTCAGCTATTAGAAATTTATTTATTCTTTGAAAGGAAAGGAGAAAACTCCCAAGTCAAATTATGCATTATTTTATCCTGGAGAATACTGTGCTACTGATGTGATTATTGTCTGAAAATAGCTGGAAAATACACAGTTATTGAAAATGTTATAAGCACATAAATAAAATGCCAATCTGCTCGGTGACAAAGTTTGTGCTTGGTTTCACAGTCGTGTTTGACTGTGGGAATTCTGGGGTGGCTGGGAGGGAAGGAGGCATTGATGGCTTTTTGTAGTTCTCCACTGAGTACCAAATATGAGAAATATAAACATTAAACAGTAAATCAAATGTTGAAAAAATAAATAAATACAGAACAGATGGGCATAAGCTGTGTCCAGCTGGCTCATGACACCTGTTTTTGTCATTTGAGCAACAGCCGCATGCAAAGTGAGTTGGGTATTGAGCTGAAACTGCATTTTCCAGTGGCACACTGCATCCGCTTTCTCCTACAGGCTTTTCTCAAAAATCTGAGAAAAGGTTTCTCTGATAAGATTTTATATAAGCAGCATAAGCAGTCAAATAGATAAAGCCTTTCCCACATCTCACATGCTTATGAGAAAGATATCAGGATCCATGCACCACTAACGTCTTGCGCATCGTCATCATCATCATCATCATTTGTGGGCTGCACAGCTAAGTGCCTCATATCCTGAGCCTGTTGATAGTTCCTGTGTTCTGCAAACCCATGATTAGGTGTGCACCCTCAGCTTTCAGTAGACTTCACATGGACCTTCTCTCAGCACGTTAGCAGGCAAACATACTAACCAGTCAGTCTCTGGGGAATCTCTTTGAAGATCAGCCACCTTCTCTCTCCTCTAGTATTGTTGGTGGTGTGTGTGTTTTAAGATCTAGAGAGTTCTGAGTGCAACACCATCAGAAGAAGACCAGGCTTTGATGAAAACTAGTATTCCAAGTTCTGAAGTATAAATATTGTGAATCACACAGCATTTCCACTGTTTCTGTGGCAGATTTTGCAGTATTATGCAGGAGGGCAAAGGGCTACTTTAGAAAGACCAGCTGTCTCTAGCTTGTGGTACTGTGTGGAACTCTACTGATTACAATTCCACTTCAGATTTTTAGTCAATATACAAAAACTAAAATGTTGTGAAATCTAGATTTGCATTCCAAATGCAGCTAAGTACATGTGATGAAACTGGTACTAACACTTGGCCTAATAGTCCCAGGAATTAATGGGAAGGTCCCAGTAAGCATGTGATCTGATTTACTGACCTCAAGTACAATAGTGCAGAAATAGTTTGTTCTGATGAAACCTTTTCCTGTGTGTGGAGGAAGGGAAACAAACACTCTAATTATTCTCCTGACATTTCAAAATGTCACTCTTTACTTTTTTTCTCAAGGAAGATACAACATGATATTCCTGCAGAGATCCCTTCCAACATAAATTATTCTATGATATCATGATCTGTATATTGACAAAGATGCTAGGGAATGAAATTGGAAAAAATGTAATGTTGACAGGAATAAAAGACAACTACAGTGCAAGAATTGCCCACTTGAGTGCACACCTCTGGCATGTTCCCTTCATCTGTCTTCTTAATATAAAATGTGATTTCTGTTTGGCTTGATCAACAACTGGAAAGTATGACTTTATCAAAAGTGTTAATTTAGTCTTCTATTAAATTGACACCTGAAGGCCAGATATGTTGACTGGTAAGCAGTTACAGAGAAGGATTTGGAGACAGACATGGCACATATAACTTCAGAGAAGGCATAGCAAAGGCACTGAAAATACAGACATAAAGAGGCCACAAGGGATGTGCTCAGACTGGCTTCAAGCCAGTCTCTGCACTGGTGAGGAAGCACACCTAAAACCACGTCCTCCTTCCTATCCCCAACAAGTGTGGATATACAGCAGGTGACTCATGCAGAAGCCACGAATGCTTCTGAGTTCATAAATACCCATTTTCACCTCTTTCCTATGAGCTGAAACAGATCTAACCTTCAGTGGCCTGTGGTGAAGTCAAATCGTCATTCCAAGATGAGGAGCACTCAGCCCAAAAACTGTGATTCAAATCCTTAAGAAAATCCATCATCTGGCCTATTGGTCCCCTTTCCAGCTGCCTCCGTTAGACATTCAGCTTCAGGCAGGATGGATTAATCTGGCACATGGAACATCTTGCTAGCAATCACTTTTTTTGCTCATCAGCCTTTCTCATACCACACTGGGGTGGGTATATGGGGCAGGGACTACACAGCACATGTAAATTTAAATGCCCAGAGTTTCCTCGCCTGGTCTTTTATTCCTGCATCTTGACTTTTTATGGGGAATCCTGTCAATACCCGTCACAGGCTGATCATCTAACAGACCAATCTTAGTCTGTTCACCTCTAAACATTTCATAAGTGTTGGTGGCCTTTAGAGAATAAAAATAGGTAGTGACAATGCTCTAACCCTCTGAAGAGAATATAGGTAGGTGAGAAAAAAAGAACAAAAGCAGAACAAAGGAAACAAGATGTTGTACACACGCACACAGTCAAATCGAGTTATCTCTCATTTTTCTTCCTGATAAAGATAGTGCTTTTAAGATTTATGGCTACATACAGGAAGTGATTTCATGCTTATGGGATTCTGCCAGTTCCCCAGTATGTATTTGGTTAATAAAACCACAACTTCAGCCTTGGGATTTACTTTGCACTCTGAATCAAAGTCTGCTCAATTTTAATTTCTGAGTTTCTGCTTTACAGTCCCAATGAGCACTCAAAATGGTCATTCAAAAAAAAAAAAAAAAATTCCAGTTACTGTATAAAAGGGGTAGGAAAAAAACCTAGGCATTATTTTGGAAAACCTATTCCCTGTCAATTTCTAGTTCAAAAAGATATGTAAAAATTACTTTTCTGTTATAGACAAAGTCATGGAGTCTTCTATTTACTTCTAAACCTACAGTAATAAACACTCCCTCATAGAATAGAGTTTATTTTCCTGATTGAGACATCAACTTTTACACCTCTGTTTTGCTTTGAAACATTTGTTTCATATTATCTCAGGCTGTTTCAACTACATCTTTCTAAATTTCTACTGGCAGAATATGTGGGGATGGCTTCTTGCATCGACATAAGCTTCTTCCTCTTTATAGTATCATCACCAGAAGACATTGGCAAGACGAGCCAAACAATCCCCTGTGCATTTCTTGGAGAACTGCATTTTCTCATTGCAGGGTAACATCACCGTGCTCTGTGCAGCACAGGTCTCTGCTGCCTCCTCTGCAATGGGGAAGACCACATTCTTCCAAGTTCATTGTGTTGATTGCACCCCACCATATGTTCTGTATCAGAAGCTTGGGTTGTGTGGTCTCATATTTCCCAGTGGTGTTTTGGTGGCAAAGTTGGATGATTCCTGGAGGAGGACACCCTGTCAGGAGCTTGACAGTCATCTGAAATCCCTACAGGGAAGAACTATGAGTCCTTCAAATCATTGTAGGTAGGGAAACTCCTGGAGAATCTGTTCAGAGACTCATCAAAAAGAAATGGCTTAACCTTGCTGAGAACAGTAATATTAGTGTAAGCATGGTGATCCAGTGCAGTTTCAGGCACAGAAACAGGACTGCCTCTGAAAGACAGCAAATGTTAGAGCAACAAATGAGTGTGAAGAGCAGGACGGCTTCTGTGTGTAGGTGGCCATTGATATCCATAGGCTGCAGTAAGTTCGTAGTGAGATGAACCCTAAATAAGTGCCTGATCTGAGCTTGTGTTATCACATATCATAAACTTCACAGGTATCACAGGTATCACTTCTCACTGATGACTTGTTGAGGACTCTTTTTCTCGCAGAAGAGCCCACCTAGCCAGACATTCATGCAGTAGAATGTCACAGCACCAAGCTTGAGAACAGGATTACAGCAATAACACAGTAGTCATCACACACAATGTTCTAAATATTTTGGCGGCACGTAATCACAGCATGGAATGGTCAAATAGTTCAATGCTGTAATTCCAGTTACTTTGTGAAGTGACCGGTGTTTGCAATCAATAGTACAAGCACATAGCAAACACAATCATTTTGTGAAATTGCTGTTCCACTCCCTCAGTTCAGGCAAGCCCAATAATTTTCCCATGCTGCAAACAGAAAATCCCCTACTGTTGTTCCTGTAGATACTACCCACACTGGCACTGAGCAAAACATCAGCCCTCTATAAAACCAGGCTAACTGCTGGTGCTACTAGGTTTTTTCCAGTTCCAATGACTTAAAACTAGAATCTTTCCCTAGACTCCTCATGAGTCTGGTACTCACCAATAGAGTCATCATTCTTCCTCTTAAAAGCACAAAGAAAACTTAAGTGTGCTACACACCGTGTGGTAAACAGAGGTTTTTGTGGTCACAGCAACCTGCAGTTGTCTGACCTTTCCAGTGTCACAGAGTTCTGTGATGGAACTGCCTGTGTTCAGTGACGGTTTTGGTAGCAAAGTATGTCAGTAGTGGTGGCTCTTAGTTTGAAGACTTCTAGGTCTTCCTCGAGGTAAGATAAAAACGATGCCACTTGGAAGCACTTACACTGAGAATGCACACATGATCAGACACCCACAGAAGAGGATTTTCATTCTCTGCTGTTAACATACTTCAAGACACGCTTTCATCACTGAACCTCCTCTACCCCTCTCCCTTCTGTTTGTGTGTCTATTCCTTGACAGCATCCTAAGTTACCCATTCAAGGTAATGAGTCATCATCAGGGGAAATGATTGAGAATGATCCAGGTATTGTGAAAAATAAAGTGCTGCCTGGGCTATGCTTTGCAAATCAGCTTAAGTTCCCTGCAGCCACATGCATCATGTCTTTTGGGTTTAATGTGAGTACAGAATCCTCTGGTACACAGGAACCTACTGTTTATTTGTAAAAAACCTCTGGGTAAGAAACTGGATGAAATCCCCAGTGATTGGTTTTCCCCAGGACAGAGTCAGCTGTGTATGGAGGGGTGGGGGCAGGATGCCTCAGGTATGTCTTTTTTAGCTCATTTAATTGATTTACCTGACAGTGATTATTTTACTGTGTCTGGCTGAAAAAATAATTAAACACAGCACCACATAATGATGCACATACAGAGTTGCTACTTTCTTCCTCATTGAGTGGAACAGATATAAAAATTTAAAATCAATCTGTCCCAATTTGAACTACTATAACTGCATTTGAATAGAATACAAAATACCAGAAGAATTCCTCAGACTTGGACCTGTATTGGTAGTCCTCAACAGGACAGTCGTTTAGAAGAATTTAGAACCCTAACTGAATATTTCTGAAGTTTAACTGACATTAGGACTAATAGTCTATACTATGATGCTGGTGGCCTATGTTTTCTGCTTACAGTGCCACTCCTACAGTGGTTAAAGGAAGAAAAAAGAATGTTGGAAGAATAACATTTTCACCATATCACAAAAGATTTTTTTTTTCCCCAGATTTTGACAGATACCATAAAACGCATACAGGATTTTTTTTCTAGACAGTGTAGTTCACATATGCATACACTGGAAAAGTCATAACTTGTAACAATGCCAAGAGATTCCACATTATATTACTATTATTAAATGAATGAGATACAAAAAGCCACATTCCTATTATACTGGTGATACAGCTTTACAGCTCTTTAAAAAAATGAAAAGTACTGAGGGGAAAAAATGTCATTTATATTAGCCATGATATAAAGCATCACAAAAAACTGTAACATGAAATAGTAGTGATTTGTTCACTGTATTAAATACTAACCAGCATAACCATCTGCATGTTTTAAATCAAAAGGTAATTTAGAGTATTTAAATAAATGGGATCTGATTAAATCTGCAAACCAAGAAATCAAAAGTAATGAGTGAAAAGCAATCAGCAACTCATTTCCCCATGTTTAAATATTAAAGCAATACACTCTAAAAAACTGAATCATGCACTGAAGTGTGCATTTCATCTCATGGTACTGAGCCTGAGACACACAATTACCATAAACACCCGAAATAATCGAACACTTAAGGAATACACAGACATCTTGTGAAGGATCATTTGTTGCAAGTAGATGTACACAATTTCCTTCAGCTGATGGAAAACATGACCCCCACAGATTGCTGTGCTATTAAGTACGTAAAAAGGTGAAGCTTCCCTAGCATTCCCTCATCTCCTGTACAATTCAGTCTTTTCACAGTTTATTTGAAGACAAACCCCATTTTCTATCCTTTCTTTAATTACAGAATTGTCTTATGTAGTTCCAAGTTTATGCTGAGCATAGTAGCTGCTGTTGTGGTTAGCTGAAAGAGGCTACGAGTGGAGGTGGTGAAAAAGTGACTACATGCTGGGTCTCTGCTGATTGTGCAAGACCATGCTGGCACCGTGGGACCGACAGCGTGTACATTTCACAATTGGTGTTAGATTGCAATTTGAGGTATTTTGAATTTACATGGTTTATTGTTTTTCAGCTACTTCCTCACCAGCTGCCACCACCTCAGTCAAGGTATTTCTGGTTTTGCACCCAACTGTGTGCTGTTCTAAGCAGACTCTTGTATGGCCTATTGACAGCCCTCCTTTTTCCATTGCCTGGGAAAAAACCTCCTTCCCAGCATAAAGACTGAGTCATGAGGATGCAGACAGATCAAATCTGGCCAAATCTTCTGGTGTACTCTTTATTTTTCTTGTTGCTGATAGATTTCTGTCTACTTGTCAGGCGTTATTACTCCACCTAATACTTAATGCTTTCAGCCTTTTTCCCTGATGAGCTCAAAAACATTTAACACTTCTTGCTGAATTACAAATCCCAGAAACAATCATGAGGGTGGAATGGAGGGAGAGGCAATGGTGGTAAATCTGAAGCTGATGAAGGAGCCTGGAGTGTTCAAGGGTTTTAAAGTAAATGTTTGTAGTCAAAGATTCAAGCACAACCTATCTGGAACTTCAGTTACATCAAAAAGGGGATATATTTGCAGAAAGGCTTTAAGACATCTCAAAAAAGAATGTATAAGAATACAGAGAGAGGGAAAGGACTGGTATGAAAACAACAGGACAGGGGAAAGGACCAATATGGAAAATTCACAAGGCCAAAGGCTGCATGAATAAGGGGAATGGGAATGATGCAGCCTGAGATGGAAACAAAACTCATTTTAAGTCAGTGAGTCCATAAAATACACAGCTTTTGGGGGCACTAAAGAAGATATACATTTGCAAACCTTTTTACTTAGTTAGACTAAGATATTATGAAGTTTAACACAGTGATTTTGGGAGAGTGTCCTAAAGCACAAAATACCTAAGTGAATCTAGTTTTAAGACATCACTTAGACAGTTATTAAAAGAGTGTGATGTGATTGCCTGAGACCTCAGGCAAAGCAGAGGACCAGCCTTGATGAATCAGGTCTGTTCTGTCTTCATATTCCCACAGGAAATCTAATCTGCAATAAAACTTATGCTTTGGAATTATAAATTTAGATAAAGCTACAAGGTTGAAATCCTCCCTGTAAAAGGACAATTTCCTGCTGTTCTTCTGGGACAGCAAAAGGAGCATCAGGGACAGCATGGCAGAGCAATATTTTCTGCAATTTAGAGGTGCATAGCCAGGTCCCCAGTTATCTCTGGACTTTACTGGTCTCTGGTAAAAGTATATGAGTGTCCTATCCTTAAAAGCAGAGATCCTGGTCATTTATCCTAGCAATCATGTCACAAACGTAGTCTGGATCCCTTACTGCAAATTCTAGTCTCTGGCAAGTCTGTGATATGTAGGTGACAGTAAAAAACTCTGTATTTTCCCTTATTCTTTTTACATCAGCTGAGAAAGCAAGATTGATGTAATTATGCTGATGAACACTGGGAAAGAATAATAATTAGGCACTCAAGAGAGATCTAGTTGCTAACATTGGTGACACAGCTTAAAAGAAAATCTGAATGGTTTGTTTCAGTTTTTTATTAAGAAGCTGTTCAGCCAGAAGTGGCATTCTAGAGACATTGTACTTTTACATGTGTTTGCACAGGTTAGCAGAAAACCAAAATGGATTTTAAAATCACATTAACATGAAAACAGAGATTTGAAAGACATAAAGCAGACAAATGAGAGAACAATTATGATGAATGTCTATTTGAAAAAATACAGAACCTACATCTTCTACAATATTTTGCCTGTGGATTTAAATCCAGACCTTGGTTCACAGGGAAAATGTCAGTTGTTGGATTTCTGTATAAAAAAAAAGTAATTCTCCCTGCACAAAAACCTACACTATGCTTTGGCATCATTCTTGGTTTTGATTCTGCCTGTCTGGAAGCTGGAATGCAGATGATTGAAGCTCCAGGTGTCAGAGCCTGTGATATGAAGGTTTAGTACAGAGACACATGTAGGCACACAAACACATGCACACACGTATGCCTCTGTTTGGGATTCATAGTGGTCAGCAAAGAAGCACTGAATATCCTCTGTCCTGATTTGAGTGACAACAGAACTAATTCTGTTCAGTATCTGAATCCAGCTCCTGCACATGGTTCCCATCTGGTGCTGGGCACAGTCTTGGACCTCTCAGTTCCTGCTCCACAGCATCAGTGGTGACAGTGATGTAATTACCATCAGGGAGGGTTGGGTTCAGTGCTGGGTTTGTATATATTTGTATATATTCCATTTTTATTATTATTTCCATTTTCCTTAAAGCTGTTCTAGATTCCTTTTCTAATCACTAAGTCTTTCTCCATTATTCCTTTTCTCTTCCCCTTTGGGGAGGGAAGGGGCTTAACAGAGAGCGTCAGTTATAGGTCTAAGGGGCTACCCTGACCCTAAACTGTGACACCTCTCATTTCTTCAGTACTGTGTGTACATGAATCTCTATTTACTGGATGCATCTTTTAGGTTTACCTTAAACAGGTGATTGACATGATAATGATAGTACCTTTTGGTGTTAAAAGGGATGACTGTTTAAAACTTCAGATTCTTGAATGTGTATCAGAACCTGCATGCCAGCCTTTCAAAACCTGCTGAGGATAAACAGACTGGAGGAAATAATTTAACAGTTACAGCCTAGAATAACTCCCCATGGCATTAGCAAAACCATATCTTCTCTTCTGTTTATTGAAAAACGTTCATTCAGAGGCTTACATTTTTCAACAGCTCTAGTCAAGTATTTTACTCTGGCTCTTGCTGATTAGAGAAGATAATTTTTTTTTTACCTGCACTTTCTCCTTCTGCATCCAGTCCTGACTTTCCAAACAGATGCTAAGAAAGAGTGGGAAGGAGAGTGCTCTTTGACAGGCTGGGCACCAGCAAAGAAACCATCAGTTCAATAAACACCAGTCTGGATGCAACATTTAGATTTCTATAGCTGTGCTAGAGAATCTGATCTATATTCTGACAACGCCTGTTGCATTAGAGGGATGCATGGCTGAAAGGGAGTGGGACATTCCACCTGCAGAGCAGGTGCTGCAGTGAGGACAGCAGGGTCACAGAATTAATAGAAATGCCCATGTCATTCTAGAAAATACTTTTGTTCAAACAGAAATTAAATACAGAGAGGACTAAAGACCCTATTATTATAGACTAAAGTTTACTTTTAGAAGCAGCTTGGATTATGTGGAATTGAGGGTTAAAGCAGCTATAAGGAATTGACTAAAAGAAGTTTGTGATATCTCTACCCATTTAATTAACAGTTTTATCTGTAATAGAAATAGATCCTGTGTGTTTGTAAAAGCTCATATTAAATTTTTCCTTTGTAAAAGGAAGACCCGGAGAAATAGTGTAGAACAAGGCAGACAGAAAGACAACTCACCTTGAGAGAAAATTACTGTGTGTCTTGTACAAAACATTTTCAACTCCAGTGCAAATATTCTCCTTCAGATAACAGTGCACCATATCAATCAATACAGAATTGAAAATGTTACAGTAATAAGAGACAAAGTACAATTTAGCACAATAGGAGCACAGGAAATAGCAGACCTTCACAAAGTGGCTAAGGAGCAGTATGATTTAACTAACAGGAAAGGAATTCCACTGCAATAATAAATTACAGAGGAAAATCTGAGAAGTACTAGAGAAACAGAAGTATCAAAAGCTTCCTAACATGGTAAAACTTCTGTTTTCCACAGGGGAAAGACAGAGACATTTAGTTTTCTGTCAGCCATGTTTGTATTGTGAACCAAGACAGTTAGTTTATAGATTTCATAAATCCTTCATTTGATCTTGGCATTGCTCTATAGCATCTGATTTTTGTTTTTTTCCTCCCATCCCAACCTATCTTCACCACACTGCTGTTTTTTAAGTTCAATATCCAAATTATTCTTTTATACTTGGCTCATGAGAATTGAAGAAAACCCCAGTCAAAGAAGGTAGCTTGCTTTGTGAGAAATGTAGGATCAAATCTCTTCCAAACTTCAAGGGGTGCTATTCAAATACCATACGAGGCTGCATATGAAATATGCTGGATGTATCTTTCTTTAAAACTTGAATAACTTTTTTTAAAAAAAAATTTAACTAGATTAGACCAGTTTGCTTTGATTTCAGTTGTGTCACCAATTTTCCCCTTAATAACCTACTGCAAAGGTGGGGCTGTGTTTCCCCAGGTGTTTGAAAGTGCTGCTGCTGAAGCAGGGCTGCTTTAGTACCATTTTTTCAAGAAAACATCTTTTTGTTACATGATCTGAAAGATAGATGCAAGCCAGAATTCCATTCTTCTCTCCCCAAACACAATCTGCTTTTAAGCTGCAAATCAATCCAACATGCCTCAGATGTCTGCCTCCAGCTGACTTCTCCCTTTAAATGTAAACAGTGCAGATTCCCAAGGCCTGTTACTCTGACAACCCTATAATGCCATCTTTTTGACTGTCCAAGCTCTGTAAATCTTCATTCCATCACAGCTTGAAACAGTCCAGTCTATTTTCATTGCTCAAGATATGGGAAGCTATAAAAACAGCTTCCATGGTAAACTCATCAGATTATAAATCTGTTTCAGTATGATATAAGCAGCCCTCAATGACATAGACAACTTGCAGCTTTTTAACATCTTATTTTATTTGCAATATAATTACCCAGTGCTGTTTCAGACTGACAATTTGGGAGGAAAATCCCATTAATTTCAGTAGTGACTCAGGCTGAAAAACTGATGGCCCTGTCCAAGCACAGATAAATAGATGCACGCATATGTGGCACATTAAGTATTTGACAGATGGCCTTCTAGCATGTTTAAGTATCTAGCAATTTGAAGAGTGAGCACTTTCAAAGTGCAGTGGTGCAGATCACCAAATTATGACACACAGAAAAGAATGCAGGGGAATATGCACTTAATGAAGCCAAACATTTACCATTTTTAACAGGGTGGCATTCATTTTTTAGCCACAATTCCAACATTTCCAATGCCCTGGCACAGAGCAGTGAGATATTCATTGTTCTTCAAAACAGTCACCTACAAAAAGGCCAGTACTTCTCAAAATATTTAGCAATTAAAGGCTACACTTACAGTGTCTTTTTTTGCTTTTATTTAGAGATAAGGAGAGGGGTTAATAATTTGGTGTACTGGAAGCAGAGTACTTGTTTCAGTCTTAAAAACAATGTAGAGGGAACACAGTTTTATTTTAAAAGGGTCTAAACATATGTCTTGCAAGCAGCAAACATGATGTGCTGTTTCCATAGAAACAGGGGTTTGTATTATTAAAAGAAGTGAGCTGTTCTGGGGCTGGGTCTCCTGAGGGACCCTCATTTACAGCTAATACAGTGTAAACTGGGTAAGTTTTACCACCTGTTGCTAAAGATCATTAGATATGCCTCTTTAAAGCTTTATTAACTCTCTGCCAATTCAGGAAGAAAGTGTGAGGAAAAACATTACCCCTATCTATAGGTTCTTTGGGAGTATTTTTCACATTAAAAATCAAACCCAAAGCCTCCATTAACTGAGTTGATCTTGAAGGATGCCTCTTGCCACCATCCTAAAAGAAGAGGAGAGAAATAGTTTTGGCTCTCAAAAATATTTGTCTTCTCTTGAAGCCTTGAAAGACTATATGCCTGAACAGAAGGGAACTTCTGAAGTTAGAAGAATCAAGTAGCACCTAAAAGACAAGACTTTATTTCAGAAAGCTACTGAAGTTTTAAAATGAAAATTATACAGCTATCTACTCATATCTCCTGTGATTAATCTAACTTTTTAATGCCATGAGATACTTTTTGACAGGAGAAAGATGAAGTCTTTATTTTTTGCTGGCGGTCACTGATTTCTATGCTCTGATGCTGTTGAAGTCATTGCTGCTCTGGCCTTCTCAGCTTTCAGTACTGAAATTGCAGACTGAGTGAGGTATGAAAAAGTTCCCCATCTCTGTGCTCCAAACCCAATATTTTAAGTACCAAAAAGCCAGCTAATCATACCATACATCATTTTGTGCTGCCTAAAAACTGTACGGCTGGTTTAGTAAGAGTGGGCTGGAGCTGTAATTCTTTCATTATCACTTTTCTTCAATTTTGAAACATAATTTCTCTCTACCTTCCACAAATCCAAAACTGAGCTGCCCAGGCTGTCCCTACTCTCAGTAAGGCCATAGGAAACAGTGAGCTTCATAAATCAGACTTTTTTTCAAAACTATGGACATGAGGAAGATGAACTATTTTTGCCAAATACAGGACCCACTTGGCCATAATGCTCTACCCACTGTTTCAGGATCTGCACATCATTCAGACAGAAATGGTTTGAAAGACTTGTTATAAGCCACAGTTCTGGGCTTAGTGATCTGAAAGTGTCCTACAGCCAGTGTGGGACATTTCACAAACTACAATACTCTTTTCATGACTCAATTTTTTTGCTAGCTTAAGTGATGCTTTTTTATTAATTCCTCTAGGACAGGAGGGGTTGGCGTCACTTTGTCAGCACACTGATTATAGTTCACAGACTTCATAGCTTGATGTTGCTTCTGGAAGCTTTGTTCCAGTGTGTTTCAAGCTGCTTTGAAGTATCTGCTACAGAGATCAGATTATCACTGGTTTTCTGTTTGTTGTCACAGCTTGAAAATGAAATTCATAGAAAGACAAGCTAATTACATGTTTCCAAGCTTTTGCTTTTCAGTGACAGGAAGGACATATAAAATTATTTGCCCTTTCTTCCTCTTTGCTCTAAAAGAGACTCATTTCCCACCAGTTTCCCAGGGCAGTCAGCCACCACTGTTCCTAAAGCTGCCTGCTGCAGCAGGAGTCATCTCCTAAATCCTCCTACATCGGCATGACAGCCTCAAAAGGGAACCACACTGACCGTTTCAAAATATTAATTAAAGTTGCCAAAGCCTGGGTATGATGATGCAAAATGATAAAGCCTTCAATACAAAAGAATTTAGGTAGATAATGTAGCTATGTCAGGAAGCTGAGACCTCCACTTGCTCTGCATTATAAAGTTTGACCACTCTGGAGAAAGTCGGTGAGCTTTGCAAGGCTGTTCACCATATCTGCTGGTTCCTGCTCTAAGACTGCCAGGCATGGATCAGAGAGATAAGCAACAGAAGTGAGGGTCCTTCCTGGAGCAAGAGTGCTAGTTATCAGAAGATACCTGCTTGCTTGCTGTGAGATGTGTAGGCTGAGGTCAAATCTAACTTCACACAAATGCCATCCTGAAAAAAAATAAAATATGTTGACAAAAGACAAAAAGTTCAGCAAGCAGCAGTAGTTTGGGAAGAGATTTATATGTATATATGTATAAATCCCTGGCAGATCTACAGGGACTTCAGCAGGAATGGTAAGCAAATGGGAATTTACCTTGAGTGCTTGAGATAGCTGGCCATCCTTCTAAGCTCTAAGGGAGGCAGGCAGGATGCAGATGAGCAGATGTGTGTGTTTTACACTTTTCTGTCTGCTTTGTGTCTGTGAATAAATGAGGAGACACCTCCACCTGTCAGAAGCTGCTCTGATATGCTTCAAGCAGCTTCTGGCTGCAGACACACAGTGAGGAGAGCATCATGCACCCCCTACAGACAGCTGGGCTCTGCACACTCCTGTCAACAGGCAATGGGGAAGCTGCCCCATGGGACTCTGTGGGTGTCCCCAATCTGCAGGATACACATATGATGAATTATGGGCTGGGATAGTGGATGCAGGAGCCTACTGATCCAGGTGAGTGCAACAGAAACCACAGTGCTCCATCAGGGACCTGTCCATGCAGGCTTGGCCTGGAGAAAGGTGGCACACAAGGAGAGAAAGAGAATGAAACAAATCAGCCCATCCCTTCTACAGAACATCCTTCAGGTTTACTTTACAAGGCAAGGAAAAGCTCTCTAGGGAAATGCATGGCTTCATTTCCAAAGAAGAACACTGTATATGTATACAACAGATCAAAATTTATAATTTCAAAAAGCAAGCATTTGACATTTAGGAGCAGCCTATACAACCTTAACTATTTCACTGTATGCCTACAAATTCTGACACACTTATATTCTATGCTTTTTTTTCTTAACCTCCCTCCCAATCAGCACAAGATTCTTAAGCAGCAAGTTCTATTTCATATTTGATATTTTCTTGTTTTTCAACATGCAGCTCACTGAATGTCATTTACACCACACTATAACATCTTCTGAAGCTGGAATTAGCCACTATAGGCTTCTCTGAGTTTCCCCCACTCTGGTATCTGAGTGATTCTTAGACCTGAATGCTCTTCTTCAACATCTCTGCGAGGTAGGAGGGAGTTATGTTCAAAATGGAGAACCAGGACATGGGAATTAGTTTCCTACGAGTATTTGTGGCATCTGCTTTTTAAATAGCTGTCCAGATGGAGAGCAGTGACAAGTGGTGTCCCTCAGGGGTCCTTACTGGGGCCCGTCTTTCTTAACATTTTTATCAATGACATAGACAGGGATCGAGGGCACCCTCAGCAAGTTCGTGGATGACACCAAGACGAGTGGTGCTGTGGATACACCANACAAGAGTGGTGGAGCACTGGAACAGGTTGCCCAGAGAGGTGGTTGAGCCCCCATCCCTGGAGACATTCAAGGTGAGGCTGGACAAAGGTCAGAGCACCCTGCTCTAGTTGAGGCTGTCCCTACTCTCAGCAGGGGGTTGGACTGGATGACCTCTAGAGGTCCCTTCCAACCCAGACATGTCTATGTTTCTATATACCCTGTCATTTAGTGCATGTCCCATCACAAACAGAGCAAAGAATATCATTAGCTAGGCAAGCAAAAATATTGTTGAGAGCGACAGAGTTGGGATCATTTTTCCAAGAGTGGGAGACCTCCATTCCTCTCAAGATTCACAGCCAAGGACCTACCTTTGGGATTAAGTGAGAGAGCACCAGGGTGATGGAGTCAGTGACATTCTTCTTGTGCTCTGTAGTCTATAGGTAATAGCTTTTATCTACTTTACAGAAAATAGATTCAAATGCTTCTTCTGCATAACTAGGTTTAATTTGGATCAATCTTAATTGGATATGACAGTACTGAAATTGAAAACAAATATAAAATGTCATAACACCACCAGGTTTGCAGTACTTGTAAGTTTATGTGAGACAGGGTTTCAGAGGGTGTTTCTTTTCTCCTCACTCCCCCACTACTCTCCCACTGCTCCATTCTTGCCGTGAACGTGGGACCTGACTGAATTTTTTGCTAGGAAACTGCTCTCCTCCTCCTCTTAAAGGCATGTGATTTTTAAACCAAGCAGACACCTTTTCTGGACTCCCCACACTGGGTTCAGGAGAGGAGAGCCCCATATTCTGTGCAGTAACACTGCATTGATTCCACATGGAGAAACAGAGGGTTTGGGGCAGAAGCCATCAGGTTTGGGCAGTGCAGCCTTGGACTGGGACCCCAGCACAGAGCATCCAACCACTGTTACTGATAGTTCAGCAGAATATGTTTACTATCAACAGAAATTTCTCCCTGTGATAATGGTACACTGTTCATGATCAATTTGAGCTGTCAGTCTTCCCCTATGAAGCTCACATTACGTTAGTATCTCTGTGCCAGATCAGGAATTACAATGTACCTCTCCCTGATGCTCAGCTTCATTATCCACTCCCTTTTTATTAGAAATTTTGGATCAGAGTTGAGCCTGGTTTATGAACCCAGCTGAGGTCCTCCTGTGGAGGGCGATTCATGCAACTCAGAGCTGTCAATATATAAGCAGTTCTCTGCATAAATGTGGCAAAAGGTAGGTCTAGCTATGTGTATTGGCTGGGTTCTACACCCCTGGATATCTTCCTGGACATTCCCCTTGCAGATGTAGGCCAGAGATTTTAAAGTTAAGAGAATTTACTAATCCTGAATGGCCCTACCATAATATCTATGATTTGATATTTCACCATGTTTGGTACTATATATTGAAGGCCAGCTCTTATTGACTTCACTTGAGCCTGATTTGTAAACCTGGAGTAACCATGGTGAAATAAGTAGAATTACAGGTAGAGTTGAGAAGAACAAGCAGTGAGGAGTCTCATGCAAATTCTCACAAATTATTCCACTGATTACTTCGGACACAAAAATAGATGTGTGAAAATTTGCCTTTAATTTCAGCTGAAGCTTTGAAGTCCCCAGCAGTACTTGTTGCAGAGCAAAGATCTTGTTTGAATAGTGTATTTAGAGTTTGAGAACTTGTAAAGAAGATAGTTTAAAAGGAATGAAGTAAATTAAAAGGAATATAGTAAAGCATGTCTACAAGTCCCAGATCAGGGTCATGGCATCATGAGGTATGTCAAAAAACCCCAGAAAATTACTCTGATTTTAAAAGGCAGTTGTTACAAACAGAATTTGAAGATTTTCTGTAGACTGTTACATGACACTGAGATGGGCTCTACCTGGAACAGTCCCTTCTCACCACTGAGGGCTGAAGGAAGAAACCAACAGACAGTTTAAGAAGTGTCTCAGTGAGGGAAATACCACTTGTCCCGCATATTTCCAATTGCCTCGTTGCATCAATGCTTTTAAACTAGAACAAAAATAGTTTCACTAGTATAAATGTGCTAGTATAGGGGGAGTCAGCTTCCCAGAGAAAAAAAAAGTAATAGTAAAATACTGTGTTTGAAAAGCAGTGCTATTTCTATGCAAGTGTTCTACAGCAAGGAGTGAGATGAGACTGAAGACACTTTTCCTGGGCATAGCATGGAAAGGCAAAAAGAGCAAAAACCCTGCTCATAAGTAACAGAGTCTTGTTAAAGTGCAAAAATAGTGCATTTGAAAACAGCATCTTCTTCCTCTCCCAAGTTGCTATACAGGTGGTTCCTGCTGATTTCAGTGACATTTTAGAAAGTTTTGGGTTTGTTTCTTTTTTCAGAGCATGCCAGCAGGATGAGCACAAAATGCTCTCTTCCACAATAATCAGTCACGGATGCAGACAGATGTATCATCTGTCACAGCCAGGGAAGAGTTTGTCTATCACCCTGTGGTGTTACACCTGTCTCATTCTGACCACTGTTGGGCCAGGAGTTGTGGTCTCCTCAGACCTGAGGATCATGTCGTAACTGATAACTGTACCAAGTGAAGCCAGGTTAGTAAAATCTACTCTGTAAACTGTTTATCTTATTTTGATTGAAGCAAATCAAGGTGCAGTTTACACAAGAAGCAGTTTACACCATAAGCAGAAAACAAGCAGTTCAGCAACCACATCTGGACAGTAATTTCCCATAGAGGAACAGTGATAAGTGAGGGATAAGTGACTCCTTCACTTCCCTCACCTCCACAGCTGGATTCAGATCAGAACAGCTGCTGGAAGCCAGATCACACACTGACTTTTGCAGGAAGAACTTTAAGATCCTGAGTTAGGGGCTTAAGGCCACCAATTAGGCAATTCGGGAGAGTTTTTTTATTCAATGATTATATTTGAGTTACTGTGTAACAGGAATCCATATCTTCCTATGTCATTTTTTATGCCTTAGATCTGTATTTTGTTGCCATTAGAAATGTTCAAAGAGTTAATGTGGTGTGACAGCAGTCCAAATGAAATTAATCTACACACTGTGATAGTAGCTTGGGGTTGACAAAAAATTCTTCCCAGCTGGAAACCTCTTAGGGAGAGCTTCACAGCTCACTTGGTCAACTGCATGCCCAATTAAGCATCACTGACTGATATCAGGAAAGGCTTATCAATCACTGGAGTCTCAGAGACTGTGAAGAGATTAGAAGTGGTATAGTTTAGTATAGAAAATAAAATCGTGGTGGGAGGAGAGGGGGATTTCTACATTTTCCAGTCTGCTTTGCTTTGTACTAAAATTTTAGTAGGAGTTGAAGAAAAAAATGATGGAGAAGGAATGAGAGAGCGTTTCTGTCTCTTTCACATCTAATTCCCTCTCAAACTCTGTAGGAATGTGCTAGCACAACCAGATTATCAGAGCAACTGCTCTGTAATTACATATTGTCCTGAAGTAAAGACATAATACTTTGCTATGAAATTTATGCTCTCCTTTTATTACCAGCACCAAGTGTGGCTGTAACCTTGCCCTGATATCACATGTCAGGAGATGAAGGCAGGAAATGCTGCAGTGATGCTTTAGCTGTTTCACTTGGCCATAATGACTACAGCTAACATAAAACCTTGCTATCGACTGATTGAAAATGTTGAAGATCATTTTTCTGATGCTCTAATAGATGATCTGTCAATGACTTTGGTTTCTGTGTCAGCAATAAGACCATTTTATTTCCGAAATAAGAAGCTTTCATGCTTAAGCACACACTACAGTATTATTCACTTTACTATTTGCAAAGTCTAATTTAGGTAGAAAACTAAAATGAAAAGAAACAAAAACCTGAATATTTCACAAGCGCAAAACAAAATCCCTCCTTCTGCTTTTTTACTGTTTGCAGTCCTACTTTCATGTTTCTCAGACATTCAGCTGGGAGTCAAAACCCTCAAAAAGTTCAAATAAAAGCGATTCTAAATATACAGCACTGAAACACTAATTGCCTGTTCAGAAAAGGTCAGAAATCTTAAAAGTCCCTAAGCTATCTATAAGTTTTCTTCTTTGAAAGCAGTCTGAACCTGGGACTCCCCATTTGCATGCCTGCAATATGGACTGTTAATTTCAGAACATGAAGTCCTAAGGTGCAGATGTCAGGTGAATGCCATTCTGTATCGGTGACAAGGCCTCCTTTGGGAAAATTAAATTGTGTTCCATGTCAGCAAGCAGAGTGTCCACTGACCCGTCACTGGGTTAGTTTACATTACAGACTAAAGCTACCCAGGCTTTCTAGCAAGAATCACAGTTAATAACAGAGAAAACATGCTGAGTGGAAGGGAGTCAATTCTGATGCCAGTAACTGATTCTGCATATTATAAATAATTTCCCAATCACTGCTCAGGCAACATTTCCTTATCTACAAAGCATCTACAGCTCTGTGTGCTGACTGGCACAGCTGCATAACTTCAAAGCTCAACAACATAATCATTTTATCATTCCGAGACCAAAACAAGTAGCAGTTATTAAAAAAAAGCCAACACAACAACTTGAAGAAATTATGTCTGATAGAAATGGATGGAACTGAACTGGTATAGTTTTTGTATAAAGAGTAAACTTGCAATGCCATTCCTAGTTTCAGTTTGAATTTTGTGCTTCAGAATATTTTCATCACTATCAGTATGCTCAAAATTGAAATGATTTCCAATTTAAGTCAGCTTGGAGGGAAGAAGTCTTAACAAATGTCAGATCTCTCAAGGTGAAAATGAAGTGTGTTTTAAACATCAGTCTAGAAAACCTGAATAAATGAGTACCCTGAAGCACTTACCTATTCCTACTGACTTTGTCATTACTTCTAAATGTACCTTCTTCCCATGAAGGAGGTAGGCTGTGTGAGCATTAATGAAAATAGCATAAGAAGATGCAGGTACCTGATATCATTCTCCTATTTTCATATAAAATGTGGAAGTCCATCCGTTTCAAGAACTGACACATGGTCTCACCATTTGAAGCACGTTACTTCTATGCTTGATGTCACACAGTGACAGCATCTGGCCCAATGGTTTTGATTATAAGGCAAAGAGCACACAGAGAACAGAAGAGGAACTGAACTGACTGCCCTTGAGTTTTTGCAACAATAATCACTTCAGAAAGTTTTGACCAGATTTTTTCAAAGCAATCTGACGTGCTTGTGCTTCTAACCTCAGTTCCAAATGAGCTCACCTCAGGAACTGTGAACAAGTGAACAATAGAAGTTGAAATTCATTTGACTACCTGATAAAGTAACGCATGATTGCCATGAAAAAACAGCCAGCCTGAGCATTCATTTGATGCAATTTAGTTATACTGTAAAAGCCTTTTTTAAAGTCTCCTTTTTCTACCTGAAAGTGTATAACTGAGAAAGACTTAAACATGTAGTTTATGTACCAGTTTTTGGTATGGATTGCAGCATCAAGCTTGATATTAAAGAGTTCCTCCAAACAGATACGTGTTTGATAAAATACATTTTGAAATTATAATTAAAGTTAAAATATTCTTAGGAACTATTTGCCCAGTTTTCAATGTTCTTCTCCTTAGGCAGTAGAATGTAATTTACCTCTTCCCTATAAAGGCAGTATGGCATTTCTGTGTATAACAGTACTTTGCACTTGTTCAGGACTAAAACTCCTATCATACTGAAGGAATTATTCATCATAATTGAAACACAGCCATAATCTCATCTTTTTTTTATTGCTTATAATTGATTTAGAAAAAAAATAATTGAACAGCTCCTGGGTAACTAGTTTAGAAAAGTGTCACAACATCTAATTAATAGATGGGTATCTGGAAAAAGTCCTGGAATCATCAGCCTTTGGTGCCTGGTCAGCTCTAGGTACACGTAGGAAGCTTTAGTAGTGATACTGCATAATTACATCTGGAAAAAGGCCAAGCATACACATTTACATATGGGAAACAACACAGCAAATTGAAGGTTTGCTCTGTGCCTGCTGGGAATATCCCCAGCCTGGCGAGAATATCTGCAGTGCTCCATTTAGGTCTCACTTGCAGAGCAAGAGGATAAATGCAGCACAATTTTTGCCTGTTATTTGTCAGAAAAAAAAAAAAATGTAGAGGTTTGGTATTTCCACTTTCTTGTATGGGGATTCAAAAATTTTGCCTTTGTGTAATAAAAATCCCTGTAGAGTTGTACTATTCACCTTTGCCTACCATTGCCTCAGTTTCTGTTTAAAGACTGTCTGAGAAGAAAGAAAAAGACCCAAAGACTTTGCCTTTTGCTTCAAGATGACAATAGAAATTATGGGAAGCTTTTGAATTTCAGTCACTTTGGCATTAATCTGGAAAAACTTCATAGACTAATGGAATTACAGTGGATTTATATCAGCATAATTAAGTGGAATCTAGTCTTGTGCATTATAATGTAGGCTGATTTTTTTTCCCCTAAGTCATAAATTAGACCTCATCCAAATTACACTCTAAGAGAATACTGAGTATTTTTGCTTCCTAAAAAGAATTCATGGCAGGTAAACTTGTAACATTAGTAACAGTAAAATACACATTAGTAACAGTAAAAATTGCTTGAAGAAAATAATTCAATGTCTCTTCAGCAAATATTTGGAACCAGTTGCTAAATCTAATACCAAGTGAAACATGCCTAAGTACAGTCTGGGTGAAAATATTAGGCTATATTGAACAGAATTATTAGACTATCCATCATTATGTCCACAGATGGATTTATTACATTTTGCATATGGTTGTTACATAGCATTTAGCTGGAAGCTTTATTTGGGCAGTGCTGAGAATGGGCTCCATATTGCAATAGCCACTTAACCCTCCCAGCATCATGCAGAAGTAAGACAAGGGCAGAGTGGGAAGAAGAGAAAGAAATGAAATTACTTCTTCATGAAGGAGTGCTAAATGTTAAAACCACAGTTGTTTGAACTTCACCTGTTCTATTCTAAGGAGATATTAAATACCCTGACTGAATCCTTCTCTGTCTTGCACGTGTAAATTATTGAGTGAACCTTCAATTATTAAAGATAAGCACCTAGTAAGAGCTTATGACAAAAGAATATATACATATAAGGCACATATACAGGGTAACGTAAGAAATACACAGGCATGCAGAAGTCACTACTTTCACTGAAATATGTGTTGTACAAAAGCATTGGGTATTGGTCAACTACTGCACATGTTCAAATAACTTTATTACGAGACTCGACATCTTTAAAGATAAACAAAAGAAAGATCTGTTACTGCTCAGACTTTGGATTTTCTTTGAATTTTTTTATTGAAATCTTAACTATATCTAACTGAAATCATCAATATCTTATAAAATATTCATCATTCAGTGGGGTGTTGCTTAGGCAGATTGTTATTCACACAAGTGAATGAAATTTTAAGTAAGACCACTTCACTATGTGCCAATGCAGAGGATCAGATCCTCAGAATTACTCTTGCTCAATTCCTTAAAACCAGCATATAAAGACAGGGTGTGAAAAGGTATAAGAACCATTTCATGTGTACTGACTCAAACAGGTGGACAAATCATACCTTGCTGAAAATGTATCCGACAAAGATTTTATTTCACTGACTAAGTCAAGGCATTAGTCAGTCTGTGCTGCCCAAGAAGACTTTGGAATTTAGTTGGAAAACAAAACCTCCACGTTAAAGCTCAGACTGAGAAGTGTTAGCCTTTGGATAATTTTCTTCCAACACAAATTTAAAATACAAAGCAGTTTTCCAACCTGTTCCAGTTAGTAGCAATAATAATTGAAATAGTCTTGATTCAACCTGTGCCACATCAACAGATATTCTCAAGAGCACAGAGGAGCAGAAGAGGCAGCATTGTCTATTTCAAATTAGAGAAAATTCTGTATTGCATATATAACTATAGAATTTAGTACAAACATATAGAGCATGCTTTACTACATCTAGAATTATATCTTAGCCCCCTGCACCTGTAATTACAGAAGTGCTGTACAGTACAAGGTGTAGAGTGAATTAATTGCACTGAACACTTGAACAGGCAACCAGTCATTTGTCAAACTTCAGTCACAGAACTGGATGCATGAAGTCCTAAGGAAATTAATTAAGCCCTCTGTGAAGCAAAACACTAAACTAAGGCTATTTCACACTCCCCATACATACTCACATCAAAGGTGCAGGAACTCTGGGTGCTCATGTCATCCAAAGACTGTGAAGTCACTTATGCAAGGTTTGATAGTAGATTGTAGCTCCTGGGAACCCATGGAAAACCTTAAACATGCAAAACTTGCACCATAGAGCAACTGAATGCAGTCTTTATTTATTCATAGTAAGATCTACTCCAATACCTGCATGAAAAATCAAAGAAAAGTGGAAAAACAAACAAAAAGACTGGAACACATTAAAAAGATGTTTTGAGACTCTGTCAAACAGTGCAGCTTCCAAATGGCTTCCACAGGAGGTGAACCTTCCTGAAGGAAGTTCCCTCTTCAGTTGCCTCTTATGGATGTACATTGAATGACTGAAACCAGTCAGGATGTGACCAGAGGGCCCTTCCATGCATACACACACACACACACACACATGTACACAGAGCAAACATTTCAAAACATCATATAGATGTTAGGGGTGAAGATAAATCACACTAGCACAGTTGGCTCTGAGTTGAGGATTCCAGTCTAAAATGTACACAGGAGTAATCTGCATCCCCCAAAATCCTTAATAAACATATTTATTAAATAACTTGTTTCCTAATAATTATTTCTTGCACAGCAATGCAGTGACTGAGTGTTTTATAATTTATTTAATTAATGGAAGAAAATAAATATATTTTCATATGTGTATTGTCTTTTTGCCACTTACTAGGGTTACATTATATCTGGTAGAATATTTCAGCTGTAGCTGCTAGAACCCACATGTCTGTTCTAGGCTCTTCACAAGTGCTTGTTTCTACAGTTCATATCTCAAGTTCATCTGTTGTGAATCAAAGCGATTTAATTTTTGAAAATACTGTTCTCTCTAACTGGATACTGATGATCCTGTTTGATGATCCTGTTTAATCACTGTCCAAATGTTACAGACACAGGATAAATTCTATGAGACTTTCTAAATGTTATGATTTGATGAGGGATTTCAGTCCTGTGCAGGAGCTATAGCAGAAGGTTGGCTAGTAGCATTTTTAATCTTCTGCATACTGATACAGTTCAGGAATCATCTTGGATTAAGAAAAAGCACACCGACTGTTTTCACATGTGCAGCCTCCTCAAGACTAATCTATCTGCTTCTCTGCTTTACTCTAGTGCTTTTGCACCTTTTTTTCAGGTCCTTCCCCTGGGTACATCCAGCTTGGACACGTAGCCAAAACATAGTCTAGGGAAGCTATCCCAAGTAGCACTCAAAAACCTGTAGATTTTTTTTTTCTTGATTTACCAGATTCACAGTAATCCCAAGTGAAATTATATGTTGATGATTCTTCTGAAAATTTGAGCTATAAATTATATTGATTCAGGTCATGGAGATAGATCATGGGTAAATCAATAGAACATAACAACACTTTTCTTGTTTCGTATTGCATCCAATTAAAAGAAAATGTTTGTCTCATGCTTTCTCTTACTCTTCTTTTTCCTCCCTGCTCACTTTTCACTATAACCACTATTGTCTTCTATATGTTCCTTTCCCCCATGGATTTTCCTCAGAAATACAGTTCTTCTACCTCTCCTTTTGTTTCCTATGTGAAACACTTATGCTTTAAACATCCTATCTGTTCCCCTGCTATGAGCCCTTGTCACTCAGTGGTTATACCACAGCTGAACACAAAGCTTCACCACCACAAACAAACTTGGACTCTGTGGAAGTCTCCATGGAGATATTTCTGACCCTACATCCACTTTTCTGAATTCCTGAAATCTGCCACCCTCCCCTTACTTTGATTAAGCAAAACTCAGACCAGGACAGATGACTACTGGGTTAAAAGGTTTAGTACAGACATCTGCTTTCAGAGACCAGAGCTTCCATGATTTACTTTATCCACATAGACAGAACTGGTGTCTTCTTTAGCTACAAGAATCTCATGATGCTCAGCTTCAGCAATCGTTGGTGGAGCTGTTGCCAGCCCCTCAGCTATGTCAGGTAGTTTGCTTGTCCTTATTCTTTATTTATATAAGACATTTCATCCTGTGCCAAATCTACAAAAGAGTGGATAAATAAATGGATGACAAAGATTTGCACCAGTGTAAAAAAGAAATGCTAGATTTAAATATCTGGAAGAAAATTTCTAAAGCCTTTTTCATGATCCTATAGTTCCAATAACAAATCAATTTAGAATGTGAGGCATTTGCATTCACCTTGAGCTTCATCTGATTAGGTAACAAGAATGTTTAACTACTCTAGTGATGAACCACAATATAGCTGTGTTGATTCAAAAACTGTCTGTAAATGCTGCTGACTCGCCTTCTGGACAGTATTTCACAGCTACACTATTGCTGCTACCTAATTAATATCACTCCTGGGAGCTCCAGAAAATGCTTGACAGGTAAATTTCACTACATAGAATCTGTGATGTGATTTTGAAGCCCAGTGTTAAAACTCTTGAGAAATCTCCAGGACACACTTCATCTGACCTCAGGCAAGTGAACGAATCAGGAATTGCAGTTGCCTGTAATATGGCAAAGTAAGCAGCTCATCTTGTGTGGTCCTGCCTGTCCTAGATACAACTCATCAGGTCATTGGTACCAAGATCCTTGAGTTGCTTAAAATGCCATTGGTAAGGTTCTGGTAATTTCCAAAACACGTTCTTGCTAGAAATAATTTTGGTGTGAATGATATATGTGGAATTGCAGCTCATGTGCCCACTGCATAACAGTTCCTCACAGACAGTTACTTTCAGTCTTCACCACCCCTTGTCAGGAACTAAGATTAGCAATGGGCTTGACACCCAAGGTAGACGCAGGGACTTTCTGTGTGAGTCTTCTGCCTCTCAGAGCTTCATCTTCATTTTACTGCCTGAGACGATGGAAGTTTTGTCTCTTTATTACCTCTGAGACAGTGTTGAAGGACAAGGCTCTACTAGTGCTCAGAAATATCCTGCAACCTAATTCTGGTACAATAAAGGCTACAGTATCAGCATGATGCTCCACCTACATATCTTCTCAGATGGGTTAATTAACCTAGATAGATTGATGTGTTAATGTTGCTGTACTGCTTTTGGTGCCCAGACTAGATTGGATATACTTCTAGTTATGTTGTACAGATGTGTCCAAAGACAAAACCCAAGAAAATAGATGAGAAAAACTTAAGAGGGATGAAGGTGCATTTTGCTTCCAAATGACATGATCAATATCACTCAACAGAACAAGGAACAAGAAATATAGTATTTCATTGTCAAACCTACCACACTTTTCAGACAGATTGACTGTCAGTCAATAGAACTGCAAAGAGAGGCATTTTGGGAAGAAGCATTTCAAACTGGTTGAATCAGGTTGAGGAAAAGATAAGACCTTCAAGAAAAGGTTTTTAGAAATAGATTTGAACATCTACAAGAAAGCAAATTGAACTTTTCCTTTATTATATAAGTTCTACAGACTTCTAAAAAAAATAAATATAAGTTTACACTTCAAGAATTACAATTGAAAGTTCATCCTTACCCCTAAAACTAGCAACAGAATGTGACAATTGGGATTTCTCAAGAAAGTAACTGAAGTGTTTTTTCGTCTGATCTCTATTTTTCACTCTGAGAAAGGACAGAAAGAAAATTGGTCTTCATAGGGAACAAATCTTTATTGAGAAATAGGCAGTGGATAGAAAATTGAATTTCACTTCTCAAAATCCTGCATTACAGTGAAAGATCATTCAAATTGAGTTCTAAAATATTATAATCTGTCAAAGAACTCAAGGCCCAATGATGCAAATTCTTACTAATTCTAGCTATCCTGTCTGCTTTATCTATTGAATACAGATTAGCAGGACATGGGATTTTACCTGTAGATTGAGAAGGACACTTTTAATTCCTGAAAATGCCATAAAGAAGCTAATATATATATTTTTTTTACTAGCATTATGCAGGGCACAATTCACACCTTGAATACTGTGTTCAGTTTCAGTTTCACTACAAGGACACTGAGGTGCTCAAGCATGTCCAAAGAGCAAGGAAGCTGTTGAAGGGTCTGGAGAACAAGTCTTATGAAGAGTGGCCGAGGGAACTGGGGTTGTTTAGCCTGGACAAAAGGAGGTTCTGAGGGGAGACCTTCTTGTTCTCTACAACAACCTAAAAGGAGGTTGTACTGCGGTGCAGGGTTGGTCTGTTCTCCCAGTTAAGAAGTGATAGGACAAGAGGAAATGGCCTCAAGTTGTGCCAGGGGAGGTTTATATTAGAAAAATATAAAAAAATAAAAAGGGTTGTCAAGTAGTAGAACAGGCTGCCCAGGGAAATGGTGAAGTCACCATCCTTGAAGGTATTTAAAAGACACATAGATGTGGTGCTTAGGGACATGGTTTAATGGTGACCTTGCAGTGCTAGGTTAACATTATTCTGTGATTCTGTGATTCCTCTTTCCATTCCTAACACAGTCATCTGTGTGATTTAATAAAGGTTTGGAGAAAAACTTTTTTCTTTCTGAAGATTTTGCCACAGAAAATAGAAATACTACCTGATTTCATATAGCAATTATCATTTTCTAGCTATTAATTTTTATACAATAATTAGTCAGGTTGTGGCAGGGTAATGTCTGGGTCAGAGGAGCTATTATACATTAAATTAGAGATTACTTGTGTTCTTGGATAATACACATTTTTTTTTCCCTCCTTTTTAAAGATTATTTCAGTCCATCTAAAATCCATTTAAAACCTGCTTTGGAATCTGTTATTTCCATCAGCTTATCAGCTAGAGAACTTTATCATATATATTTCACAAAAGGATCAACTTTCCTCAGAGTGCCTTTCCTTTCCAAATTAATACTATAGAAACCTTAATTATGGGACTTAAACCTCTGTAAAACCTCAATAAACCTCGACAAAGACCAAGCCACATTATTTGCACTGTAGAAAGCAGCCTACTGTGGGCAATAGCAACACTCACCCTCATCATCTGGTGACTATATACAATAAAGGAACTCATTCCAGTTTTCAAACATTCTTTGATTTATTGACAATTTAATCCTAAATAAATTTTCTCATACTGTCTCCAGGCTACAGAGAGCTTTTCCTGCAATTATTTATTCTCTTACAATACGACCACAGTTATTTCTCATGGTCTGCTGTTTCTACCTGTGATTCCTCATAATGGTTTGATGTCAATAAAAGAAATGTTCCCTCTGGCAAAAATGGTGAGGAACTTATAAATGGTTTTTCTTTGATCCATAATGACTGCAAGCAAAAGTCCTGGTCAAATACATCATTCATATTCTACATGCCAATATAAAAACTAAACAGAGGAATAGAATAGATTTATAGTTATAAAAGAAAACATAATGAAACATTTTCAACATAATCAACACAAATTACCAACCTATGAGTAACAGAATTAACTATCTGAAAAGACCTTCAGTGCAACCATTATAAGTAACTCCTGACATTAGTTCCAGGTACGAGTCTTAACAGGATAGTGATCTGAAATGATTCCTACTTTCCTAAACCTGATACTGTTTACATTTTACCTATTTATATATTTTTTTTCTATTGCTGTGTTCTTATATCCCTGACTATTTGTGAATTTACATGTCAAGTATATAAAATTAACTGCAAATTATGTGGTGAAAAATCATACATGGTATTCTATTATTCCTCTGATGATTCCAGGGTGTAAATGTTTCCTCTGTGGGTCCATGAAATAATTTAAATTCAGTTTCTCTGCAATATTACTGTCTAATGTATCATTCTGAGCACAGAATTTATATCCATTAATCAGGTTTTAGATTCATCTCAGAATAATAGCAAAATGTCCATGCATATTCAGTCATCCCAAATATTCTGAGCACAAATGTTCCCTTTGACCACACTGGTTTCAGCACTAATGAAACTTAGTTCTTGAAGTGTTCATAACCTCTAGAAAATAATTTTAGGAGTGATGTAGGCCTAGTTTTGTCTAATTAATTGCAGTTGCATAAAACAATGCACATCTCACACCAGGTATTTAACAGTATCATAAAGAGATACATACATAGATGCCATGCAGTGAGCAGTGTGTCAGTAAGAAATGGTCTGCCAGGTCCTCTGAGAAGCAGAAGATAAGAAGCCATGGGAGAATAAAGAGCCAAGAAAACAGGACTAGTGCTGAAGAGAGAGAGGAAGGTAACTGTGGGAACTTTAAAGTGTGTTGCATAACACAATGATCAGAAAAGTTTTCACTGGGAAGAGGAAAGAAGTTACTGAGGGTGTCTGTTTAGGAAAAATTGATAGAATGAAAGGAGGTGTGATAAAGCCAAGGTAAAATGAGATATGAAGTAGGTTTTTGGAGGCTCAAAAATGGAATTTGGCACTTATATGCTATTGTCCTTCAGTAGGACATAGTTGCCTCTCTTTTTTATTACACTACAAGTATCCTCACCTTGTCTAAGGTTTCTGGATAAGTTACATACTTACATGTGGGTTTCTCCATACTTTCTCTTTTCCACTCGAGAAATGTTGTCCATATAAAAAGTGAGTTTTGGCCACTTGTCTGGAATTTCCAGATGTCCAGCACCCCTGGTGAAGGAGTAGCATTGGCCAGGCTCCAGACGTCTGGAAATCCCAAATGGAAAGACACTGCACATGCAGAAATGAACAGCACAAATGCTTTGGAGTTTAATGTGTGAATGCACTGAACTCCCTGTACAATGTTGTTTTGGCACATGCATGTTCATATGTGTTTAAGAATTACAAAGAGATATGAAAGCACAACTTCTATATTAATGAAGTATGGTAGAGATTTTATGGAGGTAATTTTGAGAGTATATAAGATTTTCAGGTAATATATGGTCCTCTACTGAGCAAGAAAAGGCATTAAAAAAAAAATCTGTCAATGCTGTAATTCACTGTAATACTCTTAGTTAGAAAGAACTGGATTTCTAAAGCGTGGATGAGGAATGAGGAGCAATATCCTGCTTTAATAAAAGTCAGAGGAGTAGCTGCAGACCAAGGGACTCGTTAGTACTCCTAATAAAGTAAAAATAATTTTTTTGTAAGTGCTGGACTAGTTTTCAGTGATGAAGGAGGAAGATAGGTGATCTGAGGAGGATCATGCCTTCACTCGTGATTGCTCTGAGAATCTGCATTCACAAATATTGCACAGAAACTGTAGCATTTTCAACCAGAAGTAAACCGTCTGAAAAATGTTGACTTATTTGGTTGGGGTGAAGAGTGAGAAGGATGGAGAAGCTCAGAGGACAAAGACAGCAATCATCTATCAGCAACTAACATCTGCAAAACCAGGAATATTTGACATGAAGAAGAGGAAAGGTGGAGAATCATATGGTAAGGTCCACCTTCAGGGAACAGATAAAAGAGCAGAGAGCAGGTTATTTTCAGGCAGCAGAAGGAAGCTGTGGAAAAGTCAAGAAATCACTCAGTGGATGAGACAGAAACACTACTCAGCCAAGCAGGGGAATGCATGTTCTCAAGGCTCCAAAATGTTCTTGGCAAGCCTGGAACAAGCCACCTGTTTCCCTTTTTCTTTCTCTCTTTATTTTTTAATTTTATTTTTTTTTTATGTCTTCCTACCTAAGGTCGTTGAGATTTGTCAGCATAGAGATTTATCCACACTGCTTATTTTCAGTATACAACTTGCAGAACACATCATTCCCGGGTAGTTCCTTGCAGAAACTGCTACGTGTATATATATATGTGTATTTTTATTGTAGCCTAGTTTGTTTTTAAAATATTCTGCTTGTAAACCTAGGAATAGACAGGGGAAACCTGGAACTTATTTTTCAAAGTGCTATTGACCCATCACAGAGGCTAACTGGACTTTTGTCTTAAGATTGTACCAGGTCAGGGGCAGTCAGGACGCAGTACAGAGGTAAATACAGGCAGCAGATCTCTCATGTGATGTTAGATAATTAGAAATGCAATTGTAATTTTGTTCCTTGGCTCTTTGTAGAAATGTTCAGTGAAGCATGATGTAGAAATTCAGGGGAGATTTAGAAGATTCAATCTCAGATGTGAGAATTGTAAAGGAGAGTGAACTCAAAAATGGCAACAAAAGGCAAACTAAGAAAAAATATTCCTTGATCTTGACTGCAACCTCCTTTGGCTTCCTCCATAAACTTATTTCCTATGCATGTTTTTCCAGACCAGTTCACAAAAGGATAATGGCTTTCTACTTCTCATGCTTCTCATTTAATAAATATGTTTGGGGTCCTCAGAATGCCTTCCAAGCAGAAAGAAGATTTTATAGAGAAACAATGTGTTTGAGATTGTGCTTTATGTCAGGAAAAGGCAAAATTGCTACATAAACTGTGGGGTGACCTTGACCACCAGGAGCCTCTGAGTTCAAACCCAGTTTTACCTGCTTTGTGGTTTTAGGATATTTCCCTGAATCATTTAATTTGCTCTGGCCTCCGTTGTGAAATAAAAAATCTTGTGAGAACAGGGAAGCTCCAGCCTGTGAAGTTTCCATTTTATCTTTTGCTATGGGTTGTTTATGTTCTGACCCAGAGCACAGCCTCTGGACAATAAAATGTTCATTGCCCTGCCAAGGAGACATGGCAGAACAAGAAAGAAAAAAATAGAGGGGCCAGGACCTGCAAGCCCCATGATGTGGGAGAATAGAAACCAGCTACCTTGAGTGACACAGCCCCCCCAGCATTACCTGAATCCCCCCCAGGAGACCCAGTAGCCCCAAGGGCAGCTCAAGAAATGGGAGGTGGTCATGGTTCGTTCAGCAGTGCTGCAAGGACCAAGCAGGGTAGTGTCAAGCTGGGGAGGGGATCCTCTCCTGCCCTGAGGACAGCTGCCCCTGAGCCCCTTCCCACCTGTAGCTCAGGCATAGTCCCAGTCTCCTCTGCACACAGACCCAGGAAGAGTCAAACCAGTACATCCAGTCCTTGTGTGGAGTTAAGAGCATGTTCAAGCTTGGAATAAATTAGCACAGCTGTTTGACTCAAAACAATCTGTTTACTTGCCCACATGTGACTATGTGAAGAGTACAGAAAATTAAAACATCTAAAAGAAGAAAGAGTGTCAAGGAAGAAAACAATTTAAATGTGCCATGTGAGCCAGTGCTGGTCATTTCTATCAGCTCTAAACCACTCAGGGCTGTTCTCGCTTCTGTCTGGCCACACTCACTGCTCGGCTGCTCTCAAAGGGAGGGCTGGCCATCACAATCAGCATATCTCCTTTCCCCTTTTGGTGGGAGAAACAAAAGCATTAACAACCATAGAGCCTGCCAGTCTGCACCTGCCATACTACACCTCCCCACTACCACAGCCAACCTGCCCAAAGGTGAATGACACATCTCTCTGCTGTGCATTGAGCTCTCCTGGGAAGGCTAGCTGAGTCCTGTGATCGCAGGACAGAGCCAAACATGTCTCATTTACCACTGCAACTCTTCAAGAAACCAAATTGTTATGAATTCTCAGCAAATCTGTGCCCTTCCATCATTTTGCATTGTAGGCAAAAGTGGTGCTGGAATGTGCTTGTGTATGTGGGTCTCATCTCCAGTCAGAGGTGCACCTCCTGGAAGACATTCAAGCACTTGGTGCCTCCAGGTTAGATTCAGTGGCTTTAATCCAGAGTGAAGCACCTTCCTCTACAGCCCTGTCATGGACTGTGGAGAGGCTCTGTTCTGGGATGAATCTTCCAGCACAAAGGAAGGTACAAGACACTCCTAATGAAGACCGGGAGCCAGGAGCTTGGCATGAATGGGGCAAGAGAGCATGGTGAGGAAGATTTGGAACCTCTGCTGAGGGTACTTCAAGCAATGCTTCTGACCTTAGAGACAACCGGTTAATTTCTAGTTTTAATTCTCAGGGCTATCTGGACTTCTCAGGCCAAGCTTAATGTCTCAGGCTTTATCTAGGTGATACTGATTATTCATGTCACAGAACACCCCCAGGCTGGAAGGCTACAAAGGCAGTTTAAAGGCTGCTGTAGCTCTTGGGGTATGAGTTCTGAGTTTAATCTCCAGTGTCAGGTTTCTCCTCCCATGTTTTACAAGCTGTGCTGTTTGATCTGTGAACTCCATTTTCTTAATGGCTGTACCATTTTTCTGAGTGGTCTGATGCAAAAAGGGATCAAATAAGAAGATACAACAATTCTTGTGAAAATATTCATATTTTGTATTTAGGACTAGAAACTGGGAAAGAAAAAAAATCTTGCAGAAAGTATTTTGTAAAGAGTATACCTGGGATGTTGACCTTCTCCATAAAGATGACATACACCAAACTTTCTGAAAAATAACAAAAGCTCCAGAACTGCCTTTCTTTTCTTTCCTTTTCTTTTAATCACATCTGGTTCTTCTCTAGCTCATTAGCAGTACAGTCCTGGTGTGCCCTATATGAATACTTGTCATAAGAATAACCTGAAAAATCCTTGCAAGAAGTTTGCACCATTGTCACTCTAAAAGTAACAAAAACTAGGACATCCTCCTTGATCCACTGAAGGAGGGAGACAGAGAGAGGTGATATTTTCAACACTGATTTCAGGGATGTATGATCCACACTGGAATGGCAGCTGTCTCTTTACACAGAGTACGTTAGAAAACAAACAAACTAAAATGTAGGCCTTCAATCTAACAAAAATCTAGATGTTGTTTCTTAATTTTCCCTTTTTCCCTTTGACTAAAGATGAACTACACTTGAATTTGCTTTCTAAATTGCCTTTTTTTCCCCTTCATTTGTTCTTCACCTATTGCTTTTCGAACTGCTTTCTTCTGTTCTCTACCTTTACTGTTTATTGAACTGTTCAGCTGGCTTTAGGAGTTGCCTTAGTACCCCACTCTGCACAGGCCAAGCATAATCTTGGAGGTAATGAAAAAATTGCAGTGTTTTTCAGCTGGTAGGATCATTGCGAAATTCAGCCCTGTGCTTCTATTACTATAATAAATAATTTTCTACTACATATCTAAAATGCATGTGGTGCTATTTATTTTACTTGGCATTGCATAAAACTTTTTTAAGATATTATTGTGATGTGGACCATATAAGATGAAGACTGATTTACAAAGGAGTAAAATGTGGTACAGAGGAGTTAAGTGACATCATACTTCTATGAGACAGCATTCTAATAATCTCTAAACAGCCCCAATCCTGCATTATAATAATGTGTAACTTCAGCTTTTGCTTGAGTAGAACTGTTCACATGCTTATGGTAAGCAACATGCAGAAGATATCCAGGCCAAAGACCCACAGTGGTGGGTGTGTGAAGTGGACATCCTAATAATTAACGCAGGAGAAAGAACTTCAGCAAACAAGACTAGTGTTTTTTAGCTGCAGGATACAAGTCATTTAGGTTGCACCGGGGACAAACTGAACCTCAGGTAATTTTCATTCAATTAAACAGTGCAAGGAGAGTAGCAAAGATATGTAAATACATGACATAATCAACCATGATAAACTACACTAAACACAGGGACAGCAAGATCTGTGCTATGAATATCAAAACCTGCCCAAAGGAAAACAAAGGTCAATCCTCATTAACACTGAAGAAAAAAAACAGGATCAGTGGCAATCAGAGTAAGGGCAAGAGGTGGATAAGAATGACCTTTATCTGAGACAGTGGTCCTCCCCCACTGATAACTGAAAGAGATGAATCTACACGGTGGGAGCGAGCAGCAGGGGCAAAGCCTCAGCAGTGGTATCAGGGGACATCTGCGGCAGCTGACCCAATTTGCATTCACAGCAAAAGCATCTGAGTTCCTTCATGCAGGCACTGCACTGCCAGAAACAATAGCACATGGCTCCCTATGTATTCCTCTTCTCTGTTTTTGCTTATCTGGGGCAGGTGATGTCAGCCCTTACCTGTGCATCCAAGTGGATTACTTGACTCCTGAGGAAAGGGAAGAAGGTGCTAATGAAGCACAGGGTAATGAAATGACATTTCATGCACAAATTTTCTTTCAATGTTAAAACCGCTTTATTCCAGTTCTGAGAGACAATTAGAAAAAGACAAGAAAATATCAACAAGGTAACAGTACTGTAAGAAAACTTGTAAATGAACTTCACCTCGAAATCCTGAAGTGTTTTATAAATGCTGAATTCAAGTCTTGCACTGTATTTCTGTCAAGTCAGTACTATTCTTATTTTATGTATGAGAGAAAAAAGGTAAAGGAACTTTGGGAGTGTTACTGTTTGCCATTCCAAGGGCTGCTTTTGAGATATTCAGTGGATCTTGAAAGTCTTTTCTATCAACACAAATGCACTGTCAGTCACTGAATTCTGGCACTTGAAACTTATTTTTAATAGAGCAGGTAACTAAATCAACAAAGGCATATGGAGGACTATTTTTGTCGAAAAGAACAATTCAGAATGGGTGGAATTTGCATGTGGTTCCATATAAATGAAGGTGAAATTCGTTTCAGAAAGGGAATTTTAGAAGATAAAATATGCTGTTACTTACATTGCCATAAGAGACAATCTCTGCCCCAGACTCTTTCAATCCCAGATAGCAGCCGAGGGTCTGACAGAAGCATATTAATAATTAAGAAATAATAAAATACTGCTAATCACTTTGTCAGGCATGATGGTCCAACAGTGATCTGAGTACACTTTTCACCCAAATACTGAATCCCTAACTCCTGAGAATTGTGCACTTAGCTTGGACTCTATACATAACTGTGAAAGTCTGGTTGAAACCAAATCACAGAATCACAGAACATTAGTGGTTGAAAGGGACCTCAAAAGATTACCTAGTCCAACCCCCCTGCCAGNTCTGTCATCCTTACCCTGAAAAAGTTTTTCCTTACGTTTACCCGAAATCTCTTCTACTCCAGCTTGTATCCATCTCCCCTTGTCCTATCACTGGATGTCCTGTCACCCTCACCATGACAGTTGATCAGAACTGTTGAAAGGGAAACAGAATTCTTCCTTGGAAGAACATAAAACCTAGAACAAGCATATTCAAGGTAAAATATGTCTGAAGATGCAACTGGGTGCCCAGAACTGGATACAGTACTCCAGGTGGGGCCTCACCAGCACAGAGTAGAGGGGGAGGATTAAATGATGACTTTTTTTTTTTATTTAAAAGAGAGTCTAGTCAGGAAAGAATTCAAACACTACAGCAATCATCCCTTGAAAGCTTAAGATGCTAATCTTGTTTTCATTAACAGTATGCCAGTGATATGGGTATTCAACCAAAATTACTGTGATGATTTCATGTTAATGGGTATTTAAGTAGAAGGCAAGACATTAATCAAAGATTAGAGAAATACATGCTAAATTATTGTGATATATGTATAACTGAAAAGAACTGTTGAAAGGGAAAGAAATTTCTTCCTCAGAAGAATAAAACATAAAACCTAGAGCAAGCATATTCAAGGTAAAATATGTCTGAAGATGCTCCTAATGACTACTTTTATTTTCTTTCTCTGTATTTTTCTTCTTCCTGTGGGAAATGAGCAATTTGTCTGGAATAAGTATTTGGAACCTGTAATTTGATGCTATAAATGGAGGATCCAAAGGGAAGTTTTTCAGTCAGGGTAGTCTAGTTATAAATCCTCTTTAATAAGGCCCCAAACTTGCAAATGTACCTGCCTTACAGTTCAGTTCACATAGAAGACTTTTTTAAGAGTCTTGTATAAAGAAATCAGCTGATGCAATGCAAAAGAATAATTTTGGACATCCTGTCAAGTGCCTTCAGCTGTTTCTGTACCTGGAACTTAAATTATTCTTCTGTGGATTCAAGTCCTTTTGATGGAAGGGAGATGAGCGGCAGACATGGCCCCATGTCCCACTGATCCCTGAGGGGCAGCATGGGCTACTGAGGGCTGTGAAAATAAAAAACAACAAAGGAAAACAGAACAGCTTGAAACTTGTTCTTTCCTGTGTAAGACGAAGATCATCTTGGGATCACATAGCTGTAAAAATAGTTTCAACCTACTTCTACCTTTCTTAGCACTCAGGTCTTATGACACAGCTTATTTGGGCCCAGAGTATAAGTCTCTCTGAGAAGGAAAAGCTGTTACCTGAAAAGTCCCCACAGGCTTGAAATATGGTGGACCTCATGCAGAGGGATGGGCCACTTGGATGTCAAGCAAAAGTCTTTGGTGGCCAGCCTGCCCTGCCCAGCACCAGCATTCAGATAGAACCGTTTCCCTTTTCCAAACAGATGTTTTCCATGAAAACCCCTGATCCAGTTGTCTGTCAGGTGCCCTTCCCAACAAGCTTGTTACCCGAGAGAAACCCTGTGGAAGCCACCTGTTCACCTCCATGTCCACGTGTGGCAACTGGTTGATTCTAAGGCTGTCTTAGCAAGTCCATGGCAGGTGGAAAATTGAGGTCTTCTACCTTTGGGAAATATCTCAAAAAAACCAAGATTCAGTGTCACCACTGAGCACACTGGGTATTTTCTCAATGCCTTCTAAATTCCATTGCTAAATTCACGAATCCACTTCAGGCAAATTATTGGCTGCTATTTTGTTTACCAGGCTTAAAAGGACTGAGAGCCTGCAGTGACACACTGGATTATGTCGATCTCATTAGCATTTCATTAGTCCTCTACTTCTTCTCATTAAAATCTCAACTTCATGTAATTTCTCTGCCTCTGTCTGCAGATAAGTAAGAAGGCTCAGATACAGAGAGTTAATGGAGTCAGGCTTTTTCCCTGTTTCTGCGGTATGCTTGCTACAGGCACTTGCTGAGCCCTGTCAAGCTGATATTTTTAATAATACACTACGTTCTTATTAGTCCTCATGCCTGTGAATCACATTGAGTTGAAAGAAATTTCCAGCAGTTGTAGGCTCCATGCACAGCTTGGTATAACTTCCCTAGCAACAGGGATCTAAAGTGACATGGCTTTGTGCAAAACCTGTGTCTTAAAAAACTTCCCTGACCTTTTGAAACTTTTGTGTTTCTTGGGGTGACAACCATAGGGCTGTGCTGGCTTTCAAGGGTCACCTCCAGCTTATGCACATCAAGGGGAAATTTGCCTTCCAATTCAGCTGGCAGAGAGGTCAGGCGCTGCCTGCCAGACGATGACAGCTGTTCTGATTTCTGGAAGGGTATGGGAATCCCCCATTCTCCTGATGTCCTCCACATTTCACAAGCAAGATATCAAAATATGAAACATCAGAATATTAAAAGATGCATTATAATTCATCCACTGGCTATTGTAAAGTGAGCAATAACTACAGTTCCCCTTGAAAAAAAGATTAGTCAATAAAGAGAAAAATAAGTTTTCCACAGAAAGAGAAAAGGCACTATAAGGAAAGCAGTATTCTGCACAGTGTCTGCTAAGACTGGATTTGGTGGTAGAATTAAAAGGCCTTTACTGAGTCTAATTATGATAGAGTTAATGTATTCATAGTAGTTCATATGGTGCTGTGCTTTAGATTTTTGACCAAAACAGTATTGATAACGCATTAATGTTCTACCTTTTGCTGAACAGTGTTTTCACAGTGTCAAGGCCCAATCTGTTTCTTATTGTCCCCCAGTGAATAGTGCACAATAGGCTGGAAGGGGACACAACCAAGCAGATGACCCAAAATAACAAAAACAATTCAATAATCAAAGAGATATTCCATAATATATAATGTCATGCTCAGCAATAGAAGGAAAAAGAGAAGATTTTAGAGATGTTAGTTATCTTTTGCTTGGGAACAGGCCATGCATGTCTACCCCCAGGAGGTGGTGAGTGATTGGCTGTGCACCACTTGCTTTGTTTTCTTCCCTCTTCTTCCACTTATGCTTTAATTACTAAACTTCTCATTTGTTTGTTTTATCTTGACCCCTTAGCTTTCTTGATTTTAGTCATCTTTGCCTCTTCCCTCATCCCACTGAGGGCTTTGTGGTGCTTAGCTGTCCACTAAGGACTTGTCCACCACAAGGACTTTAGAAACAGCAGATTTTCTTCTTGTGGTAAAAATTTCTTATGGCTTATGCTCCTGCCTGCCATCTTTGCTGATTTTTCTGTAAGAAAAGGTACTAGGCTATTTTCTAAGCATTGCAAAAAATCATGGTTTGCTTGGTACTGAACAGTAGGTTTAATGGAGAAAGATGGCTTCAGACCTGGTCTTTTGATAAGAACTTGTAGATCATTATCTAATATATGCCATACTGAGAATAATTTGTGGAGTTAGAAGAACATAATTTTGCTTTAAACCTCACAGAGGTACACACTTTTTAGTCTTTAAGAAGCCAGTTACAAATGACCAATGAATACTTGTTTACAGGCTTTTTCTCTTACTTCTTATTTTTATGACCTCATGCATGCAACCTCTGCACTGGGTCTTTCAAATGTGAACTCTCTGGAATACAAACTGTTTATATCTAGTGAGGACAGATTTTGGTACAAAAAGATCCTGATCTTTAATGGGGTTTTAAAGTGCTTCTACAATAACATTAACAAAAACAAAACAAAAAAAAGCTCCCATGGTTACAATTGTAAATAATCATAAAAAAGTACTTATTTACATTACTCAGTAGGGAGTCCTATCATAAACATATACCCGCTTAGAAGACAGGAAATTGCAAGGGACTAATGACTTAACATCACACGATTCAACATCTATCTGCACTTAGGTTTGTTTTCTTTGGTCTGCTACAAATGATCCGAGATAGATGTGGAATACAGAAAGATTAGGATAAATTCAAGCTGTTATCATTTAAAACATGGTAAACATAATTTCTGTAAGTTTCATATGGTTATTCTATCTCTCTTTACAAGAAGGTCATTCTCCCCCAAGTAAGTGATATTTTAATTCAGTCTGCCACTGATTTTGTATTCCTGTATAAATGAAAGCCTTTGAACTTAAAGTCAGAGATAAAAAAAACACACATGACAGCATCTGACAAAAGAGTATGAAAAGCCACAAACATTACAAAATTCTATTGCTGACTGTGGTATTTGATGGGTAAATATATAAATACTTTTATGTATGTGTACATATGTACTTATAAAACATGAAGCCTTTGTGGACTCCTAATTATTCAAAAGCATTCCTGTGACCTCAGATGCAGCAGCGTAGACACTGATAAACTGATGTTCTCTGGACCCAACCATACAGCCATTTCTTTTGTTAAAAAATAGTTTGACAAATTAATATGGCTAATTTTTAATTCCATAACATTTACAACATTAATAACTGTTATGGCTCTATTTGTTGGATGAGACATTCAAATCCATTCTTGTAGAAGATGGTAGTCCCTTAAATGGAGTTCTCTCATATTCTCCAATCAAACTACTTCACTGCCTAGTCCCAAACCCTATGAAATAATTGAAAAGAATTCTTTTAACTTCAACAGGATTCAAAACAAGCCTTGAGCAAGTAATGATCTGCAAATGGTTCATCATCTGACCCGCAAAATTTGTTTAGGATTCAGCTTAATGGAGTATTTAATTAGAAAGTACCATTAAGGTGCAAAATAAGGAATATTTATTGTTAACTGGCTGGATTTCATCTGAAAAAAACTGCAAAATCAAGATTTTAAAAGTATTGTCTCTTCCATTTGATAACTAAGCTTAAAGATCATTTTCTTCCTTAATTTATGCCAAAAATGTAGTATGCCTCACCAGACAGTCCAGAAATACTCATGACCATAAATCTTTTAATGTGGTATAATTTTTATGACAGTCTTCATCAATCCATTACAGTGCTTTGACTAAAGGTCTTGCATATTAAAAAAAAAAAAAAAGATATGATGTTTGAACATCTTCCATTTAGTTTTGCAAGGTATGTTTTGCTGTCTGTAGCAAGCTCAAGTGATAACCAAGGGAGATCCTCTTGGTTTCAGCAGTACAACAGAGACATAACAGTCGTACCCATACAAACTGGCCCAGGACCAGCCACCCTGTACTGGTAGGTACAGCTGAGAAGCCCTGATACTGCCCACTGCAAAGAAAAACAGAAGCAACTTGAATTAAGGGTGTCATGGAGTTGGGGTTTGCCACCCCAGTAGTGCAGGCAGCTGAGCTGGCAACATCAACTCTACTGCCTCTCCCCGGTTGGCTCTGTGTGGGGCACGTCAGGCTGTAGGTGCTGGTGATCTCTCCTCCTAAACTCCCCCCAGGCCAGCATGAGTCATATAGGGTCCCCATCTGTTTTCTGCTAGCCACAAGTCTTTAATAAATTAAGCATTCGATGTAGATACCCTTCTTGTTGGCTTAAAATGTGGAAAATTCTGGGTCAAATTAAATCCTGACTGTTTTATTAACTTCAGCAGTCTTAATGAAGGCAGTGAGCTAGGTCTGAATGGAGACAGCTCATTGTCTGCAGTTTCTGAGGCCCAAAACCAGTCGGGATTTACCTTTCTTGTTCACTGGAGTTGCTTTACCTTGAAGTGGGATGGCCTTAGCAATGCTGGAATTAAAAAGGCTGCAGTGTCTTTCATTTACTCATGCACCTGCACACTCACGTGGAGACTCTTAGGATCGGACCTTTAGATAGAAAGATGCAGTGACTTGATAGTCTTTGTATCTAGCTTCCAGATACCTAGTTCTCTGAATTCTTGGTAGAAAGAGAGGCTCTCAAATTAGAAGGGATTCAAAGCAGCCATTCTGCAGGGATTAGCAAAGGAGGAAAGGGACCACCTTCTCAGTCTCAGCACTTCTAGCTGTGAGCGCAGTCCTGTGGAAAAAGTCTATAATGTGGGACTAAATCCTCTCAGGTTATGGACTTCCCACGTCATGGCTGAGTATCACTGATGCTATGCCAGTAAAAGATGTGTAGATGTGGTGCTTAGTGATATGGTTTAGTGGTGACCTGGCAGTGCTGGGTTAACAGCTGGACTTGATGATATTAAAGGTCTTCTCCAAGATAAACTGTTCTATGATTCTGTGATTCAGTGATTTTATTTTGAATGCAAATGGCTGCAAGCTTCAAACCCTGAGTACAAACACCATAGACAACTTGAGCTGTAGGACCTACTGAATAGGGCTTCAGGACAGGTGATGACCAGGTTGTCAGCCATAAACTGGTTTAAGTATGAAACAAACATTGAGAAACTCCACAGTATCAGCTTGGAGGCAGTGCACTGAACCCTCG
>VWZY01010525.1:0-11220 GCA_013399075.1 Chloroceryle aenea
TAAAAAAAAAATAAAATCAAAATATATTCAGAATCCATAGATAAAACTGATTATTTGTGAAAGGTCATGAGAATGAGTATGACCTGAATATGTTTTACATCCCAGCAGTGAAATTACCAGAGAAAAATTACATTTTCTCTCTTAAACAGGTAGGTGTTAATAAATACACAACAAATTAACTAAATAAAGCCAGTAGCAGCTGTCAAGTCTGCTTCTTTTTTTTTTTTTCCTCATTTTTTCACTTGTTCTCATCCTGAGGAAAAGCAAAGAAGATGTATTTTACTGTGTGCTTCTGACTACAAATGGTAACAGGAAAACTAGCTACAGAATAATGAAAGCAGAGATACACAATGACAGGCACATGACTAGCTATTTTTTGTTGCATTTTTCCTTTTGAAAACAAAAATAAAAATTAAAGACAATGAAAAAATGAAGGAAGTCTGATTCAGGTAAAGTGAATAAATTAAAGCTTTCATATTAACTGATTTTTTTACCTGTCTGATTAGTTTTTTCTCCAAGGACATCACTCCATTGTCTCTTAAATATACACTGAGAAATTAAACACAACTTGATTGAGGCAGTTTAAGGACCTGTCACTACAGGCTAGTGTCTGAGATGTTATAAAGCCAGATAGATACTTTTGCTGCAGTAATGTACAGATGTAACAGAGTACAACCCATGTATTACACAGTGGTTTAATGTTGCTTAATAAAACTGCCATGTTTTAAACCCTTTTTATTTGGAGTTACATTTTGAAGGACATTCAACAATACATATGTCTTTCACTTAACTCTCACAAGTTAGACCATCCTCACTGGTTAGTGTCAGGGAGAGTTGTCTGCTCTTCTCAAGTGAATGTGAATAACCCTGTGTTTATCGTCATAGACAAAAAGGTAAAATACTGTATCCGAATAGCTGAATGTTGGTCAGTAGTCAAAAAATGCATCACTGAATATTTATGTTTGCTAGAACATCTTTTCAGGAATTAGATTGGATTTATTTTTTCTTGTTAATAGACATTGTTCTTCAACATCTAAGAATAGCTCACACTCTAAGACTATTAGTAGCCTGTTACTGTATGCTGCTATATACACAGTTCCATCAGAGCTCATTGCAAAATCAGGGCTTACAGTGCCACAACAAGATCCCTTCACAGTGAACTATTTTTAATTATCTAAACACATTAAGCAAATAAGAAAAAATAAATCAAAACTTTGCTTCCCTTTTTGTAGAAACAAAGCAAGTGACTCTGAATATATGTTCAATAAAGGCTAAGAGGGAACCTGACCATACTGTAAACAGAAATCATTTACTTGTCTAGCTACTGCCTGTATACCACACTGATAGATTGGGCGCTGCTTTCTTTGCCAACATTACATACCTTCAAACAAAAAATGAGGAATACAACCATGGAGTTGGAGAACATATTTTTCCTCTAAGTAATAACAGCAGCATTTGGTGTGATATAATGATCACAGGATTTTCAGTTATTTATTTTTCTCTGTGAAATTACAAAAGGTTTATGTTAAGACCTGAGTAAGGTGCAGAACAGCAGGAGGAGATATATAGTGAAAGTACAGCTCTATATCTTACAGGTGATGTTTTGGAGGAAATGTTCAGGAAAAAAAGAAGTTACTGCAATGAGATGCAGTCGGGATTGAATTTCTGAATATGGCTTGGTGTGTCCTTGGAAGGTCATACCATACCTGAATGCATGTTAAGATGGCATGGTGCCTCATTGCAGTTGCCTTGGACAAGCACTAAGGATGAGATTTTTCCTGGTTGAATAATACCGAAGAAAGCTTCTGGAAAATGCTTCCCTCTGTCCCTGTCAGATTCTTAATATTCAGAAACAGGTGGATCAATGTATTTTAAGTTGCTATTAGCTTCTGAAATAATCAGGTTTGCTAAGGAATAAACAAGGCATCTTCTTATGAAATAATACTTACATGGAGTTTCAACTGCTATCCTCTTTTGCAGCTTCTAAATTTGTGACTAATTTTCTTCCATACCTGAAAAGATTATAAAAATAATAAATATTCAGGTTACATAAGCATACAAGTTTTAACATCTCACAGCAGCAGTACATAAGCCAGCATACTAAAATATTTTGCCATACTAAGAAACCTGTGACTTCTGTAGAAGATAAATTTTAATTGCACACTTTTTCTGAGACAAGGGAATGCTAGGCTAATAGAAGTAAGAGTGACACAAATAGGACAAGAAATGTATATAATTATATAATTTTCTGAGTAAATAAGCATTCCAAACAGGTTCTTGGATAGGTCCTTTACCATTACTGGTCGAAACAGTTCCCTTATCATGAGTATGTAATATTTTAAATGAGTCTCTTTCTACTCCTTGTGCTTTACTCATGATAGGTTCTAGATTATATTTAAGACAGGCTGTTCACATTGAAGTGCATACCCAGTGCAAGCTCTGTCACTTGTTGGCTTAAAGAAAGGGCCAAGCTTTGGGAAAATGTGTTATATTTAAGAGCTGTGTTAGTCATTTGTCTGATCTAGAGCCTTTGTAAACTTGATAAACACAAGCTTCAGTTAGGGGTGGCACAAAGATATTTCTTACCGAAGTAGAGATGGAAAGGACCATGATTTCATAGGGCTTCATTTCCTGCAAACACTACATGGAACATAAAATACCTCAAGAAACTTCTGTAGTCATTCTGAAGAAACAACTACTGGGGAAGTTGTAAATGAAGAGAGTATCTTTCTGAATCAATGCAGATGTCTAACTGGATACCAAAAAGTCCTCATTTTAGATGAGATCTCCTTCAGCACTTATAGAAAATAAGATACTGCAAAGGTACTTTGCACTAAGGAAGTACTGAATGATTTAGAATAGCCCTTTACTCCTTTCATCATTTTTTTAAAGATGTACTTAGTTCCCAAAAATAGAGAGAAGTAGCATAGACACAGAAACTTTGTAGAAATGACACCTGTGAGGCTTTTGCTCATTGTACTCTCTCAGGTGAAATGTCAACATCATTCCTAAGCTTGCCTATCAGCCACAGCTACTGGAATCCTTTATTGCTGTTCTGGCTTAAAGTACCATCTATACAGGTAAAAACAGATCAAAACATAACAATATTCCCATTCATTGTATGACTGTGTATGAGATGAAGAAAAAGACCAACCCTGTTTTGAGGGAAATGCTACTGCTATGGAAAGTTATTACTTATGACTTACTCATTACTGTATTGACCTTTGAAAAATAGTTTGCGTCTATTGCTTGCTAACAAAGCCAAATTCCTGGCTTAAGTATCTCTCTCTGAAGTTAAATGTGATCATCACACCTGTAGTGTGGGGTTTATTTATTTGTTCAGTGTGAACCACCAGCCAAGGAGTTTTCTAATCTAAAATATTTTTTCAGTTGTTCAGCTATTGTTTTGAAACTTCATCACTTTTAGCTTCCTGCTTGCAGCAGTCCAGTTACACAACTTATTAACTGATATGCTTGATGTTACTCACTGGAATATTTTCCCATTACTACCAGTGGGGGGACTCAGGTAAATAAAGGTACACACATATGTAACTATTGTCAGCAGCAGAACTTCATCTATCACTTTATTCCAATATCTCCTCTTCTGATACTGCACTCTTAAAAATCTCTTTATTGCACCTGAAAGATTTCATTTTATTTAAAAAGCCTCACTGTCATGCCTCATGAAAATAAAAAACCAAACAAACAAACTGCTAATACTTACATTTTTTATGTCAACTTTAAGGATGTTCCTCCACACATGCATTTTTTATAGTGTTAGCTCACATCTGGTGTGAGGATTTACCTCCATCAAAATTGTTTATTACAATTCAATGGCTTTATGGAAGAACAAAAATGGTGCCAGTTGCTCATTGTATTTTCTTCTAATGCTCAAAATTCAAAGAGGTTGCAGCAAAATGATGGAGAAACTCAAGTGAAATTGAAAATCAGTAGTACAATACTGTGGTGTATACTGAGCCTCAGCATATAAATGCCATATACCTTTCCATCATCAGTTATATCTGAAAAAGACATCACCATTTACATTTTGAAACTTGTGTTATTCAGCATCTTCTGATGTTGAAAAGAGACTCGTGATTTAAATCTGGATGACTATTAATGATCTGTGGGTACTGAAATGGATATTTCAGAACTGTAGATATGATAATTCTTGTTAAAGTACCTTCTCTATAACAGCATTTGCTGTGAAGAACTGTTTGTTTTCTTGATGATGTCAGAAAAAAGGAGGGGATTATTCCTTCACTTTTCTTTTTTTTTTACCATCACCATAAAAATAATTTATTTACAGATTTGTTGTTTTGTATATCACATACAAGTAAATACTCTGAAACTCAAATTTAGAAATAAATATTGTCTAGAATTTTGGTACCTCTCATACATATGTCTCATATAGGCTGTGGTTCTGCACTGAGTAAAATGTCTATTCTCTTAAAGCAAACCAAGAACCAGCCAAGATGTCTTCACTCTACACAGCACCCCAGCTGCAGGCTTTTATTCAAGGAATAAATGAATAAACCAGAAATAACCACAGCAGCAGGGATGCTGACATCCAGACATCAAGCATTACCAAGACCACAAGAGAAATAAGAAAGATGCTCCAATAAGAAAGATGGGACAGTGTAGGCCTCTAACCCGAATTCTCATCAAGGTAGAAGATGCAGTAAAAAAGAATGGTGCATTTCCATTTCATGGCTGTTGATGGGGCCCATACAAAGATTATTAAAGAAGGGCAACAAAAGCCACTGTTCTTTTCTTCAACAGAGGTGTTACAAAAGGGAAAATACAGCTGTATGTAAAAAGGACTGAAGGGGGAGTGATCTCTCCACCTACCCAGTCACAGAGAAAAGTACGATAAACAAAGAAGCAGGAACTGAGATGCAAACTGAATCAGTGAGATTGACAAGTGTAACTACTGAGTATAACTGCTTCTTCAGCCTCTTTATTCTCTCATCAGTTGTAAAGGAAAAAGGGAGACCTTTCAGGTACGTGGAGAAGTTTTATCTCATAGCTGCTCTGCACATGGAAAAGAAAGCACTATGTAAACTTTGTATAAACTTTACACAGCCCTTCTTCCCATCTCCTGACTCACACTTGAATTGCCCTAATGACCCTTAACTAGACCTCAGGATCAATCAGTATATGCAATGTATTTACATATTTCATGTTTTAATGGAAATGGCATTGAATTGTTAGGAATGTGGTTATTTTTTCCATCTGCAAATGACTTTGCTCCTTTCCAAAAGACTTTCATAATGCTACAAACATTTATAACAAAAATTACAGCATAGTTGTTTTTCATTTTTCTACTTTGGAAATTATTTCTGCATTACTGTTCAGTCATTAGAAACATTAGGCAACCTGATTTAATCTGTTTTTGTCTGGATGGAAAAGTGTTGCCCAGCTCTAGAAAACTCCACACAATTCCATGAGACTAGAATACTTTTTAAAAGATAAAAACATTTAGAAACTCGAAAGCAGAAATGTGTCTTCAAAGCAAGTTTCTTTACACAGCCCTAAAAGCTGTTTCTGACAACCCAGCTGCATGCTTTTACTCTTGAAGCTTTAAAGAAAATGAAATATAGTCTAAGGATACTTTTTATTACATTGTCCCCTCATTGTCAATGGGTTTATTTCTTTCTGTTTTTTTCTGCTAAGAAACTGCCAGTCTCAGCAACAGAGATAGTAAAACACTTGTATTTCCCCCACTATGCTGTATGAGTTTTAATAGATGGGTAAGAAAGTCATAGAGGCTCTTGATTCATAGCTAGGGTAGATTTAGGAAGCAGTAGCAATGCATAGCCTTCACTTAGCCACTAGCATCTCCTTAAGGACAAACACCAGTGGGAAGTAACAACTATCTGAGAGACAAGAGTGGCTGCAAAGAAGAAAGGTTCACTACCTGGGAAAAGGAGCCTCCTACCTGCCTTTTCTCCAGTGTTATCCACACCTCCACAGCATGCTCTGACTCCAAATCATCTGCACCTGTATATTTTATAGTCAGGCTAAAGCCAATTAATAATGTTACCAACATTTCTCCCTTGTGGAGCAATTTTTTGGGAAGTGAAGTTTTATTTCCTCTGTCATGAGTCTGTGGAGGGCTATTCTCCATGCATGTGCATAGGTATGCTGAGAAGCTATTAATGTTTGTGCCTTGGAGGGTTAAGATAGACCCTAATAAAGTGCTAGACTATTTTTTGTTAGTATCCTAATTTTTTTTTTTCTTTTTATATCCTACTTTCTGTTGATTGGGTCATTGTAGAAACATTTTACTCTGAAAGACACATTAAACAGTATGAAAAAAAAAAATCATACAAACCCTTTAACCATTCTGGATGATTAAATGATATTTTCTTTTTCTCTCAAGTACAGAAATGAATTATAGAAAAATCAAAACTTGTAACTAGAGCTGTAACAAGGAGATTGCCTACATGTAAATAGGGTCAAACACATAAAAAACTGATATCTTCCTCTCTTCTGTCAACTTCTGCTGTCATAATTCAAGAAAAGGAAAGAGAGTCCTGAAGAGGTAGCACCAACATGAAGTACTGAAAGAATAAAAAGGTGCTATGTGTATATTTGTACGCACATGCCTCCAGGGCCCCAAATGCCTTGACATGGCATAACTGATGGCAGTTGTTACAAGAGGCTAATATTTCAATTACATTTACATATTATTATGCATATTGTAATAGTATTATAAATATTTTAAATAACAATTGAGTGAATGCCCTTTCAACCATTGAACTGCTTAATACATTATCATGAAAACACCTAGGATGAATGCCAGACTCTGCTGTGTGCTGACTGCTGTGCTGCTGCATGACTCTCCAATGCTGAAAATGGCTCTGAGTTTATACCTCTGCCACTTAAAAATCTAGATAAAATGTATACAATGGAAAATGGGTACACAGAACAGCATAGGAGAGCTCCTGTTGTTGGTCTGTTAAAGACATCAGATGCTGAAGAGTGCAGCAACACTGAGATGAAGAGAACATAGAGAGTTAGATTTAACAAAAAGTGATGGCAAATATCTAATAAGTATGCTTTCCATTTCCATAGCAACTTCCATCAAAGGAACGGAAAGCACTTTAAAACATCAATCAATTTACCCTCAACACTACTGTGTGGCAGGCAAAATATATATTAGAAGAAATATAGTTGTTTCCTGGTGATTGCTGAGCTGTATTTTGAGGGTCCTTTTTGCTATCTCTGCACTAACTTTCTCATCAACATGCAGACTTCCAATCTGTCTTTTTCATGTTCTTTCATGTGGACTGTAGCATAAGAGGAGTGATCAGAGGCATTAAGATAAATCATTAAGATCTTAGGAAGTACAAAATTTAGCCATCAGTGAACACCTGCTCAAACAAGCATAGTCGAAGCAGTCTTATCTACTCTAAGTTGTTGCTGCAAAAACCTCTTTACAATGGCAGATGTCAGAACATCAGTGGCTTTCAATGATGTCCTCTTTCATTAAGTATTTTGTCACTGTAACTGTGCAAAGGATATATTATGGCTATCTGTATTAGGCAGGTACAACATGAATGTTGCAACATCCAGAAGGTAGGGTCCATGACTCAGCATTATTTACTTTCTGCCTGCAAACTGTAGGTTTCTTTAAAATACTGTAAAAACCTTTATGGAGTTAGTATGTTTGTAAAAAAGAAACCAATCAGATCTTATATTAGTATGTGTGACACACCTGCCCCCAACAAGAAAAACTACAGTGAACCTGGTTCCTCTTGCTCTTGAAATTTAGGAGTTGGGGATCTAAAGCAAGAAAAAGTCAGTTTTATGCTCTGTAGCCTACATAGACAGAAATTGAAATGGTCACCTCTTGACAGAGTTGTGCTAACTTTATGTTTTCTTTTATTGTACAGATGGCTTTGCTGGCTGGAATGAAAATGAAGATGACAGGGTTTTGGCCTCTTGAGAGAGATGCCATTGTCAGGCTGGATGTTGCATAAACTCCACCACTGAGGACAAGGTTAGAGTTGGTTATAGCCAATAAATTACCACCCTTTCACTGTCTGGACAGGTTTCTCAGCTATAGAGAATATGAAGGTTAGCATTAGGCTAAGGGAGTCTGAAGAGTGAAGAGACCTTTTCTTCTTGTGAGTTCAATGACTCTAAGAATTTTTGAACAATAGAAAGGCCTTTTTGTCCAGTACTTCATGCAAATTTTCCAGAAGTTGGTCTATAATCAAGATGGCAGCTAAGGGTGTCATTTGGGAACCAGTAATTAAAGGTTTTGCCTGAATGGCCTTTCAGAGTTCAAACAAAAGTAGATGTCTCTCACGAGCAGTACTTTGTTGTTTTTACTACTTACAATGGATGTCTGGGATACAGTGAAGTTGAAAGTAAGAGTTAGAGTTTGGCTTTATAAATCTAAATACTGGAGAGTTCCTTTCTGTCCTGCGGGCTAAACAGCAATAAGTGATGGCAAGAACACAGGTACCACTTTCAGTATTCACTTTTCCAGAGGAGATGGATTCCCTTGTCTAGAACAGAAAGATTAATTTAGGAATGGTGTCAGGATTTGCTAATTCAGAGATAGAATAGATAGATAGATAGAATATAGATGTTCAGAGTTAGGCAGAGGTTTAGTGTCAGCTATGGACAGTATGTAATAAGCTCTTTCATTGCTGGGATAGCTCCTCTGCATTTAATTACAATAAGAATTAGGACAGACTAATATAAAATATGAAGCACTCTCTGCTGTATGCTAATGGGTTTAACAGTAGCAAGATGTAAGGTATCCTTTTAAGTCCCATGTCTTATCTACATATTTCCTGAAGAGATGGAACCCTGGGCTATAATTAAGGTTAGGACTAGCTGTATGACAAAAGTAGAGATCCCAGCTTAATGTGCAGTGCTGCACATCCCCTGGAGTAAAGAACCGCACTGCTGCTGTCAGTTGTGACTGCTTCTTTATGCTTTCTCTCGGTGCTCATGCAGTTCTGCTAGCTATAATTAAGGCAAGAGCTAGTTAAAGATTAAAAAAATCACAGGCTGAAGAACTTACCTCCTTGAACTCTATATCACAGGGGTTTTGTTATGTATTCTACAAAACTGCTATACTAAATTAAGATCTTGTTTCAGCAAGAGTCATTAAATCAAGTTAAGTCTGGTGTATTAAATCTCATACTTAAGCATGGATACATGGCTATAATTCTAGAATCAGTTCAGAATTTGGGTAATAAGGTCAGAAACTGACATCAAAATAAGCAATAGAAGTCACCAGGCTTCCTTCACGCTTTGGGATTTTTGGATGAAAATGTTTCTCAAGATATCACTGGACACTGTTGAATACTACTGAAGTCTTGAGTTGTTTGCAGATTTTAAGGTCTGCTTGGGGTAGGGGCTTCTTAGCTAAGTGTATACCAATCCCTTGTTTTAATTTAGATTTCAGAGAAAACAGAAAACAATGGTTTCAGGGTTTGTACTAGCTTTTCAGCCCCTGATCAATTCCAGGGAAACAGAATGAGAACTTTTCAAAGGCTGAGAGTATGCTATATCTTACCGGTCTAGGGGAATGCACTCTAGCTTATTCTGTTGTAATTTGTAATAGCTTTTACTCAAAACTGATAACATTCCCATGTTTATTTGGTTAGTTTATACAACACCTGAAAATACATTAGCAAGAAACTAAGTTTTTATGGGTGTTGATTTTTCAAATCCTATTCAAAACCACAATTCTGCTATGAGAATAAGAAAATACTCTTTTCAGAATAGAATTTACCACATTTGACCTGAAAGGAGCTAGAAATAAACATACTCATGAAGGTTTCAAAATCTACTAATCCTGTCTATGTCTTCCATGTCATCCTTCAACCTAGAGCATTGTGAACAAATAACAGAATAAAGGAGAAAAAAAAAAGTAAGAAAAAATGATTATAGCTGTTTTGAACTGCAATCCAAATTAATTAACTTTACCTAACAAATGCTTTTATAAACTGTTATCTGGTCCATCTACAGCACCAAAACAAATGACTTAGTCGTCTACCTTCCACTCATAGAAGAAACATTGTCCCAGTTAGAGAGTATCTTAATTTATGAGCTATCAATAACATGCATTTTTACAAGAGAAACATGATTTGTTGATGTCGCATGTAGTTATAATGTCAGACACTGTCTCCCTTCTGGTATTAGTGAGATACACATACAACTTCAACAGATGAACAAAGTTTGCCATTTAAGTTTCTTCACAGTTTATAGCTGAGTGCAATCTGATTTTGTCCGTTATCATTTTATTCGTTTTCTTCTGTTACTTTAGGACTAAGAGGAATATGCCTAGGTCTCTAACTAAGTTCAAACATTACAGAAAAGTACTCTTGGATCACATAATCCCATTGGCTACTTCAGGTGCCCACAATACAGCTGAATTACTATTTTTTTTAATGTATAGTGGCAAACATTACAGAATTCTTAGCTACTCCCTATAGGATAGGAAAAAAATGAATAATTGTTGGAATAATTGTTGGAACTACACTCCTTATAGCCATGCAACATATGACATCATCAGAATATTTAAATAAAATGAACATTATCTTCCTTACAAAGGAACAGTGGTTTGGAAATACAAGCTGCTTAAAGCATTATTTCACAGTAGTGTCAAGAAGTCTTTACTGATTTTAGGACCCCATTGTATAATACAGTCCTTGCCCGAGACAATAGTTAGAGAGAGGGAGATGTGAGGGGACCTGCCCAACCCATCCAGATGGTTACTGATTGCTAACTAGTCACATTGGTTTCTGAGTGGCCACTCCAGTACTTAATAATTCAGGAACTTTGTCTCTCTGAATAGGAGCTATCAAACTGATATCTACCAAGCCAGTATAAAAATTATCAACTTACTTGGGTTGGCCAGCTTGTGTAGCCAGCTAGTGTAGATTGTCATAGAATCATAGAATCATAGAAAAATTAGGTGGAAATATTAGGTTGGAAAGGACCTCTAGGATCATCAAGTCCAACCTTCATCCTAAACTTCATCCTAACCTTCATCCAACCTTCATCCTTAGAGGCAATAGAGAGCATCCCTGCAGAAAAGGACTTGGGGGTGCTGGTGAACGAGAAGCTGGACATGAGCAGCCAGTGTGTGCTTGCATCCCAGAAAGCAAATCGCATCCTGGGATGCATCAAAAGAATTGTGGCCAGCAGATCGAGAGAGACGATTCTGCTGTTCTACTCTGCTCTGGT
>VWZY01010525.1:11912-58578 GCA_013399075.1 Chloroceryle aenea
TGGACTTAACTCCATTTACTACCACTCTCTGGGATCAACCATCCAGCCAGTTTCTAACCCAGTGAAGAGTCAACCTGTCCAAGTCATGAGCCACCAGCTTCTCCAGCAGACTGCTGTGGGAAATGGTGTCAAATGCCTTACTGAAGTCCAGGTAGACAACATCCACCACTCTTCCTTCATCCACTAGGCAGGTCACCTGATTGTAGAAGGAGGACAGGTTGGTTAAACAGGACTTACCCTTCAGGAACCCACGTCTTCACCTTTCCCAATGTTAAATCACAGTTACTTTTTATAAGCAAACTAATTGTCCCAGGAATATCCTGTGATTATGATTGAGTGTAAAAGTACTCCATATATCTTACAACGGGAGAGTGTGTCCTTAAAATTATACTTAATGACTTCTCTTCCACACTACAGAAGAGGTTTAAGAACTCTGCCTTAGGTGAATGCATGTGATTAGAGTAAAAGATGAAATCAGTTAAGTTCCTTAATTCAACCTGACTGTTCAATGTTTAATAACCGGATACAGAAGCTTATATTCAGACACCTGAGTGATCCTCACTGTAAGATAACAGTTTAGGAACTAATGATCAAGTTATTCTGGGGAAATTTAGTTTCAAGTAGCCTGTTTTAAGTGAGGATTTGAAATTATCATTGTTGGTTGGTTTGTTTATTTTTATATATAAAAGCATGTGTGTCACTAGAAGTCAAGATAGAAACTCTTTAAATGAAGCCAAGATGGTGTTTTACGGAATAAAATGTGCAGAGATTGAGCTATAGATATATATAAAAAAAGGATGTCAGAAGAAAAGTCAGTCTAGTCAGCCTAGTTTGTTTTGTGATCCTACTGATGAGAGTTGAATAGTGGACACACTAGCACAAACAAACAAACAAGCAAACAGCTTCTGTCATATCTACAGCTCTGGTTTCAAAAATAATGTAAACAGGAAAGAAAAGTCTGCACAGTTCATACCATACTTGGTCACTTCTCTACAGGCTTCAGATGACCGAGTTCTACATTCTCTAAGCCTACTGCTTATTAGTAAATGTGCACCAGAAACAATAAGGAAGATCTCTGCTGGATTTACAAGTGAAATGAATGCGCACAAAGTGTGCTACACTTTTTGTAATTCATCATATTAAAACTAACTATGGCAGGTTTAATTATGTTAGCACCAAAAAATAAATAAGTAAACAAATAAGTAAATATGTCTCAAGCTTTTCTCAGCGTTCTGCTTTTCCTAAGCATCATAAATCTGTGAGTTGGAGTGCAGGATACAATAATTCTTATAGCAGGACTTTTTGAGAAGAAAGTGCTAGTTAGGAAAACTGCTAAGATTCAATTATCAAAGAATAAAAGAAAGAGAGGAGCATACATGACATACCGAGTAAGCGGTTTGTCAGTGTGTAATCATTTTTGACAGAATAAGTCATACCTCTGGAGTATATTCCAAAATCAATTTTTTTCTTGGCAATTTGAGTGAGGTCTATTCCAGCTGCAAACATTGTTATTTTCCAAACTGAGGCTGACTACTTTATGCTACAGGAACCAGCAGAGTAAAACCTTCCAAGCATTTCACTTAAATCTGTGTCTATTTAGTATTGACTTACGCAGTATTTGCACTGCATACAAAATTAAACTCTGTATCTTCATATAATCATTGAAGGATCTGGAACAGCAGCTGCTCTAAGGGAAGCTTGTTTTCCTTCAGAGGAAGGGAAACGGTATCTTCAAAGTGGAAATACAGACAAACTTCTCTGTTGTTGCAAAAAACATTTATGGCAACACCCACATCTGTTGGGAAAGAAATGATACCTTTTAAATTAAATCTGATTTTATTTCACTTTAACTATGAGCTAGGATTTGAACGAAAACACAAGGGATGCTTCATAAGGAAATCAGTCAGTCAACAGAGAGTTTGAGTGTTTTTCTTTATAGTTGCCTGTCTCGAGGTATGAAGAACTTGCTTAGAGTGAACTCAAAAGAATGTTCAAGGTTCTGTACCAGCAGGGATTCTATAAGCAGAGTTATTTCTTTGCTTCTTTGCTCATTCATGGTATTGTCCTGGATACAGAGAACAAGCTCTTTTTTTCTATATGCTGGCTTTGCTAGAGAAGTGAACTTTGCTACTTCACTGAACTTTCACAGATCCCGTGAGTGAGAAGGCTGAAACATGAAGTTACATGCGGTAAATTGACAGTGAGAAAAGAGATGCATGGTAGATGTATTGATCACAGTCTTTCTAAAGTAAAAAGATACAGGAGTTTCAAGGAGCTATTCTGGAAGTGGTATCACTGAACTGGTTTATCAGATAAAACCAACAATGTTGTGTCAGGTCTGCATCGAGATTTCTTCCACATAAATATATAAAGTCATTTTAAACACTGCTCTAATCACAGTAAAAATCACAAGAGAAGATGTTTCCTCTGACTCCTTTTAGATCTCAGGCATGCGCTGTAATCCCTGAAATAGATTATATATTGATCAACATTTGGTTATTTACTTATCCTTGTGAGAATCCTTGTCCCAGAGTAAAATGTTGCAGAAAGAAATGGTGTTATCTGAAGAGGACCTTTCTGGAATATATGATGCATCTGAAAATATGGTACTGCATTCTTGAGGTAATATTTAAGGCATCAATATTTAGTTTCAACAAGAGGACAGTTATATCTAGAAGACTCAGAGGAGTCATATCTAAAAGATTCAGGGGCTTGTAACTTGCAAATCGCACAGAAAGGCCTCTAGATTCTTTGAATATTGGTAGTCATATACCTGGCCCCATAATTTTCCTGATTTATACATTAATACACATAATTACATAAATTCTAGGATGGTAGATATTACAGACCATGGTGACAGATCATAACTACAAAATATGTATTCATCACAAAATAACAGTCACAGAACTCCGTAAGTTGCCAGAAAACCCTCAAGCAGATCTCTCCAAACTTCACGATTAATACTGAGACAACTATTTAAAATACTAAATATCTTCAAGCTGAGATCTCTGAAGTTCAAGAATCTCTTGGGTTTTTCACACATAGCAGTTATCACCTACCACTACAACCAGTAAGTAAAAGCTTCAAAATACTATTTTCAATCAAATATGCGGATGGTATACCATCATTACATTTTCTGTACCACTTACCATACTTACAAATCTGGTTTGCTTCTCTTGAAATATGTATTTCCACAGTTTTTCTGCAAGAAAGAGATGAGAATCAAACCTGGGCTTTTTTAAGTCTTAAAGAAACTACAGAATATTTTTCTTTCCCTGCCAGTGCTAAAACTAATTGCTGAAAAACTTGAGGTTGTACAGTGGATTTCAAATGACTAATATGCACTGATTGTCAATATATCTAGCTGAAGTTTCACCCAGAGATATTTATACTTAGAGAGTGTTTTCAGTTCAGACTTCCTTAACCTTAAAATGCTTTATTTGAATGCTAAATTCATAAAGCTCTTTGCTTTTGGATTTAACATTTCATTTCATACTGCTGATGATGGTAGTGAGTATTGCACATTGGGGACCAGTTTAAATTTGTTCCCGAATCTCTGCAACTGCAGGAATGTAGGAGAGAGATGCATAGCAAATCACCCCAGTTAAGCATTAATCTACGGTATGCAAATTGCACTATTAACTATCATCTGTACTAATCATGATGTCTGAGGTTGTCTGAACAGAAATCAATCCGTGGTATGTTATGACATATTAGAAGTGTTCATTGCCAGTTTATTTCAGAAGAGGAGTATCATGACATGCTTCTGTCTCACTTAAATAACCAGATAGTCCTGTCTGTGTAGCCCTCACTTAAATTTTTTCATTCTCTACTGGTGATATTACATTACTAAATAAGTAATGGCTAAACTAAGATAAGTGAAGGCTGGATTTTTATGAACTTTTGCATGCAGCATATATACCCACTTGGAGCAGAATGATATCTTGTTTGTCTTTAGTGAATGCTCACCTCAAAACTTGTAGTTTATTAACTGATTTAGCGATGGTGTCTAACTGTCCTTACCATATGATTGCTTAAGGTAATTTTTAGAGATGCCCCTACTGCAGTTTAGCTTGCATACGTGAGCCTCATGTTTATGCAAATAGCACAAACTATTTGTTTAAAAGTTTATATAATTACAAATTATTTACATTTGTTACTTACACATTTCTTTTTAAAGATCCTGGACCAAAATTTTAAAATACGGTCTATGTGTTCATGATTAACTTTCTATAGGAATTGCTGCATAGTAAAATAACCTCTGGGTATAGATGAGTTTGTCAGGCAATCTCATGCTTACAAATCGCCCACAACAGACTTCTCTGAGCACTACAAACATTAACACAAAATAACCACATGTGATTGCATTTCTGTGTTTGAGTATTTAAAATAAATTCTAACAAAACAGCTTACACATGCCACCATTTGCTTTAGCCAGTTACTAATAACAAATAACAGATAGCCTCCACTTTGCATCAGATATCTGATAGAAGACTGGGAGACTGGACATACTCCACTGATTTAATGTAAGCAGACAGCAACGCTTTAGCAGACAAAGGAAGAAATTAATCTTTGAAAAGAAACAATGTCAATAAAATCCCTGACTTCTTAGATAATATACCTCAAAGCCATGATAATACCTTATATTTGACATCTCTGCAATATCCTCTATGGTCCTGTGTCTCCTTCCTGTTTTTTTCTGGGGTTGTTTGGGTTTATTTGTTTGTTTGTTTTTGGGGGGTGTGTGGTTTTTCTTTGGGGGTGTGTGTGGTTTTTTTGTTGTTCTTGTTGTTTTAATATATTAATACACACTAGAAGAGTCCTCCATCTGTCTGATCATAATTACCTCCTCACCTGCTGAGGCCAAGACATATGATGAGACTCAAAAAGCAGTAAATGTATCCCCCTGCCACGCTCAATGATGCAATCACATGTCCCTGGGGAAGGAGAAGGCTTTTTGGTAGAATGGCTAGTGGTTCCCTGAGGAGTGAGATGATTTTATCTGGCCCATAACTCCTGCAGTATGTGCACTTGCTCTTTCTCTCAATTGCTGCTGCTTTACATTTCACCTCTTAGCCCAATGAGGCTCTCGCAAAGCAACTGATTGAGAAGCACCATAACTCTAGACTCCTGGGTTTTTTTTGGTAGGGTCAGAGGCTTCCTGTCACCAAACTGTCATACAGGATGAGATTGTCTCTAGAGACTGTCCTTTGTCCTTTCTATCCTTGTCCTCTCAGTTTTATGCTATTAATCATGGAATCATAGAACTATAGAATGCTTTTGGTTGGAAGGGACCTTAAAGATCATCCAGCTACAACCCTCCTGCCATGGGTAGGGATACTTCCCACTAGAACAAATTTTTCAAGCCCTGTCCAGCCTGGCCTTGAACAGATGGCCACAACCACTCTAGGCAACCTATTCCAGTACCTCACCACTCTCACAGAGAAGAACTTCCTTACATCTAGTCTCAATCTACCCTCTTTCAGTTTCAAGACATTATGCCTTGTCCTGTCACTGCATGCCCTCATGAAAAGTCCTTCTCCAGCTTTCCTGAAGGCCCGTATGTACTTGAGGTTGTTGCAAGGCCTCCCCAGAGCCTTCTCTTCTCCAGGATCAGCTGCCCCAACTATCTCAGCCTATCTTCATAGGACAGCTGTTCCAGCCTTTGGCTTATTCTTGTGACCTTCCTCTGGACTTGCTCCATCAGGTCCATGTCCTCATGTTTGGGGCCCTCACAGCTGAATGCAGTACCCTGGGTAGGGTCTCACCAGAGTGGAGTAGAGGGTGAGAATCACCTCCTTTGATCCACTTGTTACACTTTAATGCATCCCAGCAAACAATTGGCTTTCTGGAATGCAAATGCACATTGTTGGGTCACGTTGAGCTTCTCATCACCACCACCCCCAAGTTCCTTCACTGCAGTGCTGCTTCCAACCACTCATTGCCCAGGCTTTATTTGTGTTTGGGATTGCCCCAACCCTTGTGTAGGACCTTGCACTTGGCCTTGTTAACTTCATGATGTTTTCATTGGCCCACCTCTGATGACTCTCAAGGCCCCTCTGAATGGCACACATTCCCCCCCAGCCTGTCAACTGAACCGCACAGCTTGGTATTACTGACAAACTTGCTGACAGTGCACTCAACCCCACTTCCCATATCACCAACAAAGATGTTAAACAGAAGTAGTCCCAATACTGACCCCTGAAGTATAATATTTGTCACTGCTCTGAAACATGTAAAACATGAAACATTCCAACACAGCAGTGTTTCATCAAAGCCCCAGATGTGTCTGTTATGGCATCTACAGCCTGTTCAGAAAAAAAAATAATTGAACATACAGAAACTTGTGTAAAATCACCACAATATGAGCATAATCATAGTTATGCTTATATTTCTCTCCTGTATAAAATCATTCTGACCAAATGAATTAATAAGGACATCACAAATTTTAATATGCAAGGCTCCTTTCCCACATTGCACAGACTGGCTAACAAGCTGAGGGTGAGCTAGTAGGCAGCAAGGCCATTAAAAAAGCTCAGAAAGAGGATTCCTGGAAAATGTGGGGCAAAGCTTCAGGCTCCACAGAGGATCTCCCCTGGAGACTTTTCAGGCTGTGTCTTCTATGCATGGCATCAGTGGGCTGCTGCACTGGCATTTGGCCTATGTCTATGCATTTTGGCTTGGATTGCAAAGCACATGAGCATAGTTAGTGCTACTCAAAGAAACAATAACTAATCAGATTTAGGGGAGATGTAATATTGCTTTTTGTAACAGAAAGCATACTTTACTCTCCTATCTAATCATGTTCACCCTTTTCTCAAGAACACATGAACACTTCACTGGAAACTGAATGGAGATGAAAAAATAAAGTAGAATGAGAGCTGGATTCAAAGTTTATGTGTAATCAGGTTGTATGAATGAGATGAAGGCTTTGTTTGGTCTGCTTACCTCTCCCTGCCCAGTGGTTCTGACATAGGAGATGAATTTATTACCTAGTCACAATACCACAGTTGCCATTTGTAGTTGTCCTTTTTAAGTTATAACATCAATAAATAATATTTCAGGGTCAGATGTGCTATTTAATCACTCCTTTCCATTCAATATTGTGAAAGTTGTTGTTACAAAAATAGATTGGTGCATACAGAATTAACATGAGGCCCTGACCTGGATTTTGAGGAAACAGTTGTTTTATTACCTGTTCTTTTGTGTGTAATTTGCTCATCATTTGATGCTTCTGAAAGCATGAGTTCAGGAAACTTTGATTTAAGAACATTCATGCTTCCAGATAGTATTCTGAACATGCTTTATGAAATCCATTTCAGAGGCTAACATACAGCAGCCCTTTCAATACATATAGCAGGAGGAAGCTGTGTACTAGTTTTAACTTGGTGGTGATTCATGGGACTGTCCACCTGGCGTGTGCATGCATGAAAATAACTGTTTGAAGGTCTAAAAAGTGAAAATGAGGTATACCACTGTATGCTAGACTATTTTCAATCCATTTTTCTTTGTTTCAAGGATTAGCAGGATAGCATGAATAGGTAAAGGATGCTCATCAGCCTGAAAATGCATTAAGCAATATCCAGAGCTGAGTCTGCTTTTCACACTTACAATTGTTTTTATTTTAAACATATATGAAACCCTGCTTCTTTGTCACCCACAGTGAAGAAGGAATTATTTCTCCAGTTCTCTGCAGAATGAATTTTCTCTATAAATTAAGGGAGCTTTTGTGAAGTGAATTCAAAGCATTAATTGCTGTTGCAGGATCTCCTAAACCCCCTCTCTGTGAACAAAGCTTATACAAAAAGCACATAACTATCGAAAATTTACTCATCAGTTTGATTTTTGTGATTTTAGTTCAGGGCAGAAAGAATTGAAAAGGTCTGAGGAAAGGGAAGGAAACATTCAGTATTAAGAAAGAGCAAAGAAAAGAACAATAAAGTACCCTCCATATTACACACAGAAGAAACTATCCTGTGAAGTTCCCTGTAAAGTACTGCAAAGTTATAAAACATCCAGCAGTCAGTAGGAAAAGAATGGAGTGTTTCCTTCTTATCTTCTTGTCAGGTAGTCTTTTCTATCATCTGTGGATGACCTGACACAATATCAGCTTATCTGAGTTAAGGGCTTGATAAACAAGCTGAAGCGTGCAGTGGCATCAGTACTGCTCTTATTGCACATCACCACAGTCAGCAGGTACACTTCTGAAGGTTACTGTGACATTTATCTGTGCACAGTAGGCAATAGGAGCCAAAGGTGCTGCACCTAGAGAAGCATATGAAGAAATCCAGAGAAAACACTAAAATAAATATTTTTTTCACTAATAATATCACATCAAAGTAGCAAATTTAACAAAAAGGTCTGTGGTTGGCAAAGTACAGTGAACCAGTTCTGAAATACTTACTCTGATCAAGTTCAGAAATTTATGAACCAAATTAGACTGAATCCTGAAGAATGGTGGAGAGATTTTCCCTCTCACATAGCAGCAAGCCCCTCACAATTCTTTAGGTCTTTTTCTTTATTCTCAGACTCAGAGTCCCAGAATGAGGGGAGAGGGGCAAAGGATATCCTTGTTGCAACTGTACAAATTTGTTCTCAGACTTCAGTCTGTCCTTGGAAGTTTTAGTATCTTCACAAATCTCGATGTCTCTTTCCACAGAACTAAATTACACAAAGACATTAAAATAAAGGTGTGCCAACACCGAAATGCTGCCTTAAAAGAAGAGCTCCCATGTCTTTCTATTGCTCTGATGTTACATCATACCTAGACACCTGATCACTGCTGCATCATGAAATATGTCTGAGAAGAATGTGAAGATCAGAAACTCCAGTATATATTGAGAACACATGACTGTAGCAATATCTAAACTGTGTTAACCCAGAGCATCTCACTCTTGGGAATACAGTCTAGGAAACATAACTCAGTCCTGCAACTTCTCCTCAGCCCTTGCTTTCTTAAAGGGATAATAACAAATCTAGATTTTGAGGTTTGCATAAATAAAATTAAGATCATAGCTCATTAATTACTTGTGCAGTGGAATAAAATATCTTATTCTGTCAAGCAATTATATGTAAATCAATAATTCCCCTCATGGTTATAAAAAGAGCTCAGATGTGTCCTACACAAGTAGGAAAGCCAGTAGAAGAAATTGAAGGAACTTCAAGAGGCAAACATTGTGCAATGGACTGAGTGACATTTTGGGTGGAGAACCCGGGGATTATGTTGGGCTGCTGCTGAGGGCTCTCTCCTGTAGGTAGCCCAAGTGAGCAAATGGGAGACATGCTCTAGAAGGTCTAGGAGTGGAAGAGCATCTTCAACATGCAGTGTTACAGTTTCCAGATGAAGCAACATCTGCATCCCTACATGAGTTGAGTAGATATCATACTAGGGCTAAAAATGAATACAAGCTTTCATTTCTTAAAACTGCACAGAAAAGTATCCAAACATATGGATGAAGATATTTACCATCTCCACAAAAATTCTTCTGTTCAGCCAAACCTAAATATTCACCATCTTACGTATGCCATGTGAGAAATTAACTGTTAAAAAAAACAGAAGTGAAGAAGTAATGTTTCCATTTGGAGTTTGCAACCTCAATCAGACTGAAAATAAAAGAAATGGATAGCAAAATAGAAACTACTCATGATTTTCTGTTCATGACCAAATACTTCTCAAGGAGGAAGGAAATTAAACTATGTCTGGATAAGTGTTCCCTGACAGTGTCTTACATAAAGACTGTCTTGCTTTATAGGAAAAAATAGTGATTTTCATCTTTGGTCTGAGAACTGAACATTAAAAGAAACTTACAGCACTCCTTGCATGACCATGATACTGATTGATACTTGCTCTAAAGAAGAAAGTTTCAAGGACCAAATTGTATTTATTCATTATGAGTCCAGATGTTTGAAGCAGCAGAACTGAGAGCAAGGCAGTGCTACATGAAATACAGTGACAGGTATGTCAGAACATGGCAAGTTGTGTTGTCTGAATTGGTCCACAAAAGTCCACAAAACTGAGATTAGGAATTGCAATGTTGGGACTGCAAGAAGCACTGGGTGTGTTTGTGCTACAGAAATCTGCCAGCTGGACCTGAATCTGCATATGCTTATTGCCCAGAAATGTTTCTTCAAATCAAGTGATATGCTGCCAAAGCCAAAATCTGGAAAGCCACAAAAGCCTCTGGACTCTGCTGGGTCAACTGCCATGCACTGGGAGACACTGAGTACAGAAGGGTAGCATTAGTGTCATTAACACAAAATCATGTTTTTTCACCTCACTTCCCTGTAGAGGTTGGCTGCGCACAGTTACAGCACAACCAAATAGTCCAAAAACTACATGTTCTGCCTAGACAAAACAGTTGTCCTTTTCCCAGCCAAAGACGGTTGACACTACATGTTCCTCTGCGGCAAATGCCTTGAATGTAAACTCACAGAACTTTTCACATGCACCTGTAGGAGTCCCTCTCTAGCACACCAGCATAAGCCTCTCTGGTGCTAACAGTAGCTTTACTTGTCCATGCTTGGGACTATGATGGTTAAGCAAAGACTATAAACAGGGAAAGGATTGTTTCGCTAAGAGTACCAGACCAGGCCTCAGATTTGTTACAAGCTATTGCAGGCAACATAGGAAATAACTAACTTTAGAAACAAATACAGTTTTGTCTTTAGGGACTTAAGTTTTCTACATATATTCTTATTTTGCATCACTGAGTGCTTTACTGCTTCAATTCCCTTGCTTCTCAAGGTCACCCATTTCCTCCTGAATGCTAGCCCAGTTTTCTTTTGAAGTGACAATGTTTCTTAAGTTTGTGGGCATCAGTAACTAGTATGAGCTCATCTGGTATTCTATGTGAAAACCCGAGTCTGCATTTATTCTGCTAACCTCCAGCTTTTCTTTCTTAAGAAAACCTGATCATTTTCCTTACAGCAATTGGATCAAGCATTTTACTGGGGCTGAAGCAAATTAGATTTAACTCATTTTCTTTTCCTAGAAAATTGAATTTTATCTAATGTCTTAACTAGTGACCAAAAACAAGTCTAAAGGAGCATCGCTTGCTTGGATCAGGGTGTGTTTTGGTCAACAGGCCTGTCACCTGTCACATCAAGGCAAAATCAGGCCCTATCTTTATTTAAGTATGTTATCCAGTGTGTAGCTTGAAGGTTACAGTCTTTTGTAAAGACAAAATTACCAGCAGTATTTCTCTCCCTCTAGTAATATTCCATCACTTTCATTCCAAAATAACAGCTATTTGATAGTTTACGTCTATTTGGTAAAGTCTGTTTTGTGTGTGTGTATATATATGTACTTACACACACTTACACACAATTTTTCTCACCATTTTTAAGTTCAGGCATTCAAGAACATAATATTAATGATTCAAAAATCAGTGTTTTATACAAATTCTAAATTACTCACCACTTCCAGCTCTAAGCAAGAACCATCTTCTCTTTAAAGAGATACAAAACAGCAAAACTAAAAACATGACTTTAAGAAGAAATATACAGCCTGCCAGGGGAAAAGTAATTTCAAAGTTAGGGCTCCAAAGCTGCAGCCCTCCACCCACACCCCAAATAGATCTCTCTATTTCAGTATCTTGTATGACCGAATTGTGTAATCAACCTATCTTTAGAAAGCAGGCAGGGGAAAGGATTGAAGTTTACTGTTCACATTGAGTTTTGAGATTCCATGGCTTTTGAATTTTTACATGAAAATCTTCAGTTTGAATGTCTTGCTAGTGGTATTTTCCCCACTATTATTCTGTTTGAACATTAAAAAAGGGCTGGTGTTTTTGTCACCTGTATGTATGCAGGGGGTTGGCCTTGTCTGGCTTCCAGGTGCCCAAGATGATCATTCTCCCACCTCAGCAGGACAGGGGCAGAAAAAAGTCAAAAGCTTGTGGGTTGAGATATGAACAGAGGGATTCCTCACCAGTTACCATTATGTGCAATCCAGACTCAGCTTGAGGAAATTAACTTGTCAAATAATAACAGAGTAGGATAGCAATAAGTAATGCTCTTCTCCTGCTCCAGTATGGGGTCCATACCACAGGATACAGTCCTTCACACACTTCTCCAACATGGGTCCTTCCCATGGGAAGTTCTTCAAGAACTTCTCCTGTGTGGGTCCTTTCCATGGGGTACAGTCCTCCAGAAACAGAGTCCTCCAGTGTGAGTCCCCCATGGGGTCATAAATCGTGCCAACACACCTGCTCCAGTGTGGACTCCTCTCCAAGGGATGCAGTTATGTTTGGGATCCTCTCCATGGGCTGTAGCATCCTTCAGGGTATATCAGCCTGCTTCGGCATGTAGTCCTCCAGTGGCTGCAGGGCGAGTATCTGCTACACCATGTAACTCCATGGGCTGCAAGAGGAAAGCCTTCTTTACCATGAATCCCTGCTCCAGCACTTGAATCACCTCTTCCTTGTTCTTCTTCACTGACCTTGATGTCTGCAGGGCTGTTTCTCATATGTTTTCTCACTCTGTTCTCTTGCAGCCTCTGCACAGTATTTTAACCCTTAAATATGTTATCACAGAGGTGCCCCCTGCTGCTACCAAAACCTTGCCACATAAGCCAAATACATTCTACCTCTTGACTCTGCAAATCATGTATTCAAGAATTATCATTGAAATACACATCATGTCACTTACATCAACAAAAGAAATTTTCAGCATCAAAGCCTAAATAACATCATTACAACATCCTGAATGGACATACTCCACACCTCATCAACATCTCTTGGTATGCCTGTTCCATCTTATGTTCACTTTTAGAGTGCTTAATACCAGTGGCCCCAAACCTTAACAATCAGTTTTGCAATGGAATTATGCGTTGTTGACAAACTGTTTCCTTTACTTTAGCAATGCCAGTGGATACTTCCTAACTCCTGGATTACAAAAACCAGCAATCCCCATTCCAGATGCAGTATTTTCATATGGTTTATGATTTTCTGAACTGCCATTATATCTTCAGTAATCCCCTTCCAAGCCAAGGACTCAAACTGTACTGAGTCTTTTCCTCCATGGAAGTGGTTACAAGCCCAGTTTTGTTGCCTTCCCTGTGCCTTTCTTAGTTTGTCTGCACTATTGAAACTCCAGTATAATTTAATTCATTGTTTTCCACAGCTTCTTAAATTATCAGTGGGATAGTTCATAGGAAACTTAATCTGTACATTTCACACTCATGACTTCCACACAGTTTACATAGATTAAAGTGCCATACCAAACTGCATCAATACAAGATACTGAAGACATGGAACAACTTGATTTAAGGCATGTAAATATTTATAAGAAAATATGCTTGTAAGGGGCAGTATTAAGATTCTTCTTATAATCTTAACTATCATATTGTGTCTTGAGTGTTTAACTGTGTATTCATAATAACTTATTTTTCAAATTATTAGCCTTTAAAGGAATCCTATATATTATGCTAATTTCTGAATACCACCACAGGGATTTTGTGTCAGACTCAGCCACATATCTTGTATTTATGACAATGCTTCTGGCATATTCAGGGACATTCTTGAAAGAATTCCATGGTTTATGATCCCAAAGGCAAGAAAGGTCTAGGAGAGCTGGTTGATTTACCAGGATCATATCCTCCAAAGTCAAGAGTAGCCCATCCCGATGAGCAAGAAATCAAGCAAAGGTAGCAGGAGACCTGAAGAGATGAACAAGTAGCTCATGACAGTAGAAGTGGGAGCAGGAAGAAGTGGCTCTGGAGGAGTACAGAGACACTGTCTGCATATGCTAGTAGAAAAGCCAAAGCCAACCTAGAGTCCGGTCTGGAGAGAGAGCAGCTTCTGCAGGTATATTGAGGAAGAGGAAAACTAGGGGAAATGTGGACCTGATCCCAAACGTGGCAGGGGAAGTGGTGGCAAATGGCATGGACAAGGCTGTTGTACTAAATGGCTTCCTTGCCACAGATTTTACAGACATATTAGAAGGTAATACCCACCTTCTGGGTCTCATGTGAGAACAGTGGGAAAGTCTTCAAGAAGGAAAATGGAAGAGGATCAGGCAGTGAACATTTAAACAAACTGCACACGGATCCATGGTACCTGATGAGATCACAGATTCTGATAAGGCTGCCTGGTTGCAATGTCACTCTCAATTATCTTCAAAAGGTCACATAAATTTGGAGAGGTTCCTAAGGACTGGAAGAAAGCAATCACTCTAACCTTCAAGGACAAGAATGAGAATCCGGGGAACTAAAGGCTAGTAAACCTCACCTCTATCACTGGAAATGTAATGAAGCAAATAATCCTAAAAATATTTCCAAATATTTATACGACAAGAAAGTAATTGGAGTAGTCAGCATGGATTTATGAAGGGGAAGTCATATCTAGCCAACCTGATAAGTCTTGTACAATGAGATGATGAGCTCAATGGATGAGGTGAGAGCAATAGATGTTGTTTACCCTGATTTTAGGGAGGCTTTTGAAACTGTTCTCATACATCCTCATTGACAAAATTGTGAAATACAAGCTAGATACATGGATGAATAAGATGAATCGAAAACTGTCTGAATTGCAGGGTTTATTAAAGAGCTGTGATCAACAGCACAAAGTCCAGCTGAAAACCTGTCACTTGTGGTATACCTGGGCTCAATACTGTTCAATAGCCTCATGAATGACTGCATTTTATCATCCCCTGGATGATAAAATACAGTGCACCCTCAGCACACAAGCAGATCATGCAAAACTAGAAGTGTCTGAAATGCTGCCATTCAGAGGGATCTCCAGGATCTGCAAAAGTGATTAGACAGGAACCTCATGAAGTTCAAGAAGTGAAGTACAAAATTCTGCACTTGGGGAGGAATAAACCCATAAAACAGTACACACTGGAGGCAACTGTCTGGAAAACAGATTGACAGAAAATAACCTAAGAGTCCTGCAACAAGAAGTTGACCATGAACAAGCAATACACTTTTTTAGCAAAGGTCTACAGCATCCTAGTCTGTATGAGGGAAAGCATTGCCAGCAGGTCAAGGAGGTGGTTCCTCCCTGTCACCAGCAAGATACGTATGGCATGCTGTGTCCAGTTCTGGGATCTCCAGTACAAGAAAGACATGGACATACTGGACTGAGTCCATCAGAAGCCATGGAGATGATGGTAGAGGAGCATCTGACATATGAGGAGAGACTGAGAGAGCTGGAACTGCTGATCCTGGAGAAAAGAAGGCTCAGGAGGTTTTTATCAATTTATATAAATACCTGATGGCAAGCAGCAAAGATAGAGACAGACATTTCCCAGTGGTGCCCAGAGGAAAGACAAAAGGCAATGACCACAGTCTGAATTGCAGGAAATTCAGTTTAAACATGAGAAAAAACAACTGTTGGGTTTTTTTTGTTGGTGTTTTTTTGAGTTTTTGTTTGTTTGGTAGTTTTTACTGTACAGGTGGTCAAACACTAAAACATGTTGCCTGGAGACACTGTGGAGCCTCCATGGAGATATTCAAGTTTCAGTTGAACATGGACTTACATTACCTGCTATAGCTCACTATTTTTGAAGAGGAGAGCTGGACAAGATTATCTTTAGAGATGCCTTCTTGACCTTGTCCATCCTGTGATTCTGTGAATGTCAAGATCTTCCAGTTATATATATTGAATAAGTTCAAATATTTGTATATACATTCTCTCCAAGGATATCTATATCTTAGAGTTACCTGTGACTTCTGTACTGTAATCACAGTTCTGTTAAGCTTGCACTCTAATTCTTTCCACAGGGTTCTTCCACATAACAATTACTATTTTTTCCAAATATATTATGGACATACTACTTTGTCACCTAGAGGTGTCTTCTGTGTCACTGCATCCTTATACCACACAGTTTTGCCCCAGATAACTACTTCATAGAAAATTCTTAATGTAAGACACTCCCTGGGTTACTAGAATGAGTTGGAGAATAGGCACAGATGTAATACAACCATAACTGAACACTTAATGAGATGTGTCTTAATTTCCTTATTTCCTGAAGTGCTGTCATTATGAAATTGTGACCAGCAGGTTGATGGAGGTGATTCAGCCCCCTACTACACTCTGGTGAGACCCCATCTGGAGTACTGCATCCAGCTATGGGGTCTCCAACACAGAAAGTACATGGACCTGATGCAGCGAGTCCAGAGGAAGGCTCTGGGGAGACTTTATTACAGCCTTGCAGTATATGAAGGGGGCCTCCAAGAAAGCTGGAGAGAGACTCTTTACAAGGGCATGTAGTGATAGGATGAGGGGTAATGTCACGAAACTGAAAGAGGGTAGATTTAGATTAGATATAAGGATGTAGTTCTTCACTGAGAGTGGTGAGGGATTGGAACAGGTTGCCTAGAGTGACTGTGGCTGCCCTATCCCTGAAAGTGTTCAAGGCCAGACTGGATGGGTCTTTGAGAAATTTGGTCTAGTGGAAGGTGTCCCTGTATTTGGCAGGGGGACTGGAACTAAATGATCTTTAGGGTCCCTTCCAACCCAAACCATTCTATGATTCTACAATTCTATGAAATGTCCTTAAATTATTTATAAACTTCTCATAAAAGACAAGACTATTGCCATATTTATTGCTGATGAAGCAGTGTTCCTGAAATTACCAACCTCTGTCCCTTATCCTTTCCAAACCTAATTCTTCAAAGCATAAGATACATATGAAAACACAGATAAATATCCCTCATTCATTAGTTTAATGAAGAAGTCAACAGACAATTTAACTCAGACTCTCCCCTTTGCTTTCCTCAAATTCATTCAAAATATATTGACCTTTTTGTTCCATTCGTTATTGCCTATCAGACCCAACGAGATCTATAATTATTATACAAATGTAAAGCATATGGGAAAAAAACTATTCTGTGTATATATCAGCTGCTACTCTGTCCATCTGACCACTATCAGCTGTCTGATAGAGCAAAAACTTATTTCTGGTTAGATAAGATAAGGATGTTTATATCAGTAGCAAGGCTCACAATAGTTATAGATAGATCAAAACCAAAAAGTGTCAAGAGCTCTTGCCATTTTGTCCTTGTTTGGACCACAGGCCACCAATCTGGTAATGACTCATCTGTCGTTACAGACATGAAGAATCAGAGAGTTAACAGAGCAAGGCAGAAAGCTTAAAAATGTGAAGACACGCTATTGAAAAACTCTGTGTAAGATCCAGTTTGGAATTAAAGCATATGAAATGAATTTTCTTTATGTGTACCTATTTACTCTGAATGGAGAAATGCTCAGTGCAGTCAATGAAGCCTAAAAAGTGCTCAGCGCACACTAAAGTAAGTGTTTACTGGATGCCCATTTGAATCTCACCCTCTTGAAAATGAGGACAGGATAGGATAAAATGACAAGCTGATATGAGTGTACACTGAACACAGAGAACTCCAGACTGCAAGCATGCTACCTCCCAAAAGTCCCTCAGGTGAAAGCAGATGAAAATATAGAATCATAGAATCATTAAGGTTGGAAATGGCCTTATACATCATCAAGTCCATCTACTAAATGTTATCCTGACAACTAAACCATGTCCTGACTTTGTGAAAAAGATGATTCCTTTTCTATGGTCTTCTACAGTTTCAAAGTGAGAAATACAGAATACAGTTAGTTCCTGTTAAGCAGCAGATGCAACCTACAACAGACAAACTCTAAGTACAGTCTCACGAGGAAAGGACCAATGACCTGGGCCACTCCTAGCCCCTGAGAGCCTACCACCATGGTAAAGAATACCCTCTGGATGTGACCATCCAACCAATGTCTTATCCACTGAACAGTCCACTCATAAAATCCATGTCTTCAATTTAGAGAGAAGGTTGTGAGTGACCGTGTCAAAGGCCTTACAGAAGTCCAGAGATGACAGCCACTGATGTAGTCACTCCATCAGGGAAGGCCACTACAGTGGTCAGTCAGGATTTGCCTTTGCTGAAGTGATGCTGGCTATCTTGAATCACCTTCCTGTGCTCCATGTGCATTAACATAGCTTACAGGAGGACCTGTTCCATGATATTCCCAGACACAGAGGTGAGGATGACAGGTCAGTAGTTCCCAGGATACCCTCCTTTCTATGCTTTTTATGAATGGGTGCAATGTTTCCTTCTTTCCAGTCACCAGGGACTTCACCTGACTGCTAGGATTTTTCAAATATCATGGAGAGTGGCTTGGCAACTACATCAGCCAATACCCTCAGGACTCTGGGATGTATTTTATCAGGTCCCATAGACTTATGTATGTTCAGGTTCCTCAGGTGGTCACAAACCTGAACTTCTCTTACAGTTGGAGGGACTTTGCGTCCCTGGTCACTGTCATGTAGTCCATCAACTTGGAAGGTATGGAAAGAGGTTCCCTGTGAAGACTGAGGCAAAACAGTTGTTAAGTACCTCAGACTTCTCCTCATCTGTTACCAGCGTCTCAGTTTAGCTCATCTGAAGCAGCATATTTTCTTTGACTGTCCTTTTCTGGTTGATATACCTGGGGGAAGTCCTTCTTGTTATTCTTTGCATCACTTGCCAAATTCAGCTCCAGACACACCTTAGCCTTCCTAACCCCATCCCTACACAACCAGGCAGTGTTCCCATAGTCTTCCCAGGACACCTGTCCTTGCTTCCATTTTCTGTGCAAAAATTTCAGATTTCTCTTCAGTTTAGCCTAGAATTCACTGGAACAAAGTTTAGCTGGAATAATTTTCCACTGGGAAATTTAATTGTATTAAATAATGAAATCCCGTAGATTTTGCTGAAATTTCATTCCGGGGAGAAAAGAGGGAAATGTTTAGACACTGTCAAAATATTCTGTCATTTTCTTTATATAGTAACTTTAAAAATTTGTTTTATTTTGTATGAAATACTGTAACATAACATTTTAAATTGTCAAAAATCAGAGCATTTTTGTCAAAATAAAATATTACAATCAAATCTAAATGATTTCTTTTGGACATTATCAAATTTGGAAATCTATTTCAAGCTTTCTTTTCAGTCTGAAATATCCCAAATAGATCAATTACTCTCTGTTCAGCAGTGCCACACACCCCCTTCTCTTCATAGGACAAGAGGTTCACAGATGTAGCAAGCAAAGACAGGTGTAAGATGCATGTGACAGCAATTATTCGAACCTGTTATCAGTTATAGTTGTGAGGAGTTGCACCTGACTGCATATAAGCATTTTAAGAGAGAAAGAACAACCTGTCTAAAATGTGCCAGAGCAGCAAAGGGTGCAAAGATTATCAGGGAAGCTGATGCAGGTGGAAAGCAGTACAAAAGTGGTATAATTATTCATATAGAGTTCATTTAGTTTGACATTGTGATACATCTGCGAAAAACGTATGCCACTGTAATTCATGCCAGCAGAGTTATGTAGTTTCTAGGACACAATAATTAAAGCAAGACAGGACTCCAGAGGAATCAAAGCAAGACAAAAAACTGTATAGTGGTACAGGGGAGGTTATGCTGAAAACCCCTGCTTATATCCATTTGGAAACTAATGCCAAAGAAACAGGTATCTTTGTATTTATCCATACCGTTTTATCCATATGTCTCTGTCTGGAGCATGCTGTACTAAAAATATATGCAGCAGCATGGCATGATAATTACCCTGAGAAGATAAAATAGATATATAAAAAAATCCATCAATGTCATACAGAATAGAAAGAATTCTGCATCTGCAGTCAGCAACTACAATCCATACAGAATGAATGCAGGAATACTAGTGCTGTCACAATTATTTGTAGGCTTAAAGACAGATACACATGCATACGTCTTAGATATTTCTAAAGGCTTTTTTTTTTTTTTTAAATTACGTCTGTCTGTCTTACTGGCATGAGCAGTCTTGCCTGCTAGCATTTTCCCACTGAACAGAAATAAGGACATCCTGCAGCCATCACCAAGGTCCACAGGTTGCTGCCAGAAGACAAATGGCAATATTCTAAGCAATTCCTCAGGATTATGCTTCATCCATTTCATTACACTACACCTTATTAAAAAAAAAAATATCCTTTTATAGCAGTTTCCCTTAAAATTCAATGAAACATAAAATATACATTTTTATAGTGAGACAAATAAATTATTTAGGCCAGGATTCATCCCAAATGGCTTAATCTGGAAGTCGCTCTGATCTCCCTTTAAAAGAAGAATTATATTATTCATTTCTATTTCTATTTCTATTCTAATTTAGTAGAAAACACCGAAGTCGAAAACACCTGGGCCATCGGAGGGCCAACAACGATCTAAGTCAGGACCTAGAAGTGCACATTTCTTCATTGGCTGCATTGCAAACCTAGAGTGACTGAGTCTAAACCAAAATGCAAATACAGTCCTCACTGGCAATTCTGCAGTCCGTTTGGAAGCACAGTTACTCAGATATCTTTTAGGTGCCTTATCTGACTTACAACCAGTCATAAACTCCAGAGGTAGTCTTTGAATACTGAAAGTTAAACACATTTTTAACTGATTTATTTAAGGTTCAGGCTCCTCTTGAAGCGGCCAAACTGAGCTATTGGGCTCCGTGCACCCTGACTGTTTGGTTCAGTCCATTGTTGCCTGCCCTGACTCATGCTAGGACTTCGGTTTAGTTCATGGATGTAGAATTGGATAACCCTGCCTGCTAATGACTGTGTAACCATTTTGCTTTTGTTTCCCTTCTAGAACACTTACAAGAAAGGTAAGTAACAGAAACACCATTCTTAACCTGTGTAAGAGACTGGACACATAGGGTAGCTAAGATCCCCGACCCATGGATTCTTCCACTCCATATCTTCTGATGCTCTTCAGGTTTCCCACTTACGTTGGGCTGTTTCCCAGATAGCTTCACAGTCTGAAAAGGGAGACTCATTAGTAACTGACTTCCTTCACTTCTACTTTCCCAGGCACAAACTGTTCTAGACTTCTTTCTCTTTCATTAACAAAACCAGAGACAAATAACTTCAGAAGATTTAGAGCACAACATACAAATTTTGTATGTGTTAATATTAATGGGTAGTAAATTAAAAGGACTTTCAATAGGTAATGAAAACTTAATCTAGTTTAATCAAAAGCAATGTATTTTCTTAATTACCATTGTTATGTGGATCTTTAAAAGCACAAAAAATAATTGTAAAACCAGGGAGAAACTGTATTGTCAAACCCAATTTCCCCTAATTTTTTTGGTAAAGAAAAAGAAACATGGAGGAGCTTGAGAACACTGACATATATTGCACTCCTTGAATTGAAAACATATACACTGATTCTGTGGTTCACAGTATAAATCACTTTGAAAATATCTTACGGTGGAATCAATATTGTGGTTGTTCACCAAAATCTTTTACGTCCAAAACCCCTCACCTTTTCTGGTCTTGTATGAATCTCTAAAACAAGTTATACACTCTTCCTGCAACCTCAGTCTGGGTTTTCAGCAGACTGAATAGATACCTACCACAGGATTGCTGCTCACATTTGTTTAGGATTTTATCAAGATGGAAAAATTTCTCTTTCTGCCATGCCTGAAAGTTTTCCTTCTTGCAACAGATCCAGATCCATGGCTCTTCTGCACAGTCTCAAGGCAGGAAAAAAAAATGCAAACATTAACGGCAATTCACTTTTGAGATGTTGCCATTTATGACACATATGTAGATTTGGGGAACTCTAACAACTCTATTACAAAACAAAAAAAAAAGCTGAAAGATAAAATAAAAAGACTACCCTCAAAAGTCTAACGAATAAGAAGCAGTGAACTGTGTCAATTATTAATCTCATATCATTTAAGTAACAACATGTCCTGAGTGTTTTGGATCTATGCACCTTATGATTGCAAGGAAGGAAATTTTCAAGTGCCAGTGTATGTAAGACATTTCATATTTGACTAAAAAGACATCTTCTACATGTAAAGATAGCTAAAATTCCATGGAATTGAGGTTTTCATAGCCAAAATCCACTCCATGCAAGTTTTACACATATGAAGAAAAAAGTATTGCATAATAGTAGTTAAGAGATTGGACACATCTGATGAAATAGCTACCATAGTTACATCTGCACTAGTCACCTGATGCTTTCTTTGCAAATAAGTTTTTCCAAGGAATGGTTATTTTTTTTTCTTACCTAAAATACATCAGATGAAATGGGTTTTAAAGAACATTTCTCTCTGCTGAATATAAACAGACCTACTAACAGCTAGCTCAGATGAACATGCCTAGAGCAGTAGGTGGGAGAAATGTTATCATAGGCTACTATGACAAGGAATTCTCTACCAGCAGCAGGGAATTATGACAGATTATCCACCTAGAAGCATTTGGGAATTATATCAACAAAGATATAGTTGACTGCTTTATTGAATTTCTTTTAGAAGACACATTTTTTTGCCTTACCAGGCTCAAAGAAGAACTCTGCACTACAGTTTAAAGGGGGCTTTTGTATGCTTCTGACATACAGTATCTTAACACTCAGGAATCAGAGAATTTTGCCTGTTGTTGGTTTTGGTGTGGCTTTTTTTTGCTAGCTTTTTTTTTTTAAGGTTTTAGCTGAAGTGCACAGTGTAGATATGTAAAGCTATATAGAAATACTTTGAAAATTCTAGATATACATAGGATGCTGCTTTTTTTTTGGTAGAATAGTGAAGAAAAATAGGAATCTGATATCCTTCTCTTCATGGGCCTAGCCTTCACCCTGGATACAAAAACCTACTTTGTTCTGATTACTTTATTGTTATGAAAGATTTAGCATTGACTTTGCAGGAAAAGTTTTCTGTTACTAAACCAGTGACCTGACACAACTATTAATAAGAAGTCCATTTTAATGATTCTAGAGCAATGAGGATCCTTCATAAGCAATTTAAAAGGCATCCTATAACAGCATTAAAACCCAAATGAGATTTTCATTCACGAAACCTGTGTTCTGAGGACTCAGAAGAGATAAGAAAATCTTTTTGAATCTCTAGATTGGAAAAAAAATGTTGCCTTCCATATTATGACATTAGACAAAATACCCAACAGATTTCTTAATGGCCTGAGTTTCTAGAATTAGTTAGTTTCCATCATACAAATGTTAGCATGAGCTACCTCTTCTGGCACAGAGACACCACAAAGTGCTGGTTGTTTGGGGGTTTTCTGCTCAGTTTTCCTCAATTAAAATTGCTGGTCACATATGTCTTCCCTCTCTTCCAAATAAATCATTGGAAAAAACATTGAATTCTCAGCTCAGAGAGTGTTGTATCAAAGGTGACTGAAAGACTTAGGACAATTACAATAAAGAAGTGGTGCAAGGTCAGTGTAAAGTTTAGAAAAAGACCATTTCAATTAAATGAATTGTGTGAAAGTCAAACTGAAGAGAAAGTGTTGGTGGAGATTAATTTACCAGCAGCAAAGTAAACTAGTCTTCAAGAGCTTGAGTAAGCAAGAAAAGGGTACAGGTGAGGGTTGAGGAAATTTTCAGCAGTGGCATGATAAAGACACATTTATCATAGAATTGTAAAATACAGGTTGGAAGGAACCTTTCAAAGTAAAAAAAAAATAAAAATTCATAAATATATATATTGTTTCAATGAGATGGACCAGCACCCTGTCAAGCTGAGTCTTAAAACTGTCCAGTGTAGGGGAATTACCCACTTCCCTTGGGAGATTTTTCCAACGTCCAATTATTCTCATGGTGAAAAACTTTCTTGTGGAGGCCACTCCGAATCTCCTGAAGAGTCCCTTGTACCCATTACACCTTGTCTTTTCCATGTGGCTCCTTGTAAAAAGGGAGACTCTACTTTCTTGGTAGCCACCTTTCTTGTACAGGTACATGGTACATTTAGAAGTGGTCATGTCTAAAATGTAAGCTTAGCCTACAGCTGTTCCTGGACCTGTCCTTACCTCATCCCTGTTAACACAACTGCAGTTAACATACGTGTACTTGCAGCCAGTTTGCAGTCAATACCAAGTCTGGTGGAGTTGTCAGTAAGCTGGAGTCCAGGGCTGATGTTCTGTGAGCTGAAGAGATTTTCATGAAGCTCCATGTGGCATTACAGGCTGGGGGCCAACTGACTAACCTGCTAGTATTGTGGACAAGTTCAGCATGCTCCAGAAATATGCCCTTGCAGCAAAGGTCAGCATCCTGATGGGTTGCATTAGCAAGAGAACAGCCAGAAGGCTAAGTCCAGCTCTGGGCTCCCCAGTAAAGGAGAGAAACTGAAACACCACTGCTATGGAAGTGCCTAAGCAGAGGAGACTGGAGCACAGGAGATATGAGAAAAGGCTGACAGAGCTTGGTTTCTTCATCTAGGAGAAGAGAAAGATCAGAAAGATCATCCTGGTGTCTGCAAATACCCAAAGGGAGGGTGTAGAAGGGCCAGAACCGGACTCTTCTGAGATGTGGACAGTGGAGGTACTAGAGGCAGCAGACACAAGCAGGAACATGGAAATTTCCAACCTGATATGCAGGTGGGAAAAAAATCTCTGTGATGGTGACCAGATACTGGTGCAGGCTACTCAAATAGACTGTAGAGGTGTTCAGAACTTGGCTGGATACAGCCCTGAGCACCTGCTCTAACTGGACCTGCTTTGCTCAAGGGATTGAATTGGGAGATGTCTGTAGGTTCCTTCCAACCTAAATGATTCTAAAGCCCTTAACTCTGATTACATCAACAGCTACTAGTGTCTCCAAATACATGACATCCTTCGGATAAGGATAAGACTAGTGTAGGAGGTCTAGTTGGAGGTTAAATGAGGTTAGGCACAGCATAATACAGTGTCTGTCTCCTCCCTACAGAGGCTGGGGCCTTTTCCTCTTCTATTCCAGCTCAAGAACAATCAGTTCATTTAAAGCATTTATACATTAGATTTGTTTAAATTTTATTTATTTATTTATTACCCCCTGGAACAAAGAGGAATAGATTATTTTAAATAGCTCTAGTTTTGATGCAGCAATTACAACTTGAGAAATAAGTCTATGTGGGCTGACTTAGTGAAAGAAGGGATACAGCCCAAAGGTGTTGGTAAACTATCAAAGACTGAAAAAGAATAAAGCTGCATGGGAGGGAAATAAATTGAGAGAGCAGATATGTGAGGAATAGAAGAAACCTTGTCACATGGTAACACAGAGCATATGGTGGCAAGTGATAACCACTGAGAATGTTAGGTCCTGCTAACCTGTGGAATTAATTCCCATGTATAAATCTGAGGTCAAAATCTTAATGAGATCAAATCTTTAAAAAAGCCTGGACAACAACATCCAGAGTTTTGGTGGATATACAACAAATTTTATATACAGTATATAAATACTCACATGGAATTTTCCAGATAATTCTCTTGCATTATCTAAAATAAAGCTGATCATCTGTGACAGTTCCCATGTACCAAGGGAGACAGAACTGAGAACAGATCATGCTGGAAAGAAGATGTTTCCAACCACTTGGATGCATATTTACATTCAAAATAAAGCAAGTAATCCTTGGGAAGGAAAAAAAGACTCTGCAGTAAGGTAGCTGTAGGAGAGCTTTTTGGAAGAAAATAGAAAGCTCATGGACACATAGCAGAAGCCGAAGCTTTGGGCATTGATGGTGAAGTAAAAATTCAGCAATAACTATTGCCCTAAACCAAGTAATAGTAGATCTTCCTCTCCAGCCTATGAGCACTGTCACTCAATGCTACAGGAAGAGACAGATTCTTTTAGGGGTCCTTGATAGGATGAGGAATGGTCACAAGGTTGTAGCTATAATCAGAGCTTTATTATTACATAAAAATTTTAGTTATCAGCATAACTTTTTTTTTATCTATGATTTCTAGCAGCTAAGATAGCTTACTGTTACACATAATTTTTAGCAATTGTTATAGCTTTCAATTAAGCAAAATTTCTAGTGATCAGTATAGACTTTGTACTACATAGAGTCTTCAGTTATGTAGTCACTGGTCACCTAGACCCTCTGCAGATTAGGTCAAATTCTTAATAATCAGCATACAATACAATTTTAAAAGTACTTCTTATTTGTTTACAACTTTAGCTTGTTAAAAACGCAGACATGTGAAAGAACAGTCTGTTGTAAAGGTATATTTGAAGACGTGAAAAATGTCTAATGCAAAAAGACTCTTAGATTTTGCAAGGATATTTGCAATATGTAGGTGAAGTGACACTTCTCTCAATCAGTGTTATATTCATCACTGAGAAAAACTAGCATCCCACAGACAACCATAGAATCATAGAACACTTTGGTTGGAAGACACCTTTAAAGGTCATCTAGTCCAATGCTCCTGCAGGGATCAGGGACATCTTTAACTACATCAGGTTGCTTGGAGCCTTGTCCAACCTGACCTGGAATGTTTCCAGGGATGGGGCATCTACCACGTCTCTGGGAAACTTGTTCCTATGTTTCACCACCCACATTATAAAAAATTTCTTCTTTATATCTAGTCTAAATCTACCCTCTTTTATTTTAAAATCATTACCCCTTGTCCTGTCACAATAGGCCCTGCTAATCCTTAAAGCAATTTTACGCAAAGAAAATCATGCTTTCCTCTGCACCCTAAATTAAGACTACTAATTTTTCTTCCATTTCTGACGACAGTTATCTACACATAGTGATTGCAGTAATCCAGTTGAACAGAATATTGGAAATCCTATTATAAGCAATATTCTAAAGACCTGTTAAGTCTTGATATGTGATCATTGTACACTCTTGGTAATTACCATATTTGAAATTTCTAGATAATATTAATTCCATCTCTATGCATGTTCCCAGAATTGGAACACAACAGGGGTTACAAAGTTGGGAAGAGGAGGAAAGAATTAAAGTAATTTTTATTTTATTTAATTGGTGAATTATTTAAAAGTGGAAGGGTGACAACTCTAGATATATTCTGAGTTAGTTCACAATGTACACAGCATTGCTAGTCACTCCAACAAATGCTGCTTATGCCACATCAGTAACTCCTAAAAAAAATTATTTTTAATCTTCTGAATATTCAACTATGTATCATATATAGGAAAGCCCATAAAAATATAGACAATGTATACGTCTGTTGTTTGTTAAAAGTAGGCAATGATATTTGCAATATCAAAAATCATGGCAAACCTAGTTAGATGTATACATAATAGCTCACATCTGTGAACCATGATGTCCTGCAACTACAAAATGCCAGTCTCTCAAGGAAAGAAATAGTTTGCCATCTGCTATCTTATTTCCTGAATTTAATTTGCATTGTGATTTGTATGTGGGCATTGTTAATCGAATGCCCACCAAATATGTGATTTTCAGAGGTGAAGGTTGCTGTAAATACAAAGTGAAGATTTCATGAGGTGAACATTTCCATTTCTTGCAAAAAATCTAAATTATAAGCAGGAGGTTTCCAAAGTATTGACAGGTGTATTCTTGCCATATTTCATTCAATCATTTCATAATAAAAATTTGATTTAATCATAGGATATAATATCAATAAATAAATAAATAAAAATATTAATTTGAGATATCTTATTTAAAGAGAGAAAATATCTATGATGGCCAGAATATCAAATAGGATTACACAAAACTGATTTTATTTAAGCAAAATAATACTTAACTGTCCTCCTGTTTCTGTACAATAATGATTAAATAGATATTGAATTGTAGAAATCTGCCTCATAAGTCTGATAAAGGTAATTTGCCTCAATATCAATATTATTAACTAGGTTGAGAATATTCAATTTTCCCTGTTTTTCATTTGAACACCATAAAAAGTCAAAGAAAATAATATTATACTGGTCTTTAATTAACCTAAGGAACTTAGATGCTAGGCCAAAACCAAATTCAATAGGTCTGAGTTAGATGTGAAAATACTCAGCCCAAGCAAGACAACCACGTATGATCACATACAAGCTCTAAGTACTCAAGAAACTTTACAATTAAAATGTAAGCACCCAGGATGAAACTTCTGGTTTAGACAGTAACATGCATTTTGTACCACAACTTCAGACTTAAATACAAGAACATAAACCATGTGTTTAAACGCCTGGGATGAGAACACAGCCAGCTGTGACAGTGTATCCCCTATCTTGAAGATTAAGGGAGAACAGTTCTTCACTGCAGCAAAATTGTACTCCTGGGAATACTGCACTGATACTTCCCCATCCCTCTGCTGCATGGAGTCATACATTGGAAGAATTACATTCAGTACTATTCATATGCTCAGTAGCTGAGAACCTACACAAGACACAAGTATTTATAATTAAACTTTTATAAGGTCTCTTTTTCTTTTGCCTTAAAAACACCCTTCCTTCTAGCATAACAACAGAATGTGAGCACAAACACATAATTACAGTAATGGCTGCTGAAGGTAAAAATGTTACTATCAGTTAGTTGCTCAGAAACTAATGCTCTTAACAACCCCTTGTTAGAGTTTATTCTATCACAGAAGAGATGATAGACATAGTGGATGGAAGCAGATGGTCAGGATTACATACATGTGGGGAAGAAAGGAAGTAATCCATCTATGAGTTAATGAAGGACAGAGGGTGAAGAGGAAAAGATGTAGTTGTATGTAAAGAATTCAATGACAGGAATGTAACTCAGGTTCATTCCTGTAGGGGATTTATGATGCAAACCAAGAAAGGAAGCATGTTGATGGTGTCATTTTACAGTATTTACCACTTTGTTAATTTATACATGCTATCTTTTGTTAGTAGTAATGCAATCTCACGTGGTAGATATGTTATAAACATTCTTTGTTTCAGTGTTTCTGGTGTGGGAAATACCAAGTGAAATCAGTGCAATTGCTTACTTATACTTGAGAGTTAAAATCAGCCTAAGGAAAATGTACCACTATCTGAATCAGAAAGACAAAGTCATTGGATGCGTTTCAAGCACTGCAGCATTGTAAAACACAGTAAGTCAGCAACAGCAATCAAGTCATGTTTCCCAATCAATTGCTCTAGCAGATATGGTGTGACAATTAGCAATTGAAGACATGAGGCTTCAGTGAACTAGTTACTATAAAAAATTTAAAGTCATTAATATGAACTAGAATGGCCTTAGGTAAGAATGAGCCTTGAGGCTGCATTAGGGCTAAGGTAAGGATTTCTTAAAGACTTCTTAAGGAGGTGGTTTAAATTTAGCTGTAGTGCAAATGGGAATGTAAGAAACACTTAGATCAACCACCACTTGATAACTTATGTAGGACATGAAAAGCCTGATTCAAACAGGACTATAATGCCTCGGCTGTGCCAATACTTTAATCATGTATGAGGCTAAGAAATGGGCATTCCAATGTGATCCCTTCCACCATTCAAATTGATATTTTTGTGCCAAACCAAATTATTTTCTATTTCAAACAATTTCTACCCATGCTTGAAAAGTTAGCACAAGCTGGGGACCACTCAATTTCCAGTTTGGGTATGTCTGTCTTTTCTGAGTCTCTTAATGGTTGTTATCTTAGAAAGCAGCTATTCTGTAGCAGGTGGATTCAGAGCTGGTGGACAGCTCTTGACACAGCTCAGTTTTTGAATATAGAAACAGCCATTACACACTAACAATCATAGAAACATAGAATGGTAGGGGTTGGAGAGGACCTCCAGAGACAAAGCAGGATAAACTAGGGCAGTGCTTTGTGTGAAAACAGTCATGATTTTCCACTGGTTCAACAGTTGTTTTTCAGAAGCTGCATAGTTCACTGGCTAAAAGAATTAGAAACAAACAAACAGAAACATAGTATAAGTTATTAGATTCTTAAAATACTAGAATCACACACAGTACCATAGGAATTGCTGTATCAGTGGCACTCTTTAGGTTTCACCTGCCTTGACACTTATGTTTACCCCTTTCAATGATCTTGCATAAGATCTTCCAATATGCCCTAGTAGATAGTTAGGCTATAAGAAATTATGAAAAGAATTTCAACAGAAAGAAACCATAACTTTTAAAGTATATTCAATTTTCCAAGTATATTCCACAGTCAAAAATGCCTTGATGATTTTTATTGATACATTATGACTTTCTTTTCCTTTCGTTCAAGTGAAAACACAATAAAATATTGCATCATTTTCTGATATTTGCTTACTACAACAGCATTAAGCAAATTTGTGTATTAAGGCACAAAACCATTCTACTGTGTGCTTCAATTGTGCTAATTAGAATATTAAAGATTAGGAATGTATATATCATAGACACTCATACCTTATTATATATATTATAGTCTCATACCTTATTATAGTATGGATCATATATACAGTGTATACTGTATAATTACACATATATTTAATAGACATCATACAATATTTTCCAGAATCTTATCCCGCACTATTGTGAAACCTGTTATTTTTGTCTTTACCTTTCTAAGTTTTGGAAGTATCTCCCAAGACAAATTGTTCACATAACTTGAAATATTCATGTGAACTTTAGCCTAAATTTATGAATATTTTATATCTGGTGTTTTGATGGTAGTATTGCCTTTCAGTTTAAATAACTATTTTCTCTTCTTGGCGTTTATGCTATATTCTATTCACAAAGAGCAATCATACCCACTATTGGACAACTTTTTTTCAAAGTGAAACAAGAGAAGCTCTTTTAATCTTCTCATGCTAAATAGGATCTTTGTTCCTTCCTATCTTAGTAGCTATTTCCTTTATTTCTTTGTCTTGTTTATAGCATTCTACATAAGATTTTACAAGGCTGAGTAAAGTGATACTATTATTGCCCAGAAGTTATCTGTCTTAGGATCCCTTTGTCTTTTCTACAATTTTGTCATATTAGCCACTCATAGACATCCCAGATTGAATAACATTAATGGACTTTTCTTTGATCTTGCTTGTACAGTGACACGATTAGAATGATCCCTGACAAAATCAAATTCACTGAGGTAGATGTAGCTTGGCTCCTTCCATGTTTGGCTGCTCTTCAGCTCCCCAAACCATTGGCAGAGAAGCCAGGACTGTGGTTATGGAGACAAAAGCAGAAGAGGTTTTGAATACTTTGACCTTTTACGTATCATCCATTGCTATGTTGTCTCCCCATTCAAAAGACTCACATTTTCTCTACAACTCCTTTTGCATTAGGAAAATCCCTTCTTCTTACCCCTTTTTTTCTTTATTATTAGTAATTTTATATCCAGGTGGATTTTAACCTTTCTCCTTTGTCCCTTAATGTTTGAACAAAGTTTTTAGACACTTCTATTGTTGTCTAACATTGTTTCCATTTTTTGTCCTCTTTTTTGCATTTTACTCCTCCTCTATGATCTTTTTTATATAGATACACAATAACATTTGTCTTTGTTCATATACTAAATGTCTCAGTGCAACTAACCAGAAGAATATCACACTAAATAGGCAAGAAAAAATGTCATTGACCAGAACTCATTTTAATCAGACTAGCATTTGTCTTATTATTTCTAACACCTCTTTAAACGTCAGATGAAATCAAAATGCCCAAGTGATAAATGTCTACCTCAGACATTGTCTGTTAGAAGTGACATAAGTGTTTGGAATAAGAATGAGCTGGTAGACGTGTGGAAGATCAGTTGATGGCTTTAGAAAGTATACCAAAGAGTTTGCAAATTCAGTTCAATCTACCTGCAAGATTGTTCTTCAACAAAGGCTGAAAGAGTAACAAATATGAATATTAATGTACAATATGTGTGTTGATCTGCTTGAGGGTAGGGATGCTCTAATAGTAACTGGAACTTAAAGTCATTTATAGAATATCATGAATTTGTGTTCACTCAGGTAGGCAATGGTTCAACTGTGAGGGGAAGAAATGAAGGCTGAATTGCTAGTAAGCTTCTTTATGTTTCCTTGTGTTTGATAGCTGTTGTTTGCTTCTATATCTTTTAGACCCAATCTTGCATTCCTTATCTTCTCATTCATGCCTGAACTCCTGGTATGGTGTTCATACAGGTCACATATAAAGGGCAGCTGTTCTCTTAAGCTTGACTATCAGATGGGGCTTTTGGATGAGACAGGTGGAGGAAAAAACTAAGGTTTTTATGGAAGTATTAATTTTGCTGCTTGGTAGGACAAGCTATATGCAAGCACAGAAGCACTATTCAGATGCATAGCAGTTCTAATTTATTAGTGTAATTATTTTCTTAGGCTGGCCAGAGTGCTGTCAGATCATTCTGTATGAAGAAAAGTATACTTCTTTTCTTAATACAGCGTCTACTGTTTAGGGTGTCACCTTCATGTAGTTTCCTAAATGAAGTCACAAGTTTTTACCTGCTGCAAGGTGAGAGGTTTGACACTTGTCTTTTAAAATATTTTTTAAAATTTAAATATAAAAGTCAATTTAATTTTATTTCTGAAGGAATGTAAGTTTCTATACGAAGCAACTATAAATGCTTAGATATTAGCTAGAAAACCTCACATAAAACTGCAACATACCCACAATCAGCAGCAACTGGTGTCATGCAGAGCAATTGTAATATGTGTAATTAATTACTTATGACTTTGAATATAGATCAAAATTGTCATAAACCTTATTTAGAAGAGTTGCAAAATTATGACTGAACAATGTTTCCTGAAATGTTTTTAGCCAGAGTCTTTTTCTGTTACTTAGCGGGCCTTTATAAATGAAAGAAAAGAGATAGCAGGTAGATGTGAGCAAAGTGGATAGCTTATAAAACTAGAGACTGAGCAGGGTGTCAGTGAGCTTTCACTCCAGGATACAACAGCAGCGTCTACTTAATTGCACTGAGGTTGTAGCTTCCTTTTAGAAAATATTAGAAAGCACAAATTTGACTGATGGTAGTACTGGGCTTCTTCACGGTACTAAGAAAAAGAGCAACCTGAAGTCACTTCAGCTCATGCTGGTACAGCATATTACATAGTTTGGAAAATCAATCTGGGCACCAGGCAAGTAACGCTATGTCAGCATGGCTAGAAATTGATGCTCACAGCATCTGCAGTATGGAATTTGGATCCTGCCTATTTTTTTAGTGATGATTGTCATCACTTCTTTGTCATTGTTCCAAGACTTAGTGAGGTCCCCTCATTTCTTCAGTTGGAAAATGAAACTATTTGAATAGTACAATTTCTGTCAAGTTTAAGAGAATGTGAGAAATAATCCTAGTGTCATTGAAGGGATATTGACAAATCTTACTAGCCCTGTTAATTACCTGCACAAATCCAGTCATCACCCACCCCTCTATTCTTCCATATGAAATTATGGAGAAACTCTTTTGCCTTTGTTGTTGTATATCAAATGACAGTGCATCAGAATACAATCAGAAGTTCTTAGCACCCCATCCTTAATGAAATGCACTCTGGTCTCAGCAATGTTAAACTAGAAAGAATCCAATTTTGGCATTAAAGGGTTCCTATATCCTAGATTGTTCTTCATTTCAGTACCAGTATCATCAGCTGAGGTCAAGCCATGTATTTTAATTTAGGATTTGATTTTCAGTGTTTGGTTGTTTTTTTGTGTCATGTTTGGGTTTTTTTTGGGTTTTTTTTGTGTGTGTTTGTTTTTTTTTTTTTTTTTTTTTTTTTTTTTTTTTTTTTTGTTTTTTTTTTTTTTTATTTGGTTTGAGGTTTGTTTCTTTTTTCTGTAGTACCATCTCTCTTATCTGATGACTTCCTCCACCAACTGCCATTTCACACACAGGAAGCTCTCTGATATCTTTCCTTATGATAAATGTAGGATTTATTATATTTGACTGCTACAGCATCTTTGCATTAGTCCTAGAGAGGTTTTACCATACCAGTTGGCAACAGGATCCAGGCACTTTCTGATATGATCCAGCTTTCTTGGAGTATCTGAGAAACTCTGGCAAGCAGGTTCATTTGAGTGTCTGCTTTAGATAGTCTCTTCCAGAGAAAGAGCTGCTGCCTTTCCAAGTCAATCACCAGTGAATCTGGATTCCATCTTTGCTTGAAGACCTGGTATGATTTCTTTATCTAGGACTGCAGCAATCTTAACTAGGTTTCCTGCTTTTCTGGGATATGTACTTTCATAGGGAATTCAAAGGATTTTCACTTAACACTACTATTTACATACGTCAGTACAATCCCACATAATTGATTCTCTTGCTTTTTTCCCCCATGGGTCATAGTGCTATTACATTTTAGAAGTTTATGAGCCATAGGAACAATTCACAACACCCTTAAGTTTTAAAGAATACATGACCTGGAGGAGGTATGGCAAGAGAAAAGCCTCTGGGCCAGGAAAGTGCTTAGCAGTTTTATCTGACATTCCATTATTATCAAACCTGCAGTACAACAGAGTGTGATATTAAAATAAATAAATAAATCAATAAATCAAATGGAGTTCACTGGACTTCAGCTGGATCATTTCCCTATTGCACTCAAGCAGCAAATATGCAGGCAAGGTCAATTAGTCTAATTTAAAAAAAGTTCTGAGACCTAATGAGGAAATTCTTCTAACACATTGTAAGACACATATAGGATAAGGATGGAGACTGGGAACTGTATTCATCAGAAATGTCATAACAAACAGTATACTCAGTTTAAGTGAATTCAGTCAAAATTGACATCAGTGGAGAAGAAAAATCAAATCCCCACAAATGCTCATAACAAGGATCTCGTAAAGTGATTATAAGGGAAAAGCATTGCTAGTGCAGCATTTTAGGCAATTCTCCTAGACCCCTTTACAAGGAAACAGAGGCTGAGATGATGCTACCAAGAAATGGTATTTATCAGTGTAGTAAAGTTTACTAGAAGCTGCATTATTATAAGTTGCTCAGTATGAAAGCAATGTCTACTTTAGTCTTCAGTGTTATTCTTCTACCATTTCCCCATTTCTTTCCCTCCTTTCCCTGTTGTTCTATCAAATCTAATTTACATATTACAATTCTTGTAAAAAATGTATTTTTTTTTCATATTAGTCTACTAAAGTTCATGCCAGCATATGAGAAGATTCCCATCTTTTCATTGCCCTTAATAATTTTTACTTCATTCAGTACAAAAATATCAAGGCAAGATTAATAGTAGTTGCTATCAGCCCCCCTGAAGAAAAGCAGCAATTTACTTATTAACTTCTCAGGTTTCTGGACAATAGGAAATATATGCTAGGGATTTATAGAAGATTTAGATCACATAAGTACAGCTCTTTCAGATAATATAAGTGGTGTAGATGTAGATATAAGGATATTCCTCACATTGAAGAAAAAAGCAATGATGCTAAGGACTGCGCATTCTCTTTTCCGATTTTGGCAGTCTTAGTCTGAAGTACTTAATGAGTAAAAGCACAAGAGTTGTCTTTATCTGTCTCTATTACTCAGAAACTTCTCCAAATAGATAATTTGGGAAGCATCTGTACCTTGAATCTCTTCTTTCATAGCTTAGCTTTCTTTTTACATTGTGTTTGTTATATTTCAGATATGGATAACATTTCTAACTACATATGCATACACAGAAGTATATATTTTTTTTTTTTTTTTGCTGAGTATTTTCTGTAATTTTTTTTTTTTTAATTAACTGTTCCCTCTTCATTAGGCTTGGGTAATGTGCCCTTTATCTACTCTACTGATGTTCTCTCCTTCAAAACAAGTTATAAAATTACTGATAATATAAAACTCCTACTGTTTAAGCTTAGAGAGTGGAACACCAGCTCAAATGAAATCAACAGAACTTGACTCTTGCTGGCTTCTTTAGTACCAGGATCTGAACTGTCTTTTCAAAAATAAGGAGCATGAGAATTTAGCTACAATATTCTTAGAACAGTGTCAGAAGCACCTGAAAACAGGCTAAGCAAATTGACTAACCTGGGTTTTTTTTCTTATATAGTGTAAATGCAGGTGCAATTCTTAGTCATGGATTTGATGAAGACACTTCTAGTATAGATATATTTTCAGAACCAAAATTCTACTTGTAAGATTTAGATATTCAGTGATATGCAAGGTCTATACGCACATTTATTTTTTGAATGAGCATTTATAAACCCAATTGAACAGCTCATCAGTTACAGTACAGACTTATCTAAATCATATTTTATTATTTATATATAAAGCTCTTCATCAAATAGGTCCTCCTTTCCCATTCTCCTCTCCTTTCCTTTCCTTTTTCCTTTCCTTATTTTAACCACATTAAGGGTTTGAAAATAATGATTGAAAGTAGACATCAAAAACATCACTGAACACCAGTTAACTTTTTTTCACACAGTGTGCAGCTGTAATCAGGAGCAAAGGAAATATTTAATAATATTACTGAAGAATGGTGTGGTTTAGGCCCAGACATCAACTAAGTACCATGTGACTATTCACTCCTCCCGCTGCCCCAGTGGGATGGGAAGGAGAATTGGGAGAAAAGGGCTGAAATAAGGAAAATTTAATAGAACAACATGAAGAGAGAAGAAACAACAGCAGTAATACTAAAGAAATAATATATAAAACAAGTGATGTACAACATGACTCACCACCTGGAACCTGCCACCTGTCAAACTCTGTGCACTTTCACAGGCTACCTCCTGCTTTAAATATGGAGCATGACATCAGTATGGTATTGAATATCCCATTGTCTGCTTTGGTTGTCTATCCTGGATGGGGGCTCTCGCAGTTTCTTGTGAAAATTAACCCAATCCTAGACAAAACCATAATGAATGGGGGGAAAAAAAAATCCAAAATTGTTATAATATAAAAATAGCAAACAGTGGCTAACCCTCAGCGGGATTGCCATCACTTAGTCTCGAAGTTAATGGAACAAAAGAGAGCTTTCCAAGAACACATAATGCAAACTCAGAGAACTGAGTATTTAAATGAAGATTTTAACTTCTTTCACTAATGAGAGCAGAAGTGAGCATGACAAACTATATAAAACTATGATTTCTACATGTAAGATCTCCCAGAAATTTCTATTTTCCCTCTTTAGAGTGCAAGAACAACAGCTAGTCATAATAATGAAAAGGTGGTTAGGAAATATAAAATCAATTAAAAAAATCATTTTCCATACAATGTACAATCACACTGTAAAATTCATTGTCAGATGATATTACTGAAAACGTAAATTTAGCAAGGCTAAAAATGTATAGGAAAGTTGTATGAGTAGCACCAATATCAGATGTGTAGCAGTAAATCTATCTTTAAAAGAAGTGTCTTAGAGGAAACATGAACTCTGTACCTCCATGATTGAAGGCATAAAAATTGTTTCAAAATAGTACTTAATAGGAAACATTAACTGATGGTGGGTTCTTGCAGAATCTCTTTTTCTCTTTAAGAATCTCTTGGAAGTAGCACACTGGGCTAGAAAGCCCTTTAAGTATTTTGTTAGTTAATATAACACTTAGTAATATAGAGAAGGACTCTAGATGCTGCTACAGTGTAATTATTAAATAAAAAAGTATGTCCATGTCATACAAGATCAAGGATTTCAAAGCAATTACCATCTCTTTTATGCATGATTTACCGAGGAGATTTGGTATGTTATGCCTTGGGACAGATGATTCCCAGTGTACTTCTCAGGTAATCCAGAAGCCAGCTGCTCATTTGATTCCTTCTTATTCCTCATACCTCCATAAAATAAATTTTATTTCACTTAGCCCTTGCAAGTGTTTTATTCTGGTAGTTCTTGCGCTTACTGAAGTAGAGATATTAGCCCTTGAATGTTTTTATCTTTCCTGCTATCTCCTGTCATCCAACATTTCCTTGATACAATCACTTCTATTTGTGGTTCTCCCTCAGCACTACATAATGTACCTCTTAGGAAAAAGAAGGGCCATTGACATCAGAGTAAGCATAGTTCTCCTGTAAACTGTTTATGACTTTCACTAGCCTAGCAAGTTAAAGAACAACTAAAGAACAACTAGCTGTCCACCTAAGCAGTTTTATTTTATGCTTTGCATACAGAGTACAAATTTGTATATATATATATACACTATATATTCAGTAAATTCTTGAGTTTTGAGACTCCAGGTCTCCTGAGCTGTGCTGGAGGTGAGACAGTGTAGCTGGAAAGACACTGGAGTGATCATCAGGTCTGCTTCTGTTTCTGATGAAGTGCCACCAGAGCAGACATATTCCTTCATCATCATTTTCAGGCAGAAGATGGACTCCCTCAGAGAAGAGCTGAGTGAAGCCAGAATCTAGAGCCAAAACTAGATGCATGTGCAAGTCAACATTGTAGCTTTTGAATTTTAAAGGTATTACAAAAAGGTGTATTCTGCCAAAATTAATATTTTTACTAAGGGTAATGCTCAAGATAACTGCTGAAGAAAAAAAGTCAGAAAACATATAATTTTAGTGCCTAAGCATATGTCATTCCTAAGCAGCAAGCCTCTGTGTATTTTTTTACACTGTAAGATACACTGTAATTCTTAAAAAAACCCAATAAAGTTAATTTTCTCTAATCTATTTCCTATTTGTATATGCATGTTTATATCCCCTCTTACCCAATAGAATGCCTTTGACATCCCCTACTGTTACTACTACCAGGAATTGTCTTTTTTCTCCATCTAAAGTTGCAAATTTTTTTGTTCTTGTTCCATTATAAATAATACACAGACTAAAGTTTCAACTCAAGAGGAGTGGTAAGCCATTTTCTTGTTACTGGTCGTATATAATTCATGTATCTAGAAAAGAAATAATCTGCACTGTCAGTCTGCCATTCCCAGATGGCTTTATTCACTTTTTAAAAATAAAACTTAAATACTAAACATGAATTTCTATCACCTTTTCATTCCTCAGCAAACCAGATGCTACAAAACAACTAACCCAGTAAACCAAACAAGGGTAAAAAGAAAGGGTTTTCAACTCCTCTGATTTTAGTCCCACAGTGTTTACTGACTGTACTCAGATGATTAATAAGTAATTTCAAGAGAAAATCAGAGTTCACTTTTATTAGACTTTTAAAGTACCTTTCTCACTCTTTTTCACTGTAGTGAAAAGCTGAGCAATTAAGTCAAAATGCAAATAAACAAATGTACTCCTCAAATGTACTACCTTTTTTTTTTTAAGTATTTAAGGTAATTTTCCATTTTTTAACCAGTTACATTGTTTTTGTATGCTCAAATGAGACACACTTTCAAAAAATCTGCAGTCCTTCCTTACATTCAAAGGAGAAGTACATAGTTCAGAAGGACAAAACAGACTCATTTTCCATAACTTTAATAGAATAAAAAAGTAGTAACTCTATTACTCCTCAGAAGTCAAAGAAAGCTGAACTGCAGCTGTCCCTTGACCTTCTCTCTAATGTATTACAAAATTGGACTATACCTAAGAAGTGTAGATTTAGCCTTCAAATCTCCATGGCTGGACTATAAAAATAAAAAGCAAAATAAGACCTTGCAAGAATGATCAGGTTATTTCTATGAAGGATATCACAGCAAGAAGTGCCATCTGCTGTCCTGATGATACAAACTCCCTCCTCTGTCCCCTACAGCAGTCAGTGCAGCACACCCAGCTGCCTCCGATGGCAGCCCTCAGACTATGGACACCCTCAGCATCAACAAGGAAGCTGCTTTCCAATGTAACACCTACAGTGCTTAGTCAAAAGGGTAATTCCCAGTCGGCTATACAAGGGAGACAGAAAGTACTGCTAATTATAAAGCTGTTAATTTTTATTTAAACTTAGAAGCATCTCATCTGCCTGAACTGAATTCTGTAAAGAGGTTAAAAACTAGTCTTCTCTCAAGCTGATCAAGTTAGACAGAAGTTTGTACTTTGAACAATAATAAATGTAATCATACAGATAAAATCGAGCGTGATTTACATGTAGGAGCAAAAACTTTAAATTAATTGCATATTTACAGTAGCAGAATGTAGTTCCTTTGACAGTGAAATAATGTGAGCATGAAACCTCCAAAGGAAAATAAGGTTTTGTACTTGCATATGACCTAGGCAGACAGCAAGAATTTCAACTTTTCTGTATCTTTGTTTGCCCTGCCCACAAGATAAACTCAAGAATGCCAAAGTTTTCTAAATAATAATTTGCCAGCAGGTTTACGTTACACTCTAATTTTCTGAATATGTAATATATCTCTTTTGATCAAAACCAACTCCATCAAGCTCACCTGTAAAAGACAAGGACTAATAACTATCTTCACTAATTATCCATTGTGCTACATTGAGAAAAAAGGAAGAGAATGGGGGCATTTTATTCAAAGTTACATTACATTCAAAATGCATTCCAAATATATGTGATGGTTTTTTTTCATGGTACATTAGATGTGTATGTTGTAGACATACACATATCCTTTCCTACTCCAATATGATTTACCAGCCTCACCTTAAATTGTGTACGCTCTCTGCCGCATCAATTATTTAAATAATTAGGGTACTTTTTAACAGCATATTTAGATGTAATTTATCTGGCTGAAACAGAGAAGTAGCGTTTGCTTTAAATATTAATGCTTCATAAGCATTATGAAAACATAAGTTTTCAAGGATCCAGCCTGACACAATCAGTGCAGACCACTGGCCATTACAGCACAGCCTGAAAACTGTAGATCAGACAATTTTAGTTCATTGTGATTCTTACATACCTTAAGACAATTCATAGAGAAAGGAAGTATTTCTAATATGAAGATATATTTACTTGGAAGTGTTACAAAGGTGAAAGTAACTAATATCTTCTGTATGAATACATGGACTTTAAAAAATAATTTAATTATGTATACTCTCTTAGAATTACTTTTTTTAAATATATGAATTGCTACATCTAGTCTGAGAAATCAATGTATTGAGTGTTGTTTGACACTAAGCTGCTCACCTTCACTTGATGGGCTGTACTTCACCATGCACCACAGATCTCCATGCTGCATTTTATTTGTAACTTTTCACAAGATCAATAGAACTTCAAATGCATATAGATGACAGAATTCAAATTGGTCTAAAACTGAAATTTAAAACATTCCTACATTAAGGTTTACATCTAGATAATTTCATTTGTCATATGCATTAAATCCTGATGAATTTATATCAGATTCAGTTGAAGACTGGTGCTATCAAAGGAAACAAACACTGACATTTCTCTAGAGTTCAAATAACTCAAACAGTATCTAAAATGTAGGAAGCTTATTACACATTGATAACAATGTTTTCAAGTTAATTTAGATTAATGCCTTCTGATTTTTTTTTCCATATTAACCTATTTTCTTTAGCAGTTATTATATGTTTAGTAGGAAAGAACACAGTTTAAAATACCTACACCAAAAAAACCCAAACAATAAAACCCACTGTATTAACCTAGGTAAATCAATTATAGGAAATTACTATTATTAAAATTATATTGATTCTGTTCCTTACTTCTTACTTAACTGTTTCCTAAAGGAATTTTTCAGAATCACGTTAAGTGAACAATAACAGTAGGAAGTCTAAAACTATTGATAAAAATCATCAAGACTTTTCAGGAAACAAGGTTGCAGGATGTCCAGCTAGATTACTTCTCATTATGTGTTACTTGACATTTTCCAATAAAGTTCTTTGAAAACAAAAAGCATATTACAAAGATATAATTGATTGTTACAAAACCTACACAGCAATAAACAAAGTTCACACATAATATGCATAATGTTCTCAATATTCCTTATACAAAAAATATTCCATAATACATAGAACTCACAGTGACAGGCTGTGATCTTTTTTAACAGGTTGCCCTAAAAAAACACCAACTTTTTACATACACCTGTGGCATTCTTTTTATGCTGCTCTTTCTCCCACAGAAATCAATCAGTTTGGTCTGTCTCAGTTACAGGGCTGCCAGCCTGCATGGTACCATGACAAATAGATCCCACATACAACTGATGAGGTAAATTGGCTTGTTGCCTCTTGTCCTGTTGCTGGGCCCAACAGAGAAGTCTGTCTGTCTTCTTTGCCATCTCCCAGCAGGTATTTATTCACTATGACAAGAAACTCACCTCCAAGTCTTCTTTTTAGCGCATAGCTTGCTCATTGTCAAGTTATTGCCCCCCAGATCCTTTTCCATCAAGCTACTTTCCAGCTGGGTGGCCCCCAGCATGTACTCTGTTATTCTTCCCAGTTTTGTACTGTCTGAAAACTTCCTGAGGATTCCATCATTCAGATTATTAAGAGACCTTTAAAAGCACTGGTGCAAATCTCAACCTTTGTGGTACTCCACTAGTGCCTGGCCTCCAGGTGGACTTCATGCTGCTGATCACAACACACTGAGTCTGACAGTTCAGCAAGCTTTCAGTCCACTTTTCAGTTCACTGATCTTATCCATATTTCATGTGTTCATATCCTCCACTGAAGTGCCCAGAACTGGACACAGCCCTCCAGATGTACAAGCTGAACAATTTTGACTGCCACAGTAGCTTCTCTAAGAGTGCCTACTACAAACACTTTTTATCTCACTTACCTGGCTACATCTATTGAGAAGTTTTCCTCTGCATTATAGTAGTGTCTTATCCACATAAATTTCTTTAAAATTAGCAAGTTAAATATACTTCCCCCCCACCCCCAGGAAAAAAATACTCATAGCTTTATGCTGTCATTTAAGTCAGTGTTGGACTGGAAAGTGGGTTTTGGCAGAATGAAAATGTTTTGATAAAAGCTATGCATCTATGACTGTCACACTCTGATGTGTGAATGCTAGAAGACAACGTACTTAGAAATTCCATGATTTTCTTTGCTGATAACCAACTTCTCATTGCTACCTCATCTTAATATAACCTCATTCAAAATATAACATTGAGGATCCCTTCAATACCAAGTACTACTTTTCCTCTCACTTACTTTACTTACACATAAAAATAACTTAATTAATTCAAATGAACAAATACATGGATTGCTCTATTGTAATAGAGAAACTGATTCCTTATATATAGATTCATCCCTAATGGTCAATACTTAATTTATTCTGTTGTTATTGCAGATTAGAGTAACCATATTAAAATCATCACCTTTCAAACTGTAGCTCTTAAATATTCTCTAGGTTATTACTAATCCTGTGGCATTTCTTCATTTTGAAACAATACTCTTCCTTCTGAACACCTAGGTTTTAAATTCCAGGAAGTTTATGAATTATTGAGTGCATAAAGGAACCTGAATTTCCCTGGACTAGCAGTATTTAAGGCAGCACTCTATACAGTACATAGGTATCAACTTTTAATAAAATTTAATAACAAATTTTACTATATTCACAAATCATTAACAGACTGAAAAAAAATATTGGCAAAACCTAGTACTATTGGTTTCCACAAAAAAATTCACTGTATATAGGCACGATAATAATTTTTTTCTTCTGATTTACCAAAATGATCTTGAATTAACTTTATAATTGTACTCACTTTCAGTTACAAAGAATGAAAATTTTCCACTCTGTTTCCAAGATGTGGCAATTTTCTGAATAACAGCTAGGATCTAAAATCTGTTTTGTTACAGCGGAGGTGTATTTTGCAATGATGCATTTCCAGTTACTCCATCTCTTAATGAGATTTGCCATACTATTTTCACAATTAGAGGTATATTATTTTCACAGTATAACATATATAAAGGAAAAATGTGACTAAAAACACAAGCCAAGTGTCCAGGGTCTGTACGACTTCTTACATTCAAATATAAAAGGTTTTTTTTTCCTCTTCCTAAAGTGATAGCTGCAGTTCTTGAGGCCCTCCTTTTCATGTTTTATACTTCAGTATCAAACTACAATTATGTCCCTGTTATAAGTCAATAAACTTAGTCTCTAAGCAACATTTATAAGAATTGTAAGATATCAGAAATTATCTACATATCTGTAAATGCCTCTTCTCTATGAGAATGTCACAGGGACAGAGAAATGTGTGAGAGAGAGAGGATGGGACAGGGTGTGGGTGTATGTGACAGGAAGTTTTGTAGGGTTTTTTTCATCATTTCGTCTGTGGTCTTCAATCATATTTCATGGTTCCTGTGTCAGACAATAATCTATTACAGGAATGGGGAAGAGGTGACAATGTTTGTGTCTTCCACTTGTGGGTCTTGAGTTTCAGAGGAAGTATGCAGGGGAGAATAAGGTTTCAGGTCTACAACTCAGCTGACAAGTTGCACTTTTACCATTACTTACCAACACCTTTCCATATTTTAGCCACTTTTCTGTAAAAAAACCCATGCAAGCTGGTCATATGGATGAATTTTTCTCCATAAGCTGTCTGGGTTAGACAACTTCTGATTCATCCTTGTGGTAAGACAGATCCTCTTTTTTTCTGACCTTCTGTGTTAGTTGCTTTAAAAATCTCCTCTGCACAGATCCAGAAAATCCTACACACTGACTTGGAATTCCATGATTTCTTTTCACATGCCTATGAAATATCAATGCTTCTGGTGGGCCAAAACAAAGAAAAAAAGACCAGAAAAAAACCCCAGCAAGCTACAAGTATTTTATTAGAATTATGCTGTCCCATACTGTACCTTCAATAAAATATTTTTATCTTCTGAAAATTAGAAATGACAGAAAAAAATCCAAACACTTCCTTTGTCATGACAAGTTGTTTCTTTTCTAAGTATTACTTGCATCTCTAATATAACCAAGTTCACAAGAAAGAAAGCATGAAATATTGTAAACAGTGTCCTGTATGGCAAATGTGGGAGGAAACACACTTTAAGAACAAATAAGATCTTGAAGGACAGACTATATGTCCTGGAACCTGAGTACACAGAGCATGCTGCAATGAAGAGAAAGAAAACAAGTCACAGACAATACTGTTGTCAGTACAATACAATAGACAATACCAAGCAAGCCCTACTGAAAACTGATGAAACACCTGCTCAGACTGATAACAAACCCTCAAAATGTCCAGATGGACATTACACTCTGGGCACATCACTATGCTAGACTAAGTATTAATATGAACACACAAGATGCTAATAAAGCATCATTTACCAACAGCCCCTGGACTCTTGTTCTCTGTGCAAATTATAGTAAAGACTGGAGAGGTACAAAACCAAGAAAATCTTTTCAGGCAGCTGTTGCCTGCACAACTAAATCTCCCTGAGCTTTTTGTAAATACTTTGGGTTTAGTTGGTACTGTAATTCAACCATATTGTACCTTATCTGATAGTGTAAAATTCCATTTATGTCTTGTTAGCAGTCAGTAGTACTAATGACAGGGCTCTGAATTGTTTTTTACATTATTTGTAAGCATAAGCAGCCCTGCAGTTTTGTTTATGTACTGTTTTCCATTCAATTGCAAGAAATGGGAAGCTGTAGCTATGCCAAAGTGTTTATTAAGTATCCAAGCAATCTATACAGAACAATTAGAAGGCTCACCTCAGGTCCTCAAGCTAGCAGACACAGAGAGTTACATTTAAATTTATGCTTTATCTGGCAAAGAAATCAGCTCTTCTGTAATGAAGTCCATAAAATTAGTCAAGCTCAGTATATACTTAGTGGTCTCCTTCCAGCTCAGTACAAAGATGCATTGAGCCTTAACACATAATTGCAACATGATCCCTGTGATTATTTTTTCTGTTCACAGTTATAGGGACCTATAGTATTCAACATTCTGCTCAAAACCCACTTTTTGTATTTGAGATGAAAACACAGTTATCACATCCACCTTTCACTACAGAAACTGTAGTGAAACAGCTGGGAGTCAGAAGATGCCAACTCAGAAACAAGGATTGGCCCATTGAGGGAACAGCAGAGGTCCACTCTTCCCTTCCTGGTTTATGATTTCTGGTCAGCAAAGACTCATTGTTAGCTTAGCAGAGATGGAGAGAACAGTAATGCTTGCCCTAGGAACCCAACGAAGCCTAGGCAGATATTCTGCTGACTGTTGGCTGAATATCCACTGATTACAAAAGGAGCTTAAGACACATAGCACCTATGTAGGTGCTTAATCTCAAGTGTCTTAATCTCACCTGGCTATGCTGTCCCAGGAAGATTTACAGTGGTAAGGAGTTATGGGGCCCTTCTTTGCCCCTCCTCTTTTAAGCCTAACCTCCAGTCTCTAGTTGTAGCCCTGTCACTACTTGATGGTGCAAATGCTACAAAGCAAAGAGAAAGGAGATGAATATTGTACAGGCTAAAGGTAAAGGCTGTACCTACAGAAAGGAGGGGTAACTCCACTGTCTTCAGATCTGTTGGTCCATGTTGGGAGGCAGTCCATACCAGTGACAGGGATTCAGGCTGTTGTAGTCAGATGTGAGCAGGTGAGATGAGATGTTCTTTCAACAACTTGGAGACGTCTCACATTCACTAGCCCTTGTTCTCGTGGGAGATTTCAACCTACCAGATGTCTGCTGGAAGTACAACACAGCAGAATGGAGTCAGTCCAGGAGGTTTCTGGAATGTGTGGATGACAACTTCCTGTTGCAGCTGGGAAGCGAACTTACCAGGGGTAGTGCCCTGCTAGACCTACTCTTTATGAACAGGGAAGGGTTGGTGGGAGATGTAGTGGCTGGAGGTCATGTGGCACACAGTGACCATGATATGATAGAATTCTCAAAATGTGGTGGTCAGGAGGGTTGTCAGCAAAACCTCTACCTTGGATTTCTGGAGGGCTGACTTTGGTCTGTTCAGGATGCTAATTCGGGGAGTCCCTTGGGGAACAGCCCTCAAAAGCAAAGGGGCCCTAGAAGGCTGGGCTTACTTTAAGGATGAAATTGTAAAGGCTCAGGAGCAGGCTATCCCTATATAATGAAAAATGAGCCATCGAGGAAGACAAGCCTGGCTGAACAAGGAGCTTTTGCAGGAACTCAGGGGAAAACAAACAAAGAAAGAAAGACTTTTGAAAGAGGGTCAGGTGAACTAGGAAGTGTTTAAGGATACTGTAAGGTCATGTAGAAAGGGAATTAGAGATGCAAAAGCTCATTTAGAACTTAATCTGTCCAAATCTCTTAAGGATAATAAAAAGTGCTTTTATAAACACATTAATAACAAAAGGATGGCCAGAGAAAATCTTCAACCCTT
>VWZY01010525.1:58716-72648 GCA_013399075.1 Chloroceryle aenea
GGACCTTATCACTCTCTGCAACTACCTGAAAAGAAGTTGTAGTCAGGTGGGGGTCAGGCTCTTCTCCCAGGCAACCAGTGACAGTTCGAGAAGGCATGGCCTGAAGCTGTGCCAAGGGAGGTTTAGGCTGGATATTAGGAAGCACTTCCTCATGAAAAGAGTGATAGAACACTGGAATGGTCTGCCCAGGGAGGTGGTAGAATCACCATTCCTGGAGGTGTTTAAGAAAAGATTGGAAGCTGCACTTAGTGGCATGATTTAGCTGATGTCGTGGTGTTAGGTCATAGGCTGGACTTGATGACCTCAGATGTGTTTTCCATCCTCAATAATTCTGTGACTCTGTGATCTTGACAGAAATCAGAGAAAAATAATATTTTTTAACTTTGTGGATGACTAACATATTTACGCTTTTTCTCTATGCAGTAGGTTTTATGCAAGTTCTTTGTTATCTAGCAATTATTGAAAATTTATGCCAGAAAATCTGATAATTTTCTTAAAAGATGTTTTTATTCCCTATGGATGATAAAAATAGTGCCATTTAACAAAGTGTTTTTTCTATATACTAGTGTCATTTTCTTACCAAATAATTTTCTCTTATCTGCTATCACATCTGAATATACTGGCAATTATCTTGCTGTATTACTGTTATCTTGCTTTCTATAATTTAATTTTCAATTTGATTTTTGGACCAAATCCACTCTTTATATCTCAGAAATCCATTTTTAATGACCAGTATTACGGATCTTTTTAATATCTCTTTCTGCAAACCATTTTTTAAAACAACTAAAGCACATAATGAGAGAGAAACTAACATCCAATAACCATCTATTTTTTTTTCTTTTACATTAACTTGTCTCAAAACTTCCTCCACTTTCTCTGTCAGAAACACTCCATTTTATTCAGAGGTCTAATATTATAACTCTGTTTTTCATTACACTCTTCCCTCCTTCCCACTCATAACTTGTAATTTGATCTGTGATTATTTTAGAAAAAAATCTCACACTCTGATTTTAGAAACTTTCTGTCATCCAGTGTTTCACTAAGTAGTTATGCAGCACTGAGATCCGAATACACCCAAAATTGGAAAAAATCAGATTCATATTCAAATTGTTTTACATTATGTTAGAGAAATCCTCCAAAAATCCACCATAACATAGACCACACATCAACACTCTTTTAGGTAGAACTTCATTCTTTTCTAAGACAAAAAGAGATAGTTTTCTACTAATAGTAGCTAAGGAAGTATGTACAGGAAGAATTAACAATCCTGGGCATAGAAATACCTACCAGAAACAAAGCCAAGTTTTGCAATTGTTGTTAAATCTACAGCTGAGACCAATGTTACTGTCTGCTTTGTAGATATTATTATCCCTAGCATCCTGGTGAGAACTAAGTCACCCTCCCAGCACCACCTGCATATCCAGCCCTTGCTGTCACCCTGTGAGGCTTACAGGACTTCTCACTGAGAGTGTTTTGATCGTTCCATATAGGAGGACTCCAGCTTTCACTTGGAGTCATTTTGGTCTTGTGTTCTGAATGTATTTTCCCCGAATATCACTCCCTACAAGTTATCTCCTTGATTGCTGGCTTGTTATTCTGGAATACTTTTGTTATCTGTGTTGGCACAGCACACTCAGTGACAGGGATCAGAATTGCCAAGACTGAATTGGTGACCCATGAATGCTCAGAGTAAGAAGCAGCTCAGCATTTGCACAAAACAAACCTAAGATGTTTGTTTCAAGACTTAGATACTAAGGACTACAAGTGACCCATAATGTACTGGGTGCAGCCTTCCTCAACACACTGCCACTGAGATGATCAATTAACAGAGCCAGTCCAGTGCAAGGCACTGAGAGTTTAAAATTACAAGGTATTCAATTTGCCTAGAACACTTCTGATCGCACAGATATTAAAGCAAAACTGTATCATTCTTGTAAGATTCAAACCAGTGGTATAAAGAAGTAATGATAGGAAAGCAGATCTCAAGAAAAATATAAGAATAATCAATGGCTCTCCAGTGGCATTCTCCCATGACAGGCATTAAGATGGAAACTATGACAGGACAAAATTCTCCTATGTTGCTCAATGAGAGAAGCCTGAGGGTGTGAATTGTGTAAGACACATTGCCATTGAAAGGGACATGCATCTACCGCGACCTCCCTGCCAGCTCATACTTGAAGATCCACTACATATGTCTTGCCTACATGAATTTCAAACCATCTGAAAACAGAGGACAAAGAAACAAAATGGCCTTTTAATAACAATGTCACTTGCAGCCCCCTTGTCAAAAAGTTAATTTGATGGGAATGTGGTTTTTGCTATGATTGACTGTTACTCCTTCTTGAGATAACCTGAAACTTTAAAAAGTGTTATTATTACATATATAAGAATTTTCAATTGTATTTTCATGTGCATTGCACATCTACTGTGATTGTCATCGCATCTATAGAAACTATCATTTATAGATGTAAAAACAATCCTTAATGAGAAAGCTTTCATTTGTATAGCATCACTGATGGGGCTTAGTAAACCAAAGTAAATTAAATAAACTTTGAAGGATCCTTTAACAGAGTTACCAGAGGAAATAAATAACATATCTTGCTATTTTTGCTCCAAGTTAATGTTTGAGTTGTCCTTATTTCTTATCTTTTTTTTCTCCCCTTCAAATTTTAAATTATTTATTTTTGCCTCACCAAAGCCAAATTGCTTTGATCCTTTAATTCTCTGAAATATTTTTCTGTGTTCCTTGTTTCTCTGCCAATCATTAACCCATCTTGTTGTGAACAGGCTATTAAAAAAATCAGGTTTTGCTCAGCATGGCAATGACATATTGAATGCTTGGCTTTTACATCCAAGAAGCTGAAGACTTCTCAATTCATTGTATGTGCCAATGAATAAGTTTTCTAAAGCACTGCAAAACGAGTAATCTTGCTGTGTCTGTTGTCAGTATTTCCCTTGTGGCTCTCGCATTCTTTTGAGTATCACTATCAAACCAACTTCTGTCAGAACTAATTAATTCCTCTGTGATTGTACCTTTAACAGAAATACTGACTCTTAAAAACCTGTCGTTATGATAACAATAAACTTGAGAGCTGATCCTCTTCGTGTAAACTGACAAACCTGAGGAGATGCTCCTTAAACTTTTATTGTTGGGAACACCATATGTTTCAGACATGCCCTGTGTCTCCAGGACCCTTTCCAAAGCCAAACATCAGAAGATTTTCTTAATAATTTTCCTATTTACCCCCTCTTTTATTTTAGATACGAGCCAACATTTTAGTATTTACTTAAATTTTATTCTGATGCACATTTGCAAGTACCCACTTTCATACCTACATCCTTCCACAGCTTCGTCAGCAGTCCTCAAGAAGGTATGGTAATTTCCCTGAGAAGATTCCCAAGGTTCCTAACCTCATCATTCACAAACACCTCTTAAAGATCCACTTTATGATCAGTCATCTGAATCAGACCGTCAACAACCATGAAGTGTCACTCTTTAGAGATGCAAATAGCATACAGTATATACTAGGATGTTTTTCAAATTAATACTTCATCATGAATTTTTTATGAATTATCAGTTTCCACAAGGTAATTTGTATAGTGTGGAAATATTTCCCATATAAGAAGCATTTTTTTAAATTTGTCTTCCTAGATGAAGATTAAGAAGGAGAAATAAAAGTATCATGGTTGACTGGAAAGTCTTTGTTTGCCATTCGGAGTGCAGAAACAATAAGAAAGGCATGCTATTGTGAAAATCGTGTTACAATAGTGAAAAAAATGAATGAAGTATAGCCTAAAAGAAGAAATACAATGCCTTTGACAGAGCTCAGACTTTCAGGAAACTGAATGCCTGTATTAGGAATAAAGCTGCATCACGACTGTAGTTAATTCCTGAAATAGACATGAGTTGAACACAAATTCTAAAATCAAAGACAGAACAGAAACATCATGGAAACATTTATCATCTTGAGGATACAAAAGTTCTGTCCAATTAAAAGTGTAAATGGCAAAAAGCAGTGGGCATTTTTGTTATAATGGTGCAGTGTAAATGATCAGGTAGAGAGAATCTGGAAATATAGCAAGGAACTTGCTGCATTTTTTCTATATCAAAGAAATTATTTTTACATGTTTTACATGTTATGCATTAAGAAGTCATTTCAGACACGACTTTAAAATGTCTGTCCAAATACTGGAAATTGTCTGTGCCAGGGAGGTAGGAGTCTTATTATGAACTTTGTTCCTTCACAGACAGACTCATCCTGAATGTGTAGCCAGCATCCAGCTGCTTGTGCCTGCCACCTGAATACAAATAACTAACAAATAATCATGGCAGAAAGTGTATAGGAAGAGATTCTTTAACCCTGAGTGATTCCTCCAGAACTCATTATTTTAATAATGAACACAGCCCATCCGTAACAGGCACAAGACTGAATTTTTATGCAAATATATTCATCAGTTCTGGAACCACTCTAGCCCTAAAAATCCAATTAACAATATCCATCAAGAGACATAATGCATTTGCACACACCAAAAAACGAAAGGGCACGTTTTATCCTTAGTAGCTGAGAAGGTAAAAAATTTAGTTTATGGTTGAGAAGGCCCTTCTATAAGCAAGAATAATACCATAGCAACAGTTGCTATTGTTCAGGTATAATGTTAAAGTTTGAGCACAAAAAACTACTGGATAAATGTGAAAAATAATATCTTGAATAATTTAAGAAATACCAATATTATACACCTAACAATGTGTGGACAAAGTCACTGAAACTTTACAGTTATATTTCTAAGGATACATCATCTGCAAAAACTATGAATCCTAATAGAATCATTGGAGTGAATCACATTAATTATGCAAGCTTATAAATTAAGTTAACTCTTTTATAGTATCTCTGCAGCACCTACCTGTTATGAAGAGAAAGTCTGAATGACTCCACTATGGCAAATAGGGATCTGCAAAGCAAATTTGTTATTTGTCACCTTAGCCCATGGGTTTGGAGAAAGTATTTCCACATTTTTTAATGAGATGCTCAGGAAAACTGCATCACTTAAGCAAATACCCTGGCTTGTAGATAGGAAAGTATAATAATGTCTATTTTCAGTCTGACTTGAGATTTATACAAACACAGTAAGTCACAAAGTTACAACACAAGCAAAGAGATGTGTTGCCTTCTTTGGAGATATTCTCAGATGAATGCACAAAGGAAAAAGGTAACTGAGCCCCTGACTCTTGGAATTCTACCAGCCCCAACTGTCCATTCTTGACATCCATTAATTTCTCAAAGAGGACTTTGTCTTTTATCCCTCCCCTTCTAGTCTTATGTCTGGCTGAAGCCAGTCTAAACCAGAAATTCCCCCCCCAAAGGCTCTAGGAACTAAGTAGCTGTGGAGTGGACAAGACTGACAAAACAACATGGAACTGGACCAGAAAATAGAAGAAAGAAAAGCCCCTATTTTTCTCTCAGACCAGTGAGTCAGTTGGTATTTAGTCATCCCACAAAAGTAGTTTGTCAGAGACAGGGTAGGAACACTGTGCCAGGACTAGAAGGGGATGACACTACTTGTTCAGCCTCAGTGGAACCTTATGTCAGTTTCAGCTGCCCAGGAAGCTCAAGCTCCTTCAGGTGTATGAAGATAAAACTGTTCTGTAGCAGTAATAAGAGAATGCACATTGTATTTTTCTGTGAGAGCTGAGCAGTTCTTTTGGCTGGAGAGCATCTTTTTTTTTTTTCTCTTCTCAAGCATATTATTTATATTAAAAAACCCAAACAAACAAAAGACCAAACCACCACCAAACCAACATTTTCAGAATAGCTAAACTAGTTGCAAATTTGGGTTGAATTTCACATTAGATGCATTTAAATATCCAAATAATTAACTTTAAAATATCCCAAATTATTTGTTTCCCTATATTTCAAATATTTTATTTAGTAGCATTTAGGGGAGGGGGGCAGTGGGGGGAAAGAGGCAGAAAAAAAGCTAAGGAAACAAAAACATATTCATCCAAATTATGGGATGCAATTTTTTTCTTTTTTTCTGAGAGCATCTGAAACCACGTCCCCTCAAAATCATGCCTCCTCAAAAACAACATTGTAAGGTATTCTAGTGAGGTTTGTTCACAGACTTTCCCACTGATTCTGTTCTATTTTGCATGGACTACTTAAATATTCATTAAGCCAGTGAGAAGAAAAATGACTCAGTATTAAAGCATTTTCCTGGAAGGTGTCAAATCTTGGCTCAAATCCATTTTTTGATTCAGAGTGGATGTTGGAGACAAGGTCTCTCCTAACCTAGTTGTACTGAATATTTTTTATTGTCTTAGAGAACATTTTGCCTTTACAAGGTGGAAGAGAGTCAGCAAAAGGTGTTTTACACACAATACAGTATAACATGGTGGTTAAGACATCCTGGAAGTTGCAAATTTAAATCTCTGCAGGGAAAAGCTGAAATGGACAAATTCATCAGCTATAAGGTGTGCAACCACAGTGCAACTAGCTTTCCATCTGTCACACTTTCAATTTTGCAATTATATCTGCATACTGCTTTTTGAGCTTTATGTCAGAGTTCAGCACTACAGCAGAAAACAAAGGTACTGTTCGCATGGCAGATAGGAGAAAAGAGGACAAGTTATTATGCTGTAGTCTCCAGTGCCACAAGAAATCTTTGACTTAAATTTCGTCTCTCAGTAATTGGATTTCTAGGAAAATGAGTGGTAGAAGCAGTGATCAGAAAAGCCCCCTTTTGCTTCGAGCCCTATCAAGTGGTAAAACTGTTAATAACCTACACTTATGTTAATCTATGCTAAATGTTAATGCAGCAGTGTTGTAAAAAATTGTCTCTGTCTGCCATCAGCAACTGTGATGACAAAACTGAAGCACCACTTTGGGACACATATGTTAGTCAGAGGCTATTGAAGGATAAAAGAGAAGATTACTTACCATGGCTACCATATCCCTGAAAGCTAAAAGAATACTTCAGAAAAAAAATACCAGTATTTCAGCTCACATAGCAAATGATATCTGTTTTTCCATTGGTATTTTCCTTCAGTATTTTCCTTCAGGAGAAAGATAAAACTAGAAATATATATTGAACAGGACTGCATTATTTTAGATGTATATATTCTGAGCATTCATTATTTCATTTGTTTAAATTGCAATTAGTACAGTTTGGTTAGTATTTTAAATGTTTCAGATAATCCTGACTGAATATTACTTTAAGATCCCTTAGAAATTTTAAAACAAACAAACTACAACAAAACAAATCAAAACCAAAAACAACCCCTGGGAATTACTCCTTGAAACACTATCTATTTATGTGGAGGAACAGTAATTCACATTTTATGGCATTCAGCCTGAGACACCAGATTACAGCACAGTATCTGAGAGCAAGAAGCTTAATGTTGTCCTTGCCTCAGTACATAAACTTGAATGGAAAGAAGTGACCCAATGTCACCAGAAGGCACACTGCAGGCCTGGTCTATCCTCAGAGAGGGGGAAACAAGGTCAGTCTTGCAGAAATCAATAAACACGACCAGATATGTACAGCTCTGCAGTGACTCCACCCCTGCGCAAACACAGAGGCACCCATCCCAGACAGGTAGCACAGCCTCTCTAATGTCCTGTTGTACCCAATGACTTCCCAAACATCATCCTCCAGTACCAGAACATTTTCTGAGCCTTTCAAAACCTCACAGGAGATCCTTGACTTGAGACTTCTACTTAAGACTACATTACTGACTGCTCCAGGGTCTTTACAGTTGTAGAATCATCATAGAATGGGAGGGGTTGGAATGGACCTCTGGAGATATTTGAGTCCAACCCCTGCCAGAGCATGCCACATAAGAACACATCCAGACAGGTCTTGAAAGTCTCCAGAGAAGGATACTTACAATAAGAACCAATGGGAGAATGGACAGCAATTACACTGGTTTCTGAATCTGTGTATATATAAAAGAAAGCCTTTGCCATTTATTAGTGTAGAAAGCCTTCCTGTCCTTGCAAATGTTTTTTACACTTGCTGTTTGCAACCTGGTGGTAGTTTTTAGGGAGTTTTTATTGCCTTTGCAAGAAAACAAAAGGAAGGATTTTATTATCATGAATTTTATTTTATCATGCATGTTCGAGAATAACACCTCTGGAATGTAAGGCTTGAATTCTCCTTCTCACATATTTCTTTGAAGAAGAAGTATACTCAGACACCTCTGTAAATTGACACTGTATTTACCATATTGAAGACAAACAACAAAAAAGATTAATTTTTAAAAATAACTGCTGTCTTCATCAGTTTTAAGTTAGGAAATAGCAGATCTGATTAAATCTTCTATCTACTGCATGTGGACAACAGTGTACACCCATGGACAGATTGATTCTATATTGCAATATTCTATAGTGCAATGAGTCCAAAGACCCTGAAATGCAGACTTCCCATATTTGCACAGCAGTGTTCCTCTCCCTACACTAAGTGTAAAATGTATACCTTAAATAACTGTGCTCACCTTTTAGGTTACTTAGATTTTTCTTTTTTTTTTAAGATTACAATATTTTTTTTTTTCATCAGCAGACAGACCCTGCAGAAAATGAGAATCATAGCAATTTTAGACTTTCTAATGCTGACATGAACTCTCAGCTGAAACCCTCTGAATTCTGCTAACGAGTTGGAAAAGAGTGCATTGCACTTCCACTACTCTAATGTGACACCACTGAGATTCCACTAAGGTTATTTCTTGCTAAGGGTTCAAAAGTGTGTAGCTGCCAGATGGAACTCTGCTAAATGCACATCACCAGCACAAAGATGTACAAAAGTTGCCTTATAACATGAATGTGTTGCAATGAGCTCCAAATATAAATTAAAGGCAATTTTAAAGAATTTATCTAAATAGGAAAATAGTATCTCATTTTAGAACTCCTCATCTTCTTTAGGAAAATAAGTTCAGAAGAAAAGAACAGACCAAATTATAATTACTGCAACACTAATTGATTTAAATTAAATACAATCCCAGAATCCTTCTGGCACTGTGTAAAGCAAACTTTAACTTTAGGCATTGTGTTCATAAAGTAAGCTGAATGTTAATGAATTAATCTAGGCAGAGTATTATTTTAAAAGACAAAAGCCCTGTCAGCCACATATACAGTGACAGGTCATGAAGATCCATTACTGATTGTATTCCAGGGCAGACTGTAATTTCTGAATTATATCAAAGTCACTAGCCACCAGACAGAGAACTCACAACAATTAAAAAAAAATTGGCAAATAGCAGTGAAATTTTATTCCCTAGCTTATGCAGTTAGCAGTTCTCAAAATCTATGTTATCTACAGGTTTTTTAAGATGTAGTCTATTATCTACAGAAATAGACTTCTGTAAATATTTAAACATTTTTTCTCACCTTTTATTAGTCCAATTATAAAATATAGTATCATACATGAATATTTACATACCCACATAATTAAAAATAGAGATTTGGTCTCAGTTTTGTCAAAGCCCGTAATTCACTGAGAACTAAATGGCCTGTGGATAGGCAGAGGTGAATGGGATGGGATTAATTCCATTATATATAAAAATTTATTGTTATAAATAACAAATATATGTATCTATTTATAATAGGAGTTTATTTACTAACAAAAGCATATAACAATGCTTTTAAAAATCTCTCCCAATATGGATTTACCAACTTCATTTTCTGCTGGGGAGCACAGAGAGAAGGGAAAGGATGTCTGGGCTACCTCCCTTCATCAGTGAGAACAGCACATGTTATTAAGTCTACTCTTATGAGCTCAGGAAGAATCAGTAGCCATAACAGCATCAGTTGCAAACTCAAATGTCCAAAGTACGCTTAACCATAACTACAGATCAAGCAGCTCCAACCTGGATGTCTGTGATCTGAGGCTGGTCTGGGTAGCATCTAATGCTGTGGTGTTAGCTGGTAATGAGGAGGCTCTGCAATTAATTCTGCCTTTATCATGCAAAGATAGAGTACTGTCAACAAAACAGAGAAATCTTCAAGGTCCAGGTAAAGAGCTTCTTTCTTGATGATTATTTCATATTAACCATTTACATACTTTATAAATAAACACTTCATCACATTTGGATTCTGATCTTTTTTACTGTCACTATAACCTTGATACTACTTGCCTGGCAGCTAACATCAACAGTAGTCATGGTAGCAGACCACTTCCATTTAGAAAATGAGCTCAGGTCTCAGTTCAAGGTACCAAGCAGAACAATGCAAGGATGCTTGAATTACTAATGCTTAGGACACATCTGCTCCATGAGGGAAAAAATACCCCAAAACACATACTGGGCTTTGTTCTCAAGTGATCACAACCAAAGAACAGATATTCAGCTGTGTCTAAACTCTAATCTTGTTTCTGAAATGGTAATTCCTTGGTTTCATTTTTTTGTTTGTTTGTTTCTTTGTTTTTCTCTCTAGCTACTAATATCTCCATTAGATGCTAGCTAGCTCCTGATACCACAAAAATGAGGGGGCTCAGAAAAATGAGACCACTTTTTTCAAGCTTCAGCTTCATGAGCATTATAGTCTTCAAATTTTCAAACTTCATATATAAAAGTTTAGGACACAAAGCTGACATTATACTGGAATATATCAAATAAATGCAGTGTGCAAAACACTTAAGTAATCCATTCTGATAACACTGATAAGGATTCAGATGGCTCAAATTTCAGATATTGTCCTTCAAGAAAGTTGTGGATCATCTGAACAGAGTCCCTACGAGAGCAGTGAAGAAGTCAGGAAATCATGTTCTACAAAGAAGGGTTGAGGGTCATTTAAATTAAAACATAGGCAGAAGCATGCAACATTGTTCAAATACATAAAAGGCTGCTGAAACAAAACAAAAAGAAACAAAATAACCAACAGTGCCAGCGGTGGATAGTGCAAGGAGTAATTGCTTTGAAGTAGTGTGAAGATCTAGATTAGATACTAGCAAAGTTTTCTGATGTTAAGTGTAATGTAGCACTGGAATGGATCAACCTGGAGAAGCTGAGGCTCTGGAACTTGAGATCCTTAGGAACTGCTTAGAGAAACATCTGATGAGAATGATCAAGACCCAATTACCATGGAGCAGAGGAACCCACTGATGTTCTCTTGAGGTCCTTGCTGTCCCTGTGCTGTGATGCCCGTACAGATTAGAGTATCGCTCTGCAAAGCAGGCTTGGAAGGAAATACAACCTTAGCTGTCATTTTTAAATTAATTTTTTTATATATATACATATTATATTATACATAATTATATTATACATAATTTATGGATTACTGTCTGTGCTCAAAGACATAGGTTGAAAACAAATGTGCATCTTTTATGTATTTGTCAAATTGTGTGACCATGATCAATAGGAAAGAAGCATAATATTTCATCTGCTAATCTATTTTATATTTTAGAGCTCACTTTTGACATCTAAAAGTTAGATGTCTGGCACAAGATCCTTTAAGATGCAAGACATCTCTTCAGACAAATTCACCTTATTCTTACTGCCTAAATTAAACAAGGTGGTTTCTTTACAATGAGTGACTGTCTTGGCAACACAGCCTCATCAGCAGGACAGCTACCGTGGATTACCAAGATAAGCCTTGATATAACCAAAGAGATTTTGGAAGGAACAAATATCAATCCTAATGTGGAGATGGCAATCTTCATTTCAATTCATATTATACTAGTGATTAAATAGCACCATTATAAGTGCTCAGATCTATTTTAGAGGATCGTGCTGAGAGGGTACTGTTTTTTTCTGTATATCAAGGCAAATCTACAAGGTTTTACAATTTGACAGTGATTGTTTGAAGTATGTCATGACGTTATAAGCCAGTAAATTCAAATCTTCTGAACTGCTGAAAGACAGGCTTCTAGAAGGCAGACGTGCAAACATATTTGTGCCTAAGATCAATATGATTGCTTCTTCAGCTCTGAGGTTGGTTTTGAAAACCTAACCCTCCTGCCATGCCAGTCCTTTGCCCTTCACAGTATGTGATACTTCAGTGTGCCTTCAACTAGAGAAAACACAACATCTGAATTCAGTAAGGTTTAAAATTTCTTTTAAATTGTTGCCAATATTTCATAACAAAATAAAGCCAATGTGCATTTGAATCAAGCTATTTGTTTAAACAAAAGAAAAACTCTATGTGATAGACTTTATGAATTATATGGGACATATTGGGGTTGATACCAGTAAGGAGGTTTTAGTTAGTTTTTATCAATAAGGAAGACATTTCCTTAAATTTGTTAGGCTTTTTATTAGTATGTTGTAGTATTAGTAGCCTTACTTTATTAGTAACCTTACTTTGAAGTAGCATACATAATTTAAAAAAAAAATTGGTACAAATTTTGTTTTGTGGTATGGATATTATGTAAATTAAATTTCATTGTGTGAGAGTTCACACATACCACACACACACACATAGCGCTCTTTCCTAAGTTATATCTGATATTCTATACAATATACAATTAACATAATTATTTTCTATAATGCATGGATAAATAAGACATATTTCTTATTTTTATCATACTGCCTTGCAATGTTATCAAAAATGCTGTTAAATAAACTTTAGTTTTGGTTTAGATGTTCTAATACATTTAATGACATGAGCTCTAAGTATGTTTCAAAATCCAAAAAAAAAACGCAGCAGGGAGCTGCATCTGATAGGCAAAAATCTGCTCAATGCCTGATATATTAATCAACATTTTAAGTTGAATGCAATGTTAAATGAAGGTCCTGCCCAACATAAAGTTATCATGGCAGATAACAGATAATTTTCACTGTGTCAAAAGGGTCAGTGGGAACAGTTTGGTTGTTGTGAACTCAGTTGACATTCTAGTAATGTATATATCCTTGAAAAAAAGTTGTGGGTACTTTTTTTTTTTTCATAAAGGCTGAAAATATTAAAAACCAAGCTGTCAAAAGACTGAACAACCTGCTCTTTTTAAGCTTGCTTTGAGCTGGGAGGGTAGACTAGATAACGTCTAGAGGTGTCTTTCTACCCCAGCCATACTGTGCTTCTGCCATTCTGTGAAGGGGCAAATAAACCAAGAAATCACAGAAAGTAGATGCAGTGTAGTGATGTGTGTGAACTTTTCCTGGAAATTTCTTTCTTTCAGAATGAGTTCATTATTTTGGTTAGATATCCCATGTTTTCAGATACACTTGCTGTCATAGAAGGGACTAAATCAAAAAGGAAAAGCCACAAAAGATCAGAGACAATGCTGTATAACACAGTAAAAGGAATGTGTATGCCTGAACAAAATAAGAGTAGCATTCTCTTCCATCTTTTCCTGTCTGAAAATCTGGCACCTATTATAGCGTGACCATTCAAGATCCCTCTGTGAAACAGGTGGGATTAAGACATCTTTAGAGGACAATATCTTTACTGACTTAAAAAGGACCTCATGGGATTGATGATCTCTTTAAACCAGGCACTTGGCTCTTAGATGGCAAAGGTAATGGAAAAGGAATCTTATAATAAAAGAATGAGAGAGAGATATTCAGTCAACAATGATCTGAAATGAGTGCTAGGAACATGGTGTTAGCTGGAGAGAAGCCAATCAAATACCAATAGAATCACAGAATGTTTTAGGCTGGAAGGGACATCTAGAGGTCATCTATACAAGTAAGACATCTTAACCTAGGGCAGGTTGCTCAGAGCCCCATCAAGCCTGATCTTGAATGACTCCAGAGATGGGGACTCCACCACCTCTCTGGGCAGCCCATTCCAGTGGTCTGTCACCCTCATATTAAAGAACATATTTCTAATATCCAGTCTAAACCTATCCTTTCTAATTTAAAACCATTGCTCCTTGTCCTATCATTACAAATCCTTTTGAATAGACCTTCCCCCGCCTTCATGTAGGCCCCCTTCAGGTATTGGAAGGTGTCTCTGGAGCCTCCTCTTCTCCAGGCTGAATAACCCCAACTCCCTCAGTCTGTCT
>VWZY01010525.1:73179-181185 GCA_013399075.1 Chloroceryle aenea
TGAAGGCTTCATCAATAGCCTCCCCTTGATCAGGTGGCCTGTAGTAAACACCAACTACAAGGCTTCCTTTATTGTCACGATCCCTAATTTTGCAGATAGGCTCTCAACCTTCTCGTGGCTATTCTTCAGGGACAACTCTTCACAGTTTATCCATTCCTTAACATACAGGGCAACACCTCCATCCCTTCTTCCGCACCTATCCCTTCTAAATAGCCTGTAGCCTTTGACAGCCACACTCCAGTCATAGGAATCATCCCACCAGGTTTTGGTAATAGCCACTATGTCATAGCCTTCCTGTAGCACGGTAGATTCCAATTCCCCTTGTTTGTTGCCCACGCTGTGTTCATTCATGTAGAGGCACTTCAGCTGGGCTGCTGGTAGTGTCACCTTCCTAGAGGGACACTGCTTTGTTTCTCCAAGGCGTTTCATGGCCACTACCCTGTTAGTTCCTCTTTCCTGCCCTGTCTCATCCCTGTTAGACATTGCTTGTACTGCAGTTTTTACATCACGTACTGCAGTTTTTACATCAGGGCAACAGATTGAAGACCCTTACATAAGTCACCCCTTCCCTCCAGCCCTGGTGTGTCATCCTTATCAACGGTGGGTGGACCTGGCTCTGCCCAGGGTATCTCAGCTGCCCATCCACTAATTGACAGCACCCAGCACAAAGAAGGGTCTTTTCCTGGCTTCAAAAAGCCCCAAAAAAGAGCTTTTCTTATGCCCTTTTTTTCTGCAGATCTCTTCCCCAGTGCAGTCTTACCTGCCCTGAAGCTCCACGGCAATGACCACTTATCTTACAATATATTTTTATGCATTCAAACCTCCACACATATTAATCATCTGTCTTCATAAATATTTAGATTTGAGTAATCCTACTTCAACAGGTATTGTTTTAAATTCAGCCCAAGTCCCTGTACTGAGNTCTTACAGTGTGAGGGACTCTGTCTATCTGGTCCTGAAGCATGATATCTCCTGGAGTTGGAGTATGAAGGCTTCATCAATAGCCTCCCCTTGATCAGGTGGCCTGTAGTAAACACCAACTACAAGGCTTCCTTTATTGTCACGATCCCTAATTTTGCAGATAGGCTCTCAACCTTCTCGTGGCTATTCTTCAGGGACAACTCTTCACAGTTTATCCATTCCTTAACATACAGGGCAACACCTCCATCCCTTCTTCCGCACCTATCCCTTCTAAATAGCCTGTAGCCTTTGACAGCCACACTCCAGTCATAGGAATCATCCCACCAGGTTTTGGTAATAGCCACTATGTCATAGCCTTCCTGTAGCACGGTAGATTCCAATTCCCCTTGTTTGTTGCCCACGCTGTGTTCATTCATGTAGAGGCACTTCAGCTGGGCTGCTGGTAGTGTCACCTTCCTAGAGGGACACTGCTTTGTTTCTCCAAGGCGTTTCATGGCCACTACCCTGTTAGTTCCTCTTTCCTGCCCTGTCTCATCCCTGTTAGACATTGCTTGTACTGCAGTTTTTACATCACGTACTGCAGTTTTTACATCAGGGCAACAGATTGAAGACCCTTACATAAGTCACCCCTTCCCTCCAGCCCTGGTGTGTCATCCTTATCAACGGTGGGTGGACCTGGCTCTGCCCAGGGTATCTCAGCTGCCCATCCACTAATTGACAGCACCCAGCACAAAGAAGGGTCTTTTCCTGGCTTCAAAAAGCCCCAAAAAAGAGCTTTTCTTATGCCCTTTTTTTCTGCAGATCTCTTCCCCAGTGCAGTCTTACCTGCCCTGAAGCTCCACGGCAATGACCACTTATCTTACAATATATTTTTATGCATTCAAACCTCCACACATATTAATCATCTGTCTTCATAAATATTTAGATTTGAGTAATCCTACTTCAACAGGTATTGTTTTAAATTCAGCCCAAGTCCCTGTACTGAGAAATGTACAGTAATTGCTCGCCAGGACAATATTTCTGCAGTGTTAGATAGGCATTTTCACCTTCTTGTTACTTGCATGTTTCTGTTTATGTTCACATTTGTTAAGAGCAACAGCACAGCCTGAAAGTTCTCAGGCAGATCAAAACAGACAGAGATGAGCAGGTACCAGTCTCCAGGAAGGCTTCAGAAATATCAGGTAGAATTTGCTGTGAGAGCATCTCTCCAGAATGCAACACTCTGTAACTCTTCTCAAGACACAGCACAGTCTGCTCTTCCTTGTGTGTTCAGTCATTTCTCCTGAACAGATCCAGATAGCCTTGTGAAATCCATCACACTCCCTTCCCCTTTGTTCCCTTGTCTAACATTTCTTTTAAATGAATATACATTTTGTCACTCTTCCTGTAATTTTTACCAATTGGCAGGTGCTTCTGTTATTGTCAGCCTGCAGAATATTGTCCTTGAGAAACCAAACAACGTGAAACCCAAAACCTTCTCTGAGGAAAAGCAGCAACACTATCAATTCTGAATCATTGTTCAGAACTGCAGAGAATGGGGAAGAATTTACGTGCATTTGGATATGATGTTTCATTTTCAAATTCCATTTCAGTACCATTTCAGTAAGCAGAGAATAAGTAACAAAATAAAAAGTGTATTTCCTGTCTCCATCATTTCCTAGTGCTGTTCACATTAACAATGCTGCTAGCCCCAAGGGCTGCAATGCCCTTGTTTGAGTTTGAGAAGAGTTCTGATAAAAAGGGATATAACATCTGTGACCATAGTACACAAGGGACCTCAAGGAGAGCACACTAAAAGCTCTGAACCATTTTCCAACACTAAAGAAGACACGGAGACATCAGAGCTTCCATAGCTTTCCCCTAGATAAGTCTTGAGAAGTTTTAAGCACAAGGGCCAGGGGCAATTATTTGGACTTCCAGGGCCTACCCCTACTTCCCTTGAGTGCTACATTGATTTAAAGAGTATCCTCAAGGATTAAGTTCTGTGTGTCCAGAGCACAACCTGACCTTGCTGCACAGCAGCAGCTAGCAATTACAGAACACAACACAATCAAAACATAACTCTCTAGGGAACTCTGTGGGTCATAGTCTAATAAAATAAGAAAAGTCAGCTTCACCTTTTTTTTTCCTAAAGCTCTGCAGTAGCCTCGCAGCAGGAATGGAGAGCAAACACTCCAGTCCTTATTAGAAACTGATCCTACAAGCAGTCCTTTAGCAGTTATTAGGCTGCAGAATGTCAGCTGTAGCAGCTGGGCAGGAACTGGAGCATAAGACAATAAAGGATTTATGGTGATGGAGGGTAGTTTGCTATCATCTACCTCCCTGAGAGACAACTTTTTTTTGATGGAAGTCATCAAAACTGAAGAAAATCACCCTAAGAACCCAGGCTTTTTTCCATAGGATGTGCAGGAAAAGAATCTAGTTGCATGCCTAGTTGGGCACCTAATATGCTATAAGTGAATTTCATGCACAATGAGTTTTGATTAGGATTTCATCAGTTGTGCACAATGTACTGCCATTCAGAATGCATACAGTACAAGAGAAAAAAGAAAGGGGATTGTTTAGAAAGGGCAAAGCCAGTGCTGATTTTTCTTCTGGCTCCAGTATTCAGTCTGTGCACAGTTTGTCTTAAATAGGAAGCCCTCCAGAGAGGCTGTGAATTCACAGTATCTCCCCAGTGATGGATACTTTCAATGGTGGGAGACAGAGTAGGGAAGCAAGGATAGAGTCAAACTAGAATTGTACTGAAGATTCCTTCATTCATTGTGGCACAGTGAAAATTGTTCCAGGGAGAAAATTATTAGGACATAAAATGGAAAGTCATTCTGTGCAGGATTTCTGAGCTTGTGAATCTCCTAGCCTCAGCTCTAATTCATTCCCAATGTGAAATGAATCACCATGGCAAAACCAGAATTAAATCTTATCAGAGTACAGTCCTGCCACGCACAGTGAATCAATATCCATTACACATGGCACTCCTTCCCTCTGACAGGGAAGGGACTGCCTCACAGAACGGCAGAATTTCCCACTGTCCAGCAAATTCATGCCTGTATCACTGCAGCTCAAGTGGGCTCACCAGAGCTTTGAATTACGTCTCATTGCTCCAGGGAAACACAGTTAAATGCTTATGCCATTGAAAACTTACACCCATTACTTCCAGCTCAGATTTTCCATTTCCTCAGAAATGTCCATGTTCTCCTTTGGTGTAAAATTTAGATTTTTATTTCTTACCAAATGCAAGTACAAAAAACCAGGTCAATTGGGAAAATGTTTTCAAGTAGAAAGTGACATTAAAATGAATGTGCTGGTGAAAAAACCTTTTTTGTAAAATAAAGCTGTTCAAGACAAAGCATCCCAGCTAATTATCCTTCTAACCTGACTACTGCTCCTGGAATCTGCAGATATGCTTGTCCTGTACTGTACTATTAGTTAGAATTACTATTACATAGTACTATTCTGTACTATTGCAATACGGCTGATCTGCACAATCCTGACACAATTTCTAATAGGTCAGTGAGGGGGTTTTTTAAGTTCATTTACATAATGCTTTTGCCACCACTTGTATTTTTGCATGTAAATAAGCGAGCAAATACACTAATGAGCTCCTGTTCTGGATTATATGCTCAAAGTATAACAAGCCCAACCACAAAATACATCCTGTATTTTCTTTATATAAGCATTTAAATTATGTGCACAGAGTTCATAATTACCTTATTGCTCAGAGCAAAATTTAACTGTATATTTTGCAATTAGTCCTACAGAGTAAGAATATAAGTAAAGGCATATGTGATAGTAATTTGAAACTTAGAGTGAGGGAAAAATTGATGGTGTGGTGTTTGTATTTCAGTTAGATGTAAATTTATAAGGAAACACTGTGAAGTGTTATTTCTAAACAGGAGAGGATATATTTAAAATATTGTTGAACATAAGTTGTGTGGATTTCTATTGGCCCCTATTCTTTGTAAAAATGTTGTGGTATAAGGTTTTTTCTCTCAAGTAACAAAATTGGTAGTGCCACATACCATATTGAGCTAAATATTTTATCAGCCTTTACTTTATAAATGTATAAAGTCTTGGTCTATAATATCTTTCACTCTCTATTGGAATAACCTTCTTCTCTACTTCATATTTGCCTAACAGCTGCTCATTGGCATTGCCAAAATACCTAGGTATATTTCAGTGGTTTGGAATGTTTAGTGACTTGGATGACATTGCAATTTTCTGCGTCTACCTAGAGGCACCGGCAATAGAACTGAGTTTTAGCAGTTTTTAAACTCAGTCATCTGAAGCATGCTCATGTTAGGAATGCCAAGTGAGAAGTCACTTAGCAAATTTAGAAAAAAATACTGTATCTAGCCACTTCGTATTTGTACAAAGTATAATTTGGTCAAGAACATAGATTAAAAATAGGAATTTGTAAAGGATCGGAGTTCTATGTTACAATGTAAAACTAAGGTATATCATTAGTATTTTAGATCTTCATGAAACACTAAACTCCACACAATATATTTCAGACTGAAATGTAATATGAGACCAAGCCTATTCCATATGGTGCTGAGGCTAATTGCAGATATTCCCCAAATACTATGTGGAATCAGAGAAAATAGCTAGCATCAAAATTACTCTGAAACCAGGTTGGATGGGAGGAAGGCAGAAGGAGAAGAACAGGTTTCTTGTGAAATTTGTATCACTTAGCTAAAGAGTAACGCACAATGGTATCACATTAATTTTAAGTTAAATTTTCATTTGTTCATAAACTTCATAAACTTAAATTAATCTTTAGGCATTTCTATGGGTAGATATACTAGTCAGTTATTTATAAAAGGTGAAACAATAATTTCACCTTTTTGTAAAATACAAATTTCAAAGAAAGGTTAACCACAGAAAAACAACACTAGGTTTCAAGTGAGAGATAGCAAGTCAATAAATATTCTTGAGCAATGGATATTTTTCAGTTGTTGCAATCTATTCAAAATCTATTTGCAAACATGAATAAGCAAAACTCAGATATGTTCTTCAATAGAAATAGTTTCCAAGTTCTCACAGTAACCATTTCAACATATAATAGACAATCACACTTTTAATGTCATTTTTTTCTCATAAAGTGTGTTGGTAATCATGTTTCTGTCCTGCTGAGCATGATGAGCATAAAGTTATAACATATGAATGGGATATTACCTGAACTGAGGTAAAGCCATTTCGACAAAAGCAAAAGGATTTTGCCTCTCTCTTTCTTTTTCAAACAATGTCTTCCTTCGAAAGCATTATTAGGAATTTCTTTAGGACTATACATAAAGTAAGGTAATATTCAGGACAGTTAAAGATACTACAACTCACTTTCAAATTCAAGTCATGACTTTATAAAAATATAAGAAAAGCCACATTTTAACAACTTCTCCTGAGTTAGTTGAACTACAGTTACTAAAGGGGTTTGGATATGAATCTAAATTCAATTTTATCCAGTAATAATATGATTGTGACAATGGATAATGTTCTAGACAATTCATTAACAAGTTTGGAAATATGGCTTGAATGAGTATTGAAAAATTGTTATTTCATTCAAACCCATTTCAACCTTCTTGGTCAAAACACAATTTTGTATTTCTTACAAGATTATGCTTTTCTTATTTGTGTGATTTCTGCTTTGTATTTTGACTGGCCTGACACAGCCAAGATATTCCAAAAGCTTTCAAACTTAAAATCTGGGGTTTACTTAATTTTATCAAGCATGAAAATCAACTTGTATTTATTTAATTTTTTATAATAGCTCTTGGATTATATCTCACTAGAACAAGCTTTCCTCTCTACAGAGGAATTTCTAAAATACCTACCAGTAACATGTGGACCCTCAGCATTCACCTTACCTTTAATTCTTGTTTATATGTTTGGTGAACATATCAGGAAAATATCAAAAAGATTTTGAGATTAGAAGTGTTTTTCTTTTGTGTTTAAATTAAGGTTTCTCAACATAAGAAAATAATAAAATTGTTTTACTAAATTGTTTTGATGGTTGTTGTGTTTTATACATGTCAATAAGTGTTCATTTAACACCTGTAAAATATGGTGAAACACATTTGTGTAGCGAGCTGGAGAGATAATTACATACTTTAAACACAAGCTACAAACACTGGCAATTACTTTCCTTTGCAGGTTTACAGTGTTGTTGAGAATATATATTTACTGGATAATGGTATGTTACCTGTAATTTTCAATGCCAATGCAAGGCATGGGGACATTGCTGTGAGCTTTCTCATCTCCAGTTCATATCCTAAGTTTTTTATTAATCTCTTGCATTCCTTTCAAAATACATATATCCTTTTGCCAATTGAAGGAGGACTTTTGATGCCAAAAGACAAAGGGGTTGCCCTGGCATTTGCACTAAAAATGAAACTTACAGTTTCTTCTAATTACACATTTTATCAAAAGTTCTAGTACCAATTGTTAAAACCTGGCTTCATTTTCACATTGCTGTCCCTCATCTCTGTTGCTGAATACAGCGTTCTTCTTTTACAAATTAGGCTGTACATTTTTATCTGCATTCAGCATAGTTTTCCTGGTTTTTGGAACTTATAAAAATCCCTACTGAGTTGTGTGGGTTACAGTGACATATTCAGCCAAAGGGAAATATAAAATGCTGAACACAACAACACACTGATACTTTCTGGCACAAAAAAATTAATATTATATGCAACACTTATTTGTGAATGCCCAAAGCATATTGAGAAGGTTTTTTTTCTTTTTATATTTTAAAATATGAGTTTAATTCTGTGTCATTAAAAGTATACCAAGACTAAATTTGTCCAGTGAATTTCTGAGAGCACAGAGGTTCACAAGTGAACAGAAGGGGTCAAGGACATGGTTCCATTGTGCAAAATGTTATATAGTGACATGTTATTCAGGATACTATTAAGCTTCCAAGACACACAGAAAACGGGTATAACCCAAGGCCTTTTGGATATTTGCATATGTCAGGAGTTGTAGCTGCAGAAGTCTGAACAGTTGCATGGATTTCAGCCCAAGGGACCCAGAATACTAAACTGCAGTGTATGAAAAGATTGGCTTTGAAGCCAAGAGTTAATAAACCCTCATATAACAAAAGCCACATTAAATATCCTAGGTCATATATTTATTGTCAAGTTAGCCTGGATCCAAGTTCACAATGTTGTTTATCATTCAGGTTTGCCCCTGGCACAAAGCAACAGGTTCCTCAGAAATCTGTGAACACTTCCCATTTGCTCCTGTTTTATGTTTGTCCCAAAAAGATCCTCTTGGCCATACATGCTACAAACAGTAAATTGGACATTTCCCTCAAACAATTTTTCACCAGTGAAGCTAGGAAACAGTCAGGTTCCTAAAGCCAGATGGCCGAGAGTGGCCCATGTCCATACAATTAAATATTACCACATTTAATGTGAAATGTCTGGGGAATAAAGAGGAAGAATTAGATATCTGTGTGTGGTTGCAGGGCCACGATCATATTACAGTTAGGGGGACATGGTGGGATAGCTTGCATGACTGGAATGCTGGCATGGGTAGCTACGTACTTTTTAGGAGAGCCAGGCTAGCAAGGCAAAGTGGTGGAGTTCTCTTTATTGGAGAGAGCAACTGGAATGTATCAAGCTCTGCCTAGGTGTGGATAAGGAATGAGTTGAAAACTTATGGGTAAGAGTTAAGGGACAGGTTAATATGGATAGCAGTGTTGTGGTTGTTTAGTACAAGCCATGTGATCAGGAAGATGAAGTCAATGAAGCCTGCTACAGACAGCTGAAAGTAGCTTCATAGTCCCAGGCCCTGATTCTCATGAGGGACTTCAAACACTCTGATACTTGCTGGAAAGGATACACAGGCAGACACACCGAGTCCAGGAGGTTTCTGCAAATCATCGATGATATCCTTTTGACACAGGTGGTGAAAGAGCCAAAAAGTAGATGTGTGCTGCTGGACCTTACACTAACAAACAAGATGTCAATGTTGCAGGCAGCCTTGGATGCAGTGACCATGACAGGGTGGATTTTAGCATAGAAAAAGTAGGGCAACAAGTAGAATCACAACACTGGACTTCAGAAGTGCTAACTTTGGTGTCTTCAAAAACCTACTTGGAGGAATCCCATGGGTTAGGACTCTAGAAGGTAGAGGGTGCCAACAGAGTTGGTTAATATTCAAGCACCTCTTCCTTAAAGTACAAGTTCGGTGCATTGTTATTAGCAAAAATAAACATGCAAAAGAGGCAGGACTTTGAAAGTGGAAGAAGGGATTGGTCAAATGGTAGGAATACAGGAACATTGTCAGAGTTTGCAGGGATGCAATGAAGAAGGATAAGGCAACAAGAAGGGCATCAAGTACATCAGCAGAATGAAGACTAGGCAAGTGGGCCTGCTGCTGAATGAGGTGGGAATACCCTGGTACCAGAGGATACAGAGAAAGCAAAGTTACTGAATGCTTTCTTTGCTTCTTTGTATTTACTGCCAAGTACAGCCCTCAGGAAACCCTGTCCTAGAAGTCCCTAGAAGTAATAGAGAAAGTCTGGAGAAAGGAAGAGTCCCCCTTGGTCGATGAGGATTACATTAGAGATCATTTAAGCAAACTGGACACCCACAAATCCATGGGTCCTGATGGGATCCACCCCCAAATGCTAAGGGAGCTGGATGACATTACTGCTAAACCACTCTCCATAATTTCTGAAATGTTCTGGAGAACAGGAGAGGTGACAGAACTGAAAGGAAACCAGTGTCACTCCAGTCTTCAAAAAGGGCAAGAATGACCCAGAAAATTACAGACTATTCAGCTTCAGACAGACACCAGACTTTTGAATGAAAGGAAACAGAAAAATCTGCACCCCCTTCAATGAGCAAACCCCCTTGGGAGTTTGCTCCACACTCCATACTCTGACGTCTTCCTTTTGTCTTCTGTCCAAAAGGGTTTGGAGAATCATGCTGGGAATCATACTCTGGTGTGAACGCAGGGAAGGGGGGCACTGGGAATGGTAGAGCCTTTGACACAGAGCATCACAGATGGCCTTTTACATCTGAAAGGTTTATGCCCACAACCAGCTGCTGTGATCCTGGAGGACACACCAATCATGTTTTTTGCCAGAACCTCATGGGACTAAAAGGACATAGTAAATAAGTATGGCTGGGCCACAGCCATGACCGTTCTGCCATGGTTGATGTGAAAATGGAGCCAAATAATTTCAGGCCTGAAATGAGCACTGAAATGAGCAACTGTCAGGATAGTTCCTTCCTTCCTTCCTTCCTTCCTTCCTTCCTTCCTTCCTTCCTTCCTTCCTTTTCCTGCAGCAAGAGGCAGCAAGTTAATCACAGCAGCTGAAAAAGCCATGGGTACAAGGCACTGGCAAGCCAAGGACAGCAGTAGCACAGACAGGCTGGGAGCAGTGTGGATGGCTGGACAGTTAACAAGCCTGAATTTTCTCCAGTTAAAAGTGTAACATTCCTGGAATTTGCTGAAGCCATAGACTGATATATAAGTAAAGGTGACTATTTCTATCTCTGGTAACATAATGATTCACAACTGAAGCAAGTACAGCAGTAGGACCAGGGAAAATTAATTTTTAGTATAGCAAAAGGCTATGATTTCTGAAGCAGATAGATGTAAAATGAGAACTGACTAGTAGCTTGAAAAGAGTGGCAAAACAGACTACCAGAAAAAATAATTCAACTGAGACTCCAGAAGTGCAGAAATGCTGGCATGACTGAGAAGCTGTAGAATAACACAGAAGAGCAAAATGTGTTTCAAATAAGTAAGGCAGACCAAAAGCATCTGGAAATCATGCCAGCAGCAGCTTAATAACTAATGTGTTAAGACAGGGAGAGCTGTTAGGAGAAGCTTTGACTAAACCAAGCACACATGAAAAGTAGATGTGACCAGTCCTTACAGAGGAACATGCTAATAGGAGGTATGACTAGTCTAGAACATTAATTGTGCAGATGCCAGTGTGTCCTGTCCTGATGACTCCCAACACTCATTAGTCTGTAGTTTGGCAAATAAGATGACTGAACAAAGACTAGCATGGCACGATTTAATAGCAGTTAAATGAAAAAAAAAAAAAAATCAGTCAGCCCAGAAAAAATATTAGCATATAGACTACAGAAATGTCATCCTTAAACAATAAAATGTCACTGTTGATAGAATAAATATTTATGAAACTTTCCAATAAACATGGGATACAAACCTCTGGCGTACAGGAGTTCTTAAGGAGTTAAACAGATAAATTACTTTGTTCTCAAAGTAAAAACTGAATTGTCTTGTAAACTCTTCAATCATTCACTGATTCAGGGAGCATTGGGATGTTTACATAGGAGGTATGTTATGATTTCATTCTGAGACATTTTTAGACAATTTTAGATACACAACTCACTGTATGCATAAAAACAGTAGCATCAGCATTCACCTAAGTCTACAGAAAAATGGAAGTCCATAGCAACAGAAAGTGTTAAAAGAAAAAGAAATTCTTAGAGAACTCACTAGCTAAAATTCAGTGACATGATTAGGTTTGGTATTTAGTAATGATTAGATGAGATGAAAGAAATCCTGATGTTTTCAGAACACAGCACCAACAATTTTAAAATAACTGTTCAACATCAATGGCTTCACTTGAAACAAGTACAGAGAAGTGACATTCTCTAGGAAAAGAGGCACAATATGCCGCAAGTGGAATCATCCCCTAGGAGCTGAATGTTCCAAGTAGAAGAGGCAATTTTTGTGGCAACCTTTCAGAAGTGGCATTACATGAGCTTGACCTGCCTGAAGGTAACCACAAGCAGTGATGTTTCTATCCATATGCTTTGTTTCCCTGCTTTAATACAGTTAAACATAGGAGGTTCCTACAGCAACTGGCAATGCAGCGTTGATAAAAGAGCTATAAAAATAGGTGCATCAAAGTGCAGCAGGAACTTTCAGAGCTTCTAGAATGCTTTGGGGATAGGAAATGATTTTTTTTTTCCCCTGAAGATAGTTCAGTAGTATTAAAAGATATACACAATCTGGAACAGAGATTAAAGTAAATTGAATAGATCAGGGAAGATTCTCACTGTATTTCCAGTTAAATTTTAAGGCAGGGAAATTGAACTCAATTGCCAGTTTTTATTTTTCATTGCAGCCCTCAGACTGGGAAAAGTATGTGTTTTCCTCACACTGCAACAGGACTCCCACTGATGTAACAGGAGGAAAAAATACCAATTTAGAGGTAAAAAAAATAGAGGTTTTTTTTCTGTTGTTTGTTTGCTTTGTTTGCTCTTTAATTATTGTGTGCTACCTTTTCAACCACTTCTAGTCCTTTTTGGTGGGGAAAATGTGATGATGTTTTAGAATCATCATCTCTGTAGCATCCTTTACACCTTTTCCCACCTTTTTCCCTTCTTTTTAATTCTATCTTCCTTTACTTTTTCCTTCTGTTACTCTGCCCTTCTACCTAACATAATTACAATCTTCATTCAACACTCTATAAAAATAATTTGGGATTAACATAGTCTAGTGTTTTTAACCTGAAAAATCCTCAAAAGAAAGTTAGTATGTGTGTTTCTGTGCAGCTACACCCATTAATACAACAGAGTCAAGAGAACTATATTGTACAGAAGAAGATCAGCATAACTTACTCATAACTAAAGTAATAATAGCAAGACAAGAACATCAGAGAAAATGGCAAAATTGCCCTTTGACATACAATGGACCACGTACTTATCCCTTGTGTGCTTTTCTGTATTCAGCCTGATATATGCCCACCTCTGTGAGCTTAGGGTGACAAGCGTGATCCCATGTGATGGTTACCATGTAAACACAAATGTTCAAGAATTACCACATTTAAGTGCTATTAAAAACGTACATGCCTATGGAGATATGCTGTGTACTGTAAAAAGACTGCACCTTGTTTGCAGTAACCCCTGTTGCATTATACCACTACCACGTGTCGCTGTTGAGATAGAAAAACAAAAAAAATAGGTGCTGGTTGGGATGATTTCCACTATCTATCTGCAAGAAACCTTGGTTTCTACTTACTTGCTTTTATGATGACTCAATGAGATGATGCAGGATAGTAAATTTCTACCCCTAAATAATTTTTTCATGTTATTACAGGACTAAGGAGACCATATTGTATCAGTTACACTTGAATCACATTTGGAAATTTTTCTTCCTAATCCTAAAGAGAAATGATTACTGCACAACCTGAAGGTGACATGTGGATCACAAGAAAACCTCAAGTAGGACATGTATATGATGCTATCTAATGGAAGGTTTTAAAGAAAATGTCAGTTTTCTGTGGAACAAACTCCTTTGAAGGTGATGTCCTCATGGGACTGCGAAGAGGACAGCTAGTCACCACATAACAACAGAGACTAGGGCAGCTAATCTTCACTGTTTTCTAAAAGTCCTCTGGACTGTTGAAATGATTTGGCAGCTTCTATGCAGCTCATCATGCCCAAGCTATGAATATTCACAATGTGCTCACTGGATCACTAACCCCTTTACTGAAGGATAGTCTTTCAGATGCATATTCCCTCTGTCTCATTGAGCTAATCTGTAAATAATGGTGGATTGTGCACTGAAAGTCTGCACTGGCATTAGTTATATAATTCTTGTTTTGTGGCCAGTCATTCCCTCAGTGATAAATCATTCATCCAACCATTCGTTGAACTGGCACAAACAAGTGCTTAAGGAGGTCCTCTTGAGGTTCTTTGGGCTAGCCTAACAGTCAGATAATGGGCAGACAGGAAAAAGAAAAGTGGAATATGAGATACTTCTGTATCCATGGCTTCTGTCATTTTTAATCAGGTGTCATCTTTACTGGAAATATAGACACATGACAACCAGACCAAGAGTGTTCTCCCTTTCCTATTGCTCCAAGTAATGGTAAATGTTGAACAGCGAGTGTTTGTTCCTGGCTGAATTTGTATTGATAAATTCCAGCACATGGTAGGAGAATGAGGTTGGTAGCTGTGGTCTTGCTTAAAAATAACAGGCTTTCGTCCCTATGATATATTTGTGTTGTGAAGAACTTACTTAGACTAGGTCAAAGTGCTCTAAGAGATTAAAATCTTGTGACTAAAACTGAGCCATTTCCAAACACTCAGTAGGATCAGCGTGTAAAAGGTTTGTGGCATAAAGTACACAAATTTGCAACTGCACATTAGTCACAGAATTCAACCCAAGCTAAAAGAGAGGAGCTCATAATTAGCAGGCACAATGCTTGTACTTATTCACAGGTGTAATGAAATTATTTATAAAATGTTAGGAACATATAATCAAGGCTAACAATGTGTAATGTGTTTCTTCTAGAAATTAGAACACAAGGAGGAAGAAAAAGGGTAAACATAAGTCTGGACAGATACTGGAAATAGCCACATCTAAACAAACAGGGATGCTAAAGGTCATTCTGAATATGACATTTGGCTAAACTCAGAGAGCTAGTTGTGTAGCAGTAGTCATCACAGAACTTTTAGCCTATAAAAGGCTTTTTAGAATTTATTTCTATTCTTTAAATGGGTTCTTCTGTCAGCTTTGATCTTTTTAGCACATCAATAATGCTTTGAAGCCAGTTAGTTTACAGACGGCATCAAGGTCCTACAAAGACCTTTTCTATAATTGAGTTCACATATAAACAAATGTGATAAAGGTGTCAAATTTGGGAGCTTCAGATGAAGGCTAGTATCTTACTGTGAATATTTTCCTAGAGGAAAATTTGGATTTTGAAGGACAAAATATTATTGATACAAAATGTATTTGGAAGCCCATTAAGCAAGTAAATTCAGTATCAGGAGATAAAGTCTGGGTGCCATCTACTACACAAGAGACTCCTGTAGGGTTAATATCATCTGAGAGTTTCACATAGGTCTCTCAGATATCAGGCAGCTTCTAAAATGGCACTTGATGCCTGTTTTTAGGTACTCACGTTTCTTGGTCACACTCAGGTATTTTCACATTGGTTCTCCACTCTTTAAAAATCCATTTCAAATCAAAATTCTTGTTACATTACATTAGTAGGGTTTTCCATGACACAGTAGAACAAAAGACACAAAGTAAAACAAAAATGAAAGATACCACTATCCCAGAAACTGGCCTGTCATTGATAATGCTCAAAAAATGCTCAGCTTAGCCTTCATGACTCTAACCTGAAGGAGTCAAGAGATCAGCTGGACAAATACAGTGCTGCATCTAGATTTAAAAATTAAACCAAACAAAATGTAAGCAGTAAATTTTGGCAATAAAGAAAAAATCCAAAATGGGATTGAGAAACAGAATTTACTTACTTTATTTGTAGTGGTGACACAAAAAAACTATGGCTCTCAAGTGATCCCCTCTGTGATAAGGTCAAGCCACAATGTAGACAGGTAACAAAAATATATCTGAGATGCAACAACTCGAAGGCAACCAACAACAGGACAAGGGGACATGGGCTTAAGCTCTGCCAGGGGAAGTTTAGGTTAGATGTTAGGAAGAAATTCTTTACAGAGAGGGTAATCAGGCATTGGAACGGCCTGCCCAGAGAGGTGGTGGATTCACCATCCCTGGAGGTTTTTAAAAGAGACTGGACATGGCCCTTAGTGCCATGATATAGTAATTGGAGTTGGATCAGGGGTTGGTCTCGATGATCTTGGAGGTCTTTTCCAACCCAATCTATTCTATGATTCTATAAAGAAGTCTCTGTTCAATGAAGCCCTTAAACATCTATTTAATTAAAGTTCCATTGATTTCAAGATACTTTATGTTAAGCAGGTGAGTTACTGCTTTGCTGATTCATTAGATGATAAAGTAGTTTCAGTCAATACAAATGTTTTAGGGGAGCAATTACATCTGTTTAGGCAGACAGGAGGAAAGTAAGAACTGTAACTAGAGCTAATGATATAAAATAAAGCTAGATACATTGAACTAAGACATACATTTCTAAACTGAGTGTGATTTTGCAATGATATCAGAATATCTGGCTTCTGTGTTTTTCAAGTCATTATGCCAAGGACAGATGAAGATTAAAATGTATTTATTTTTGCTTCATTTGTGTGCTGCTCACAGTATCATAGATCCTTTTGTTATGAAAACCTATACATTATATACTTTGACTGATACATTATAAATGTATACCTTAAAACTTATGCATTATGTTCCTTATTTCAAAGTTCATTGCTTAATTCTGACATCTTTGAAATAAAGCCTCTTTTTTAAACATCACATTTCATTAAAATGTTATTGATAAGTATGTAATATTTCTCTTTTTAAAATCCCATTGTTGTATTAAGTGTGCAAGTTAGTAATCTGCACTCACGGAGGCATATGAGCTGCTTAGTGAATCTATGTTATCCACAGAAATCTTGTTTGCAAACAGAAACCATGCAGTTCTGCCTGTAAATGGTAACATGGCGTATTTACAGGTGAGATACTTTGACTGCTACTTAATCTGGAACAAACTGCAGGATTTTGGTAAAAGCGTTTTAGTTCAAGATTTGGGTTTCAGTATGTACCATGCAATGGTTATTTTGCAGTATGTCTGCAAGCAATGCTAATACTTAACTTGTGTATCTTCAGCTGGAACTACCTTACTATCAGTAGAAGTAACATCTTGGAAAATGTGTATAGAATTATATATTTCCAAAGTGTTTGTGAGAATGGAAGTCCTTTCTGCTTTATATTGGCACAGGATTGTATCGGCTGTCTTTATAGTTTAACATTAGAAGGATATTTCATTACTTTCCCCACAACATTTAAGTTCATCATTCATTTTTTATCCACTATCATTACCCCAGAGTTATCTTTTCCCTTAGCCCTATTGCCAAAAAACATTTTGCTGCAAAAACATCAGAAGCATGAAAATGAAAGTGAATAGTAGGCACCTCTATAACCTGTACATGTGAAAAAGAAGATATACATAGCCATTTTAATCAGAAGTCAGTCCTATTTCTTTTAGCGTTTGCCTAATATTCTGACACTGCACCTACCCCACACTAGATATTATGTTTATTGACAATATAATATGCAAATGAATTACTTTAATACCTACAAATAGATATAAGCTCAAATGATGAGAGGACGAGAGGATCTAAGAAGTTGCAATTTTCCCATCAGTGTGTTTGGGGTTTTTTTTATGAAGAGCAGTAAAATATGCTCAACACAATAAAAACAGATAACGCCTCCAGGATAACAGCATGCCTGAATGCATCACAACAAAAAAAAGATGGAGCAATGCAAAAAAGGAAGAACTATTCAGAGGATGAAAAAGGAAAGGGAGAGGAGGAGAAAAAGAAGAAAGGAGAAGAGAAGAGAAGAGAAGAGAAGAGAAGAGAAGAGAAGAGAAGAGAAGAGAAGAGAAAGAGAATTTAATTAAAAAGTTTTAACATTAAATAAATAACAAAACCTAATGTTCATCACAACAATAGTCATGATTTATTTCTGAAGATAGAGAGTATTATAATCATAACTACACTGTAGTGTTTTAATGATCCTTGTAATAATTTTTAGGTATCTCAACACAAATGGATTTGTTAAAGATTGATGAGCTCAGTAATTCAGCTGAGTCTAATATGCTTGAAAGATTTCTTTACTCAGTGATGTACATTCAACAGTCCTATTAGTAGAGGACATATTCTGCATCACCCTCTCCCAGAGTACCTAAGTCTGGGGAACTGAGCAGTTTAAAAGGTGCAGCGTGTGAGACCTCCTAGTGTTATTTTCATCTACAAATGGATTTGTAGACTTTAATTGTTGATGTTTCACTAAGCAGAATAAAAAGAAATATTTAATATTTTCTATCTCTAGCTCAAATATTAATAATAAAAATAACATTTCTTCCTATTGTATTAATATGGGGTTTTTTTCTCTTCATTGTTAATATTGAACAGAGACTGGGAAAAAAATCAATAAGGGAAGAGAGAAATACTTTGGCAAAGGGAAGAAAGAGACTGCTAAATATTTTGCTGTCACTCAGATTGCTTGTCACTTTCCTACTTGAAGGATAAAACCTGAAAGTGAAATTTCAGGTGTTAGCTCCCATCATCTTTTCTTAAAAAAAAAAGTTACATATTTATCACGTAGGAAATAGTGAAAAACAACAGTAATAAAAAAATGTTCTCTTTCCTTCCTGTGGAATTCAAGAAGAATATTACTGAAAATGATGAACAACTCTGGCTACTGTACTATATAGAAATACATGTCCAAGCACCTATGCTGGAAAAGTGCAGTTATCATAACTGATAATTTCAAATACAGCTCTTGAAATTGTCATCAATTTTCTTTCCACCTTTCAGAACACAGTGTAAAGAAAGTATGTGCAGCTTCATTACACCGATCTGAATGAATCTGTTCCAAATAAACTTTTAAAGCTGTCATATGGTGAAAGCCTGTCCTAGACAGACACAAAGTAGGTGTTCGCTTCTAGTAGCATTTTGCGTGGTGAAAGCTTTTTCCTCACTACCTCGGCACTGGCTCTTCTCTGCCTCACCACTGCCCCCTTACAGTTTCTCTAAACCATGCTATCAACACAAAATTTATTTTTGCCATCGTTGCTGATGACAAAAATAAACCCTCTTTGTCATCCTTGAGGTGACAAAATTTAATTTTTCTCATACTTTTGACAAGCTTTCATTCTTGCCTTCTTACAAACACGAGCAAATGAGCTTCCAATACATATTTACTTTTGCAAAAATTCCTTGGTGATTCACTCTGACTCCAATGATCAGTCCAGTGTAAAGTCCAGTAACTACAGGATCCAGGAGTCTTTTAAAACACTTTTCTCTGCAATGAAAGCTAGATGCTGTGCCAAACAATAGTATACAGTAATCACTGAGAGAACACAGAACAATAGAGATTACACCCTTTATTTACATGTCAATTGACTTTTGAGGAGGAAAATGGGAGCTAACATCTCCAGAGATCCAAATTTGCTGAGCACTTTTCATAAACATCAAGCGTTATTATTTAAGATTTCATTTTTCTCTAGTCTGTGATTCAAATCTGAACAAGAATATCCTTAATTTTATGCTACTAAATTATATTTTCCTTAGATCATAGAAGTAGAGCTCCTTCAAATTACTACTGATATATTAATGCTTTTCAAGGTATTTTATCTTATAAGCTCATTTTTTCCTAGCTTTGATCACATTCAGATTATTCAGGGTAAATAAAATTGCAATACTTCGAAAAAGATTTAATAATTCTGATTCTTGAACATCTGGTAACAAAATGACTAATTGCAAACAAAATTTATTAGTTAGACTCCTCAGACATTAGCATTCAAACAGAAACAAAATCCAATAAATACAAATTAAAAATACTGCTGGCACTTTGGAACCAAAATGATCTTTTAACAGGAAAGTTACTTATAGTGCCTGAAGCTACTTTTTTTTCTGGTCTTTTCCATGAGCTTTGGGGATTTTTACAGTAACCATTATATGTCTTAAAATTTTATTGTAGCAACATGAAAGGTCTAGAGAGTTGCAAATTAAAAACTGATTACTATCCAGCTATGCAAGGGACCAGAAGACATTGATTATAATTGTAGTGATTCCAAACATAATTTACAGCATCAAGAAAAAAGCTTTCACTTAAACAATTATTTTAAATCTTATTTTTACTTCTGACTGCAAATATGCTAATATAATTATGTGATTATGAGGCATAGGTTTATTCAAATTCTTAGCTTGTACAGTTTAATGATAGAAAATGATGAGCAACTGAATTATAGAAAAAATATCAATTTGTCATTTATATCAAGTATTATTTGAATTTGAAACTGGAATTGCATTCTTACCCTGAAAATCGTTTTTCATTGATCAAAAGAAATTTAGGATTAAAAGCTGGTTTGCTAACTAGGAATGTATTTCCCATAGTTAAGGAATGCAAATGATTTTTCTTTCTGGTTTATTTACAATTCAAGATTTTATATTCCTCCTCTCTTACCTCATTTCATTCATATATTTGGAAGTTTCTACCTTTGCAAGTCAACTTGACAGATTTTGAAGACCAATTAATTAAACTGAAATGAGGAAGAGTAGCAGCTGAAAAAAAAAACCAAAACACTCTTTTCAGCACCAAATGTAATAATTCCATAAGCTTTTCTTAAAAGAAGAGCTTGTTAGTTGTCACAATGACTAGTCCAGGCTTCAAAACACATTCTTATATTTACAGGCCATTCTGAAATGTTTAAGTCTTCATTCCTACACTCAACACTAGCAACATACTTGGCTCAAACTATCCATGATTATGATGTTCGCAGCATCCACAGCTTAATGTAATGCAGTCCCTCTGCATGCTTCTCTACCTGAAGATAAAGTCAGGTGTAGATGGAACTGCACTTGAACCAGAGGATTAATCAGCATGGGGACAGCATGGAAGAACAGGGAACCTCTCTTTGAGCCTCCGTTCCCTTTGCCACAAACACAGAATTAATAGCTGAGACTTTTATCATGGTCACCTAACCATCAGGGGCAGTTCATCTGCAGCACAGATTCATTGTGACATGAACAGCATGGCACGTGGCTTGTCTGTGCACTCCAGCTCAGAGCTGAACACAGCTATCTGGCTTCCACTGCCAGTTGTGGCTGATGAGCAGTATTGCCACATTTGCCCAGAGCAGAGCTTGTGCCAATAAATCTCACAGTCAAGTTCTGGCTCTGTGCCATAGCACAGGATGGGATGGGATTTGTCATCATGCTGTCCCCAGATCTGCTGGAGAAAACTGTATGCAGGCAGGCCCATCAGCATCTCTGCAGGGAGAAAGCTCCCATCCTGCAAGGCTGGCATGGACTTGAAGCTAAAGCACTGAGTACATCCAGAATGCTCTGGGCAGAGCTGTGTGCCTCAGCCTGTGCTGCACACCCACAACTCTTCAGTTTCCAGTGGGTGTATTTCCTCAAATGCAATGTCAAGATTACGATGGATTCTTGTGTTTGTCTGAAACATGATGCAGAGATGCCTGAGTGATCTTTCAGGGGTAGCTTGCAGGGCAGTGCAGTAACACAGCCCACATGCCAGCTCTGTACTGCAGCCGGCCACCTACATCTTCCTGTTACACAGGGAATCCTAGCGCCCACAGAAGTGCAGAGCTGACTACTGCAGGAACAACACGTTTTTAATAAGTGCTTCGTGATTGAACTATCTAACTTCTGGTTGTTATTTATATCATAGAATAATGTAGGCTTGGATGCATTTCTGGATGGAGATCACCCAGTCCAACTCCCTGCTAAAAGCAAGCCCTACTCCCCAGCCGAACCCTGGGCAAACTGATCTAACTGTGTAGTTGGATCTACTTTCAAGTCACTCAACACACTTCCATTTCAGTTATCTTCCAGAAAATATGCAGAAATAGATTAGCATTTCAGGATCCAGTCTTCTTTGTGATTTCAAGCCACTGTATTCTATATAAAGCTAACCAGAAACTTCTTACCCTAAGCTCATTGACTCATCCCTGTATGACCAGTGCACTGTGTTGGAATCCTTCATTTGAAATTTATTTATGGAGCAATATGCACTCTTCATATGAACAAGACTTCAAACTATTGCAGAGCCACAAAGGGTGCTGTGGTCTCCTTTTTCAGGCAGATGCTGCCTTACACAGTTTCACATGAAGTGCTGTACACAAGAGTTAACATACAATGTACAGGTGACAATATCCATAAGATAAAAAAAAAAAGACGAATGAGGTAAGAAAACTGGTAGTACTTAAAAACAGCACAAAAAGCAGTTAATCTGCAGAAAAATAAATAAGCAGGTCAAGGGAGGGGATCCTTCCCCTCTACACAACATGGTGAGGACACATCTGGAGTGCTGTATCCAGTTCTGGGCTTCTCAGTACAAGAGAGACATGGACGCACTGGAGAGAATCCAGTGTAGGACTGCAGAGATGATGAATGAACTGGAGCAGCTCCCATGAGGAATGGCTGGGAGAACTGGGACTGTTCAGCCGGAAGGAGAGAAGGCTCAATGGGACCTTATCAGGGTATAGCTGAAGGGAAAGAAGACAGTGCCAGACCTTTCTCAGTGTGGCCCAGTGACCAGATGAGAGGTGGTGGATGGGAACTGAAGTACCAGAGAATTCTTAAGAATAAGGAAAGGTTTTTTAACTGTAGGTCAGACTGAACACTGGAGCAGGTTGCCAAGAGATGTTGTGGGGTCTCCATCCTTGGAGACACTCAAAAGCCAAGTGGACATGGTCCTAAGCAACCAGCTATGGCCGACTCTGCTTTGAGCAGACAGGGTTGGACTTGATGACCTCCAAAGGTCCTTGACCACTTCAGCCATGCTGTGATCCCTCCACCTTCTGCTGAGGTGCTGTGAGACAAGGCTTTACAGGACTTCTCAGACAGCACTGACACACCCCATCCCTGCCACTGTCCTGGAGCTGATTTACATGTAGAACCAGTAGAGAGCCATGGTCCGGGTCCCCACTCTTCTCTCACCCTCTAACCTTTGCACAGCACTCTTGCACCACGCTGAAAAATAAATAAGAAAATACTACTTCATGGAAAGGGCCACATGCTGTTAGTGGCTCTTGGACAGAGGGTGAGGACCCTAGGGGTGCCTCAGCAGAGGGGCAGCTATCGGTCAGGCAGATCCTCCTCTGGGACAAGGAGAGTCCTGGCCACTGGCAGGATATGGCATTTCAAGGCACTGTTCGTGTGGGGTCGGAGAAAGTAAACGAGAAGTTCAAGTGAAGTCTTTTTCTGCCTTAAGTCTCAATAAGCAGTAATTTAGTATTTGTGTTTTTAAAAAAGTATTGCTTCCTACTAATATCAGGACAGTTAATGCAAGGGCTTCTGAAATGGATATGGTCCTGAACTTCTGGATGACACAAGCACATCTAATGGACTTTGTCTTGCATGAAACCACATTCTTTTAGTTAGTCATGCTAGGCCAAACATGTTTTAGAAATCTCAGTGGGTTTTATAATCATTCTAGCCACATATTTAGGAGATGGAAAACTGTTCAGATGAACTTGAGAAGGCTATGGCATTCTGTACAAATTTATCAATTAATCCTATGAATACATTGTTTGACACACAAAGTAAAGCACACTACATCTTCCTTCTGCCCTGGTTTGAACGAGAACAGAACCAATTCTCTCTTCAATTATATTACTTTTCAGTTAAGTCTCTTCTAAGTGACTGCACTTTCTGAAGTTAAAGGCATTTGCAGACAGTGTCTGCTTCTAGCAGTGATAATGCTCTATGTTTATAGTTACTAACAAAGATTGGTATGCAGAAATGCTCCTGCTTATACCTGCTTCTATAGAAACCAAGTTCACTATTTAATCTTGAGTACCATGTTGCTGTAAGTGAAAGGGTGCTAAGTGAGTGAAGTCCCACTGGCAGGGAGGAGCAGACAGGACAGGTGATCCAGTCCTGATCAGTGAGGTATTCCTTTCCATATATGTTATATTCTGTATGAAACTGAGGGATCACAAGGGTCAATCTCCTTTCTTCCATGGCTGGTGTCGGAAAAGGACTCTGTCCATTCTTCTGCCTTCAATCCCAATCTGTGAGCTGTACTGTATATTACAGTCTAGCACTCATTAATCGTTATTTTTTGCTTTTGCTGCTTGCTGTACTGCTCATCTTACTCTGCTGTGCCTGGGAAGATTTTGGTGACACCGGTAGTGATACAGGTGGAAGGGGGGAAGTTCATTATGGTCTGGTCCAAAAGTACCAGATACAGACTGTAATGGTACAATTGTAAAAGGTACCAGAGGTGGAGATTGTAATGGAAATGGCTTTAATTTGTTGCGACCCAGGATCTGTGTTACACATTATGGTAATTACTATAGCAGGAACCCCTCATTGCTAGCCAGGCTTGGAGCAAGGGAAGAAGTTCATTTTTGCTCAGATTTATTTGTAACAGAATTGTCATTTCAGTTCACTTGTTCACTTCCTCCATTAAAACAGCTGACAGTGTTTCTGAAAATCATACAGTGTCAGCCAACACCAAGAGTGCTGAAAACCTTGCAATGATCTCCTTATCTTGTCAGTTGAATAAGAAGCAATTTTATTTCAAGGCCAAATTGTTCCAAAGAAATCAAGAATCATTTTCTCAGATGTCCTGTCTTTGAAGCATTTTTCCCTTCTTAGAACAGATGTAATTCCGTGGACTGGAAGTATTGCTGGGACCTAACTTTAAGTACTTCCATAAATGAATTTTTTTCATGGAATGAGAGGGAGTATTACCTATTCTAGTCTGTCCCAAGTGATGTCCAAGAAGGGGCTGATGAACCATGTGATAGTAACCCATGGTAGCACTTCTCCTTCCATGGCCTGAGGCTGCCCCTGGGCTCACCAGGAATGTTACATGCCTCAGCAGGCAGGTGGCTGCATGAGACAGCCTCGCAGGCTGTCTGCAGACACTTCAGCATTTCCCTTGGGATCACTTTTTAAGAATAACTTAGGCATACACAGCAAGTCACTTGAAAATTTTGTGTGTTAATCTCCTGACTTCATAACATGCTTGTGAAATAGGAATTTTAACCCTCTTTCTTATTCCTGTGTTCTGAGTAGTCCACACGCAGAAGAGCAGCTTATTCTAACTACCATCTGGCATAGTTGCTTGCTTAGTTTAAGTAACAGCTTCATGTGGGGGCTTGAAGGTTCCTGGGTTCAGGTGCTGAAATGCTTTTAGCAGAGAATTTTTCTAGTTCTGTTTTAGCTTGGGTCTGCCCAAGGACGAAGCAGAGACAGGACTTTCAATAGGCTGTGAATCAGACCTGCCGCCAAAATACAGGAATTTTTAGTGACAAACATGAAATTCAGTTACTTGAGAACCCCAGCAGAAGACACTGAGACTGAAGCACTACCTTACTGTCCTATGTGGGCCAGCTACAAAGAGGTGGTACAACACTTACTCAAGTGCTACACATTCCAGCCACCATTGAATGGAAAAGGGAGATGTGTGGTGCAGCTGCAAAGCAAATGCTATAATATTTCATAGCACCAGACTGTAACTGAGGCAGGGCAATGGGAAGAAACAAAATCTCACTTAGCACTCCATTTTTCACTACAACTAAGTCAGCAGATGATTTTGCCAGTGAATTACTCAAGCATATGCATACTACAGCAGTGTTCAAAAAGAGTGTGCTAAAGACAATATAGCTACAGTGTATGGTTGGAAATACCATACAAAGAAATAAGACAATGGGAAAACATGGACTTTTTTTGGTATTAATTTAGCTAAAAGCTAAGTCAGGTGTGATTTAATCAGTAAACAAGTGTTCCAATCTGATCCCTCTTCAGTAGGTCATTAATATTAAATATCAGAGACTTTTAATCCTGCAGTTCTCTACAATATCTGAAACATGACAGACTTGATCTGCATTAAGAGGTATTACACTCGTGTCAGGGTGAATGATTCAGAACTTTGGGGAAGAAAACTTATTGTTATTCTGATGTTGACCTAGTGACTTCCTCAATTATATTTTCCCAATAGTGCCAAACTCCAAATACATCATATTCTTCACCTTTAAAGATAGAAATTCATGCACGTAGGCCCATATAAGAATCATGTTCAGGTAGAGAGACATAAGTAAGAGACAATTACTTTCATGTCCTCTGTCATCTATTTTAGCAGTATCTTTCTTTTCTAGTAGTTATGCTAACCTAGAATTAGGTTGGTACAGCCAACAGACTTGGACTTATTACTTGTAGGTACATCCCCAATCCCTAGTGAAGGTGTTCTACCAGAAGAGCTTAGTTTTGCTAACATCCTTAGGTAGGTTATTGGAAAAAAACTTTGAACTAAAAAGACCTCCAAAAGAACCTCTGCACGTTAAATCAGCACCGAAAATTAATTTCCAGAAACACTGACAAACAACACCTGACAAACAGAAATGTAGTCCAGTTATTTAGTTTTGATACTGTTGACTTTGATTACTTTAGTTTGTGTAAAATAACTCAAAATCAAGATGATGAGTCTGGGAAGAGGCAGCTCTATATACATGCTTATGTGGGCAAGGAAGTAATGCACAGAGAGATTAAGGCCATTGTTCCACAAAACCCTTAAGCACATGTATGAGTAATCCCATTCCTGTTCAGGATGGCATTACTGCCCGCAGGAAGGCATACAGCCCTTTCTGTTAATTCAGGCCCCTGTTGACCTGTCCAAGGTCACTCAGTAAATCTGAGATAACACTGGGATTTGGATTCAAGCCTCCTGCTTTCTACTGGTATGACTTAAAAAGGAATCTAGTCTCCACTTCTTATTTTGGGTTTATCACCACTTTGTTGTGTTTCTTATTTTATAGTTTTTAGATCTGTACTCAGAATCTCGAGCAGACAATTACAAATTTCAGTCTCCATTCCAGTGTACCTGAAATCTAACTCATATGGCAGAGGGGACAAAGGTAGCAGTAAAATAACATAATTACAGACATGAGAACAGAATTTTACTGAAACGTAAGTATGCATGAAATATTTGGATCACCATATTATAAGTGGATCTTCACTAGAGAGCTAAATAAATAAATAAATAAATATTAAATAATCAGGAGCTATAGGCCTGTTTTACAGAAAAAAAAGATATCATACGGGCTCAAAACCAGACCTTGCTATTATGAAATGGTCTTCATTGTTAACACATGAGTGTTAACTGCTTGTTTGATGTTTAGTAGAAAAAAATAATAAACTGGATTTAATTAATTTATCTTCCTTAAATTTGTTGTTTTCCAATGCCTTCATCTTGGTTATATCAGGTCATTTTCCACTAACAAGCCCGCACATATTTAGAAGAGGTTACTATGTACTCAACATTTCTGCACAGTTTTTAAGCCAGGATCATAGAAAATAACAATTATCCCAAGTACTGTCCCAAGTAGCCATTTTTAAACAAAATGGCTACAGGACAAATAACAATTTTATTCAAGTCATGTAGGAGGTATCATTTTTGTCTACTCATCTCATCTCTTTTTCTTTCAGACAAAAGAAGCTGTTCAGGAAGCTAAATTACCCCTCATCCTTTGTCACCACTCTTGAAGCAAAGTTTAGATTCAAATGAACTGATAAAATAGATGATAGCTAAAGATTTGGTTATGAAGTGGAACTTGTTCAACTGCACTGACAGGGTGACAACGAAGGAGAAGAAGCTGTGAGAGCACTGCAGAAATGTAGACCAATTACACAGACTGTGCTACCAAAGGAAACCAAGAACCATGTAAAGAGCAAGTTTCTGTAACTTGCCATAGCTTTATTTAATATATTTTTATGTCTCCAAGGGAAGAAATACAAACAGAAAAATCATCCTTTAGAATATGAAGCCTGTCATCATCTTAGCAACAGTGAATGAGCCATTTAGAGAGGTTTGTATGCACAGTGCACTCAGCAGCCTGCAGAAAAGCCCTTCACCAACAAACATTGCAAGTAGTGATAAAAGCTCTCACTTTGACTAATTTATAGAGAAACATTTCCCATTAGGCTTGCTCAAGAGTGCCTATAAATCATGTGATTAGTTCATTTGGGACTCTGCCACTGAGCTTCATTTGTGTATGCATACATTATAGAATTATTATTGACCCTTATGCATACTGGTTAGCACCATCCATTAGTAATGTTGTCAAACACTTCCTACTGTAATGCCTTGTTTTCTTTTTTTTTTTTAAGCTTGCAAAGCTAAATGGGCAGAAATTTTCTAGTCCAGATATCTTCCTGAGATCACAGTTTAATGGAGAAATTCCAGGAGAATAGTTCAGCTAGGAATGCATCCAGGAGAAAATATATTTTTATGTAAATATTATAAGCATTTACCCCTCCTTACAGAAGTTCTACTAGACCCTAACTCTGAAAAAGGACATTTAACAGAGCTGAACTTTTTAATCTAGAATGTGCCTTTTACCACCCTGTTGAAAATCATCCCATATGGGTTCAGTCAAAGACTTTGCAAAGTCAGTGTTTGTGTAGGTAAGTCCATCAGAATCTTGCCAACATTTCTGAGGTTTAAAAGCTGAAGGTTTTGGAGACCTGTCATTGCTAAGCCTGAGCCTTGTATGGCTCCTGCTGCAGTTGCAGCTGACCAAAGTGCACAGGTAGCAACTCCCTTTCTAGTGTATTTGCAAGAGAAGTGGTAGAAGCTTGAAAAATGTGTTTCCAGACAGCAACAAAGTAGAGAGGAAAGGGAATAAAGGTGAAAAACAAACAGAAACACAGATCTTGGTCAGAAAGCTAACTGAAAGTTCCCTGGAGCTGTAAGGAGACTAGATCCAATCTGTTCAGGCAAAGGAAACCTTTTATTTTGTTTTCAAATAAACAGATCCAGTTCAAGGAGAGCTGAGACTTTTCATCCAAACAAAAAACAGTACCTGAATTCTAGCTAAACAGGACTGAAAACAGGTAACAACTACTACTTCAGCACTAGTTGCCTGATTTATAGGAGTTCCATTTTCCACATATCTGTTTTAAATTTTTAATTTAGTTGGAATGACATAGATTGATCTTGATCAACAGCTTAATCAATTCATACAATCTGAACATCAGAGTTTGCAGTACTGTCAGAATTTTGTGAATGTTTTGTTTTTATGAAATAATACAATTATTTAGAAAATATGAGCATTACAGCAGCAACCATCAGTCCCTGTAGTTTTTCTCCTTGACATCCTGGTTTTGCTCTTCTACATGAAACTACTTTTGTTTACAGAAGTAGATTTCTAGCATATCATAAATAACCACTTTTCAATCCTACCATAATCCGAGCAGCAGCTTCTCCTAAAAAGGCATGGGCTATGGGATTTGAGCGCAAATCCAATTTAGTTCAGTCTCCAGTGGCCACTGCTCATAAAACTGAACATAATTTGCTGCAATTGGCAACTGCTGCTGAAAAGAAACTTGCAAGTTCCCCAGTACAATATATTATACAACTTCTGCCAAACTCTGCTTTCTACAGGGGTGGGGGATGAAGACAACAAGAGTTGAAAAAAGTTTTGCAATTCCTTTTACGGGATCTATGCATACATATGTTTTCCTTATTAAATTTTACTGAGAAACAGGGGCAATAGGAAAACCCCACTAGTTTCAATGCAGTCTGACACCATAGCATTTAAGGTTTGTTAGAAGCTTTAAAATAAGCAGTTGATTGTTGCATTACTGAATAAATTAGGATGGCTAAAAATATCCGAAAAAGTGCTTAACGAACACTTGGAAACATCTATCCAATATTATGAAACAAAAATATGAAAGGAGCTGCCCAGATATTCTCTGTGAAGATATTAGAAGGCAAAAGCCAAACCCATACCAAGGAGCATAGTAAAAACTCATCTGTATGGAGACTAATGGAACAACACACATCTGCCTTGTCATCTTAGTATAAACACAAGCAAAGGTCCTCAACCATGTTTTTGTTTGCTGAATAGTCTATGTTTTTGAAAAAAAAAACCTAGACTCCCCAGTTACTCCCCAAAGAGCCATGTACTTTAAATGACAAGAGTGACTTGGGTTATCAACACTGCCTTTGGTGCTTCAAGACATGGCACCACTGCTTTTAGGAGCACAGCCTTGGTGTCAGGAAGCGTTTCCAAATATATTACTCCCAAAGGAGTTCTTGGGAATAATTTCCAGAGGAATAAATCAGCAAGCAAATTTTCCACTCATGGCTCCTCTCCAAAGAGCGTAATAAAACTCACTGTAACAGTGCACATAGGTTAGGATTTGTTAGCTGAGGTGTAGCATTGTCTAACATGACCTCTTCATACACAGACATGAGTGCACAAAATATTTGCACAGCAAAGGATTCTGTTAGGTTAGGGTCTTTGTACCACCCTCCATTTCACGGTGTAGATTTTCCCTGGAGGTGGCAGCATTGATAAGTACTGCTTCCTTGAGGGAACTGGTAGGGATAGAGGGGAAAAAAAAAATAAAAAAATCTCTTAAGTCCTTGAAGTTTACAGCATTTTTCCACGTATACAGAAGGCATTTTCAACAATTGCTGATTGATTTTCAGGCAATTGCAGCAGGCAGCTTTGGCCACTGAAATCAGGAGGGCAAAGACAGTAAACATAAACATTACAGAGAAAATAGAAAAGGACTGTATGAATGCAATGAGTTTCCCACTGGGTAAGCTTCTTTATTACCTCATCTAAGCTCAACTGCAATGTAACTGAAAGCAGGTCTGTTCTCTGCAGGCAAGGTTTTAGCTCCAGCCTGCCTTTTGCACGATCTGCCCTGCACCTGTGAGACTCCTTGATTTTTCAATATTATCCATTTGCCATAGATACCAGTTTTGATAATCTTGCCTGCAGTCCCGCTTTCCATGAAAAGGGTCTAAGAGGTATTTTTGTCATTTATTAGTTCTAATGAAAGAGTTAAGGGCAATGTATCTGATACTGCATGAAAGATTTTACAAGTGAGCAAACAGCTTCCATTCTTGCATCTTAATATTCAAGTTATACAAAGAAGAATGTGAGTTAATTATCATATACTAACGTACATTGCACTATGAAACACAGCTATACCATCTTTTTCACAGAGTCTGTCCTGCTTACTTTAAAAGAAAACACAAAAACAAACTAGTTAATTTTACAGTTCTATTTTATCTGTCTCCAATATTTCTCCAATCATTGACAGAGCTGTTGGTGAGAAATTATATCTTTGACACTGCCACAGGTATCAGCTTAAAAGGCTTTTGTCTGGTTTTCCATCACTGTTCTTCAACAAACAATTCATGGAATAAACCCAAATTTTACTCCCACTTAAATTAATTGGCAGAATTTGAACAGGATATTCCCCAGGTTCCTATTCCTAAATTCTTTGGACTTGTCATGCTATTCCAATCTTCTTATTCACCTCTTGCTTTGCACATTTGGCAGTCTCCTGGTATGAATTGAACTTACAAGTTTTTTTTTCCTTATTTCCTTTTTACTTTCACTAGAATTAAAGCCTGCCATGGCACACTCTTACCTTGCATCTACTCTAAAACCTTTAGATAGCCAGATTCAAATAATTTTTTGTTTCCCTTCAGTTAGACTTACCTTTTATTTCTTGAACTGACAGAAAATTAAATGAGAATATTTTCTCCTGCTCCAAAACATGATATATTCTCATTTAATACACTTGTTATTACATATGTTGACAGCATATTAAAAATATTGAGTGATCATTGATCCAGTGTTCATTACCCCCAAATAATAATTTTGGAAGTGCTTTTCTTTATTTTCTGATGTCTATACTGATGACCTCACCATTTCTCTTTAGTCAGTTAAGAAAAGGGATGCTATGGAGTGCAGACAAAAATTATGTCCTTTAAATATATATTGATGTGTGGCAGACAAAAATCACTATTATTTATTTCAGATATTTACTTGTCATTTATTTCCTTATTTACCACTTTGCTAACTTATCCTCTCTGGATATTTACCACTTTTGCTAACTTATTCCCTTGAGGAATTCATACGTATTTCATCTCCACAGAAGTTGTTTAGCAAATATACCTCCCATATGTGAAAATTCCAAACTGGAAAACCAGCAAGAGAACACAGAAAAACTGTTAGGGACTGTTAAGAAATTAAATATGTAAGATTCATTCAAAAAAGTGATCAAATAAATGTGCTAAGACTTGAAAAATGTAAATACACACCACTTGAGCATTGTACTATCGGACATTTCCAGGAAGAAAGAAAAATTCTTCAGCACTCTTCTCTAACCTGCTCTCTTTTTTTCCCTAAGAGACAGTAGGTTTCTTTCTCAAGACTTCATAGTAAACTAAAAGAACAAACCTGTTCTCCCAGGGAGCAACATATTTGTGGTTTTTCTAACAGTGCTTGACAATGGCATATTTAGACTTTATTAAGATAGGGATTTAGATAAGTTTAGTGTCTTCAGAAGATCATAATATTACAATTGTTCAAATTTATATGTAGTCTAAGGTATCTTAACAGCTAAATTGAAGTTGATAGTACAAATAAAGCTATGTGTCTCACAAGTATTTATGAAGCTGCAGCCCAAACATCAATCCATGGTGCTTATTATTATTTTTTTATACAACTTATGAACAGCTAGAACCCAGAGGAAGACTTTAGGAAGGTAAAAACAGTACCAGCCTTCAAGGGGGAATGAAGATAAAGCATCATATAATAAATAAAAACAGTGGAGAAATTATTGAGATAATTATCAGAAAGTAAGCAAAAAATAAGTAAATCATGTTTTTGAACCTGTTCAAAGTGATGATGCATAAATCTTGCCAGGAAAATATGGTTAGTTCTTATGATAAAATTAAATAACCATTTACTAGTACATGGAGTAGCTCTAGTGATCAAAGTAGGACCAGGGTATTAGGGAGAAAATATAGTATATTAAAAAAAAAATAAATTGTTATTAAGTAAAGCATTCATACTGGATAAAATAACCTTTTCACCACACTAGTTCATCTTAGCTGAAATTTCTATTTGTTTTATGAGTAATAAATTTTAAACTTGAAACTTGCAAAAGGCAAAGCATTACTAGAAAGTAACTGTAGATCCGAATAGTCACAATGTCCACATAAACTTGCCTCAGTCAGTGTAGAACCTAGTCTGTTACAGATTTTTTAGTAATGATATAGCAAGTCATGAAGTCATGCCTTTTATTTATGAAAGTGAATGTAGATTAACTTGTCAGAACACACAAATGATACTTAAGGTGAATTTATTTTGTTAGAAAATGTAAAAAAAAAAATGCTACAGAAACTAATGTCTTTTCCATTTTTCTGTTTAAATTCTTTTCACAAATTATTAAGCATATTGTTTTCTGTTCTGTAAAGTTTGACCTTTAATACTCTGAGCATGAATTTCACCTGTCTCTAATTTCTTTTTTTCAAAAATGTAATCTATTTTTAATCATTTGCACTTAAGTAATCACTTATCACTTGGTCTGTGAAAAAGAAAATATTTTCACGTGAATAGGAATTGAGTGGAAAATTCTTCTCTGAAGAGCTCATTTTAAACTTTGTTTTTTAAACTTTCTAGAATATTCCTAACACCAACAGTATAAGCCCTCCTGAATATGTTGTCCAGATTAATGTCCTCCCTAATAATAGGTATTTTTTTTCCTGCTTTTTGTAGATGGGTGTTTAAATCATTGATCTTTCTCTTTTTCCAGACTGTGCTTGATCTATTAACACATTGATCTATCCACTTCTGAGTTTATTTGCTTTAGAGTTGTCTACAATTCTTGAACAGACAACGCTGTGTTGACAGTAAGGGCTTCTACCCTTTTCTGTCTTGCCTATTATTCTATAAAGTCCTTCCCAGAAAAGGTTTATAAACTGAGTAACATTCCAACAATGTCTGAAGATTTAGTGATAGGCAATAGCATCCATTTTTTGCTAAAAAATAAGAATTCCCACTTAGGTTTTTAGGATTTATGAGTAAGCAAATTAAAAAATGTCTACCCTTCAGGACCATCAAAACTTTGACTTTTTTGTGGCATCTTGACTTTTTTTCCCATCTCTCATAACATGTAGACCATAAAATCCTCAACTTTATATCAGGTTCTATTAAGCTATTCACTTCCAGAGTCTTTCTTCCATAGACTTGCTCATAACCTAAGGCGAGTACTAAAGTAAAGCTGTTTACTTGTGTCTTAATAATTGTTTCTAACTGCTTGCTTATCCTATAGGCCTAATTTTCCTCTTAACAAATTAGTTATATTCCAATGTCAAAAAAAGGAATGAAAAGAATAAAACCATATATTTGATCCTAAATGACTAGAGGTATTAATATTTGGTGTGTTAAATGGGCTAATGCTTTACATTAATGGAAAGGGGCTCAAACTAAACCAATAACATAGAGAAGAATAAAGACACTTAAAAGGGACCTTCTGAATACACAATGGTTGTGACCCTCAATAAACTGTAAAGTACAAATAAAGACTTGCAACAGCAACATAGAAACTGATGTTTTTTTCCACCATGTATTTACCCTTCTACAAGACATATTTGCCATCTACATTTCAGATTTACCCAGAGGTCCAAAGATTGAGGTTCTGTTGTTCAAATGATATACAAATACACAGGAATTGCTTCTGAATACAGAGGCTTATAATGTAAATATCCCCAAAGCTCTGCGTTTTCCCCTGTCTTTTCAGCAGTGTTCCAATGCAGGCTCACATTTACCACATGCCCTGGCCTCAGGCAGGTTGTACCCACTATGCCCTGAAAGTAGGGTGAGGCTAGATTTCAACTCACGACTCCTCCCTTCAACATTCCCACTCTTTTTCTTCCTGCCTAGCATGAATTTCTCCACCTGCAAGCCATTTAGTTTGGTCTACGTTTGAATCAATCTGAAAACCAACACATAGAGAAGAGGACTAGAGAGTCTGGAATCACATGTGACATTACGCAGCAAATTAAGATGTCAACAGAAGCATACAGCAGCTCCCCCAACTGTCTTCATGCACTATGAATAACTGCATGGTGTTGGGATGAGACGAGGGCCTTGCTGAGGAATGCACCTCAAAGTGAGAGGAGTGTGGAAGTCTCTTGCAAGAGAAACCTGTTCCAGCTTATTCAAGGTCCCCTCAAAACCAGAGCTGAGGCAGAGCTACCTTCCCTGCACCACTGACTGCAGCCTCAATGGACCAGAAAGCCTGACTCAATCAGTAAACTTCTGTCTTTTCAGAAGAGTCTATATTTTGTGGCTTAGCTTTATCTTTCTATAAACAGGGAAATCATTAATTAACAGGCTTCTTGAAGAAAATGAACTCTGGCACCCAGGGGACGAAAAGAAATTAAGATGTATGAGAGAACAGGATACGAAATGGGGGAGTGCTCGCAGACACATGAAGTAGCAAGCAGTATTGAAAATGAGAGGCATCTGTCTCCTTTTTTAGTGTTTTTATTATTATTTATTTATATATATTGAACTACACTGGGAAGGTAATGCACAACTAGTATGGACTGAGAAAATGAGACAGCTAGTTAAAGTCATTATATTGAAGAGAAAAAAATGTTCATTACTAGTAAATCTGCTTCCTTGATTAAGGATTTTATATCAGAACAGGAATGATCAGATTATTTCATTCAGCAGATTCATTGCTTTTCAAATATATATATATATTTTTTATAACCATGGACATTTTAAAACTTCTTCATCTTCCTCTGATGATTTTTGCAGCTCATGAATTCTAGACATATCCTTGCCTCTCAGACATCTTTTCTGTTGTTAAAGACACTCAATTACCTGTCTTCCTCATGTCCTGACAGACTTTTTCTTCCACAGTTACCAGATATTTAATATTTCATATACTGATATTTAATATACTGATTTACTTTTATTTCTGTGATTAAGAACACTTTGGAAAGAGCAATAAGAAAGACAGATTGCACTTCTAGTTTACTTGTTCATGCTTTCATTTAATAATGCATGTGTTTGCTGTATACTAGCAAAGAAGAAGAAAGACATTGAAAAGGAAGCCTTTTGTAGCATCTGGGACTACATGTTATTTAGTTTGTCACTTATTATCCTATTGGTTAATCATAACACTTGCACTCACTCTACCCATCCTATGTGTGTGTTATGTTTTTTCACAGAAAATTTGCACTTTACAGGGGGAAGAAAATATTCGTCTCTCTTTGAAAAAAATCTTGCTATTATTCTAGAAAGACTGGATTGAATTCTGTGCCTCATGGTCAAAACCACAGTAGAAAGAATCATCCTCATTATAAAGAGATGTCTTTGGGCTAGAAAATTATTAAATTCAGAAAATAAATGTCAATATGGTATTTAATGAAATGTCTTTCACATTTTTTAAGTATTATGTTTTTAAATAGCATACATATGCTCCATTAAAAAAAAAAAAGGAAAAAACCCAACAAAAAAAAGTATTAACTATAAGCACAGAAAGTAGTGTTTAAACATATTATATCTATGTGAGAAGCTAGGTTAGATGAACAACTGCAGTAACTGCATGAGATAACTGTAGCAGGCACCTGACAGATAACATGACAAACATAGTATTTACATTTGCAATTCACAAAACCTCAGCTTTTGCCTCCAGATAAATTTAAATTTTGAGCACAGAATTATCTGAAAACATGACTTGGTCATTCCAAGAGAAAAGTAAAATTGTATGCTATTTTTGAAGGATAATGGTAATAGATAAACTATTAGATAATCATTTAAGAAAGTATATTCTAAATCATCTTGTCCATCTGAGCAGGGTAACTCTTTGGTCCCTACAATTCCTCCTGTTAGGCTACCCCTAGTCCCTTTCTGTTGGTTAGTTTCTTGACACTGCAAGAAACAGCTTTTAGTTGTATGTAGATCAAATAGACATCAAAAACCCCAAATATCCAAGCTTACTTTGGTACCTTTGCTGCCATTTGGAATGAGAAATTACTGTATATAATTGCTAGCAATTATTTCAGATAAATCAATTTTTGAAAATTAATATAATTTTGGATCTGATATTATTTCTCCCTGTCTTTCATTCTTAAAAGTCCAGTCATTTGTATGAAGACAGTTCATTTCTATATCTGACGGACTTCACAATCTGTTGTCTCGGACATAGTTTTAATTACTTTAACAACATAAAACCAAGATCAATACAGTGCAGCAGCCAGAAATGCTATCTAACCTTTGAGCTCATTTTGACAACCGTTAATGTCAGCATGCAGCTGGAGAAGGGCCAGGCTTTGATGTTTTTATTCACTCTTAGCAACCACTGTGAGAGTCTTAAAGAGGATGAAGAATGTGTGCCCTCTACCACACAGGGCTTCTAACACTCCATGTTGCCTCACCTTCCTAAGCAAACAGTGATGGTTTGCAACATACTTAATGGTGATATTTCCTAGAAAATCACAACTCAAAGACTCATAATCATCAGCAATAACAGCACACCAGACCACAGATACCACCCTGCTAAAAAGGACAAGCCTTGTCCTTATGGCCATACCTGCTTTTGTCAATTCAAAAGTCACTTTGAAGTACCTCCAAGTACACCAGGTCAGGTGTACATGCCACAGTTGAGCCTTGGGGACTCAATCCCTGCCTGGGAAGGAAATGGCACACTACCATCTCCATAGCTTGAAGATCAAGTACCACGGTCCAAAACAACTGAAAGACTTCTGTGCACTCAGGCTTGCTGCTAAGCTGAGAGTTTGGAAGGAGGGAAAGGATACAGGAATGGGCAGCAGTTTGACAACAAAGGATTAGCCATCTGAACTGAGATAAAGTGAAAATAAAAGTCAGCACAACTCCTTCTCCAGAAACCAAGGGGATGCAATGTTTAATAAAGATTGGACGTAAAGCCACCACTCTCTCACCAATATATTACACACCACCCAAACTTTTTGGGGAGCACCTAACTCCCACATCCATTTCTAATACCTAGCAGAAAAACAGTGCAATGAAACTTCTACTTGTAAATGAACTTTTGCTTAGGTATTAAAAACAAACAAACTCCAAACCTCAGAACAAAACCAGCAATGTAAAGCTACGTGAGGCTTATTTTGTTCCTTTAACAAAATTAAGATTACTTGTGGCTCAAGTAATTTTCCAAATCAAAACTAGGCCACGCAAGGGTATAACTTCTTACAACATAAACATGTCAACATCTTTCTGAAAAATGTACATTTCTAACACAAAGCAAATCACCATAGTATCCAAAAGTTGGGTTTTTTCAAAACAGAAAGACTCCCACTGTGTTAATACACCTATGTACAACATTCCTGAAACACAAATACATTATTTTTACATATATAAATGACCCAAATATTTATAAAATAGAAACACTTTCTACCTCAAAGCAATGGGATTTTCATCAGTTTATGGGATTTCTTGAGCTCAGAAAGGATCCTTGCTAACTTGCCAGTCATTATGTGTAAGCCCCAGAGGTGGGATAATGTGATTCTGTGAACACTCTCAACCACCTCCCAGATGAGAGGAAGATTTCTATTTTCTTGTGCATCTTCAACTGAAGAATTTGCTCCTGTCATTAATCAGGGTTTATCTGAATGACAGAAGTTATTAAAAGGACTTTTATTCCCTTAATAATTTTTCTAGTCATTTGGTTTTCATTTCATGTCACCTGTAACCAAAGACATAGCATGATTGTGTTCACGAGGAGGAAGAAAAGATAAAATACACTTGTTCAGTCATTTTGTAAACAATAACCTTGAGCCTTTATATGCTTTGTTATTCATAAAAAACACCACATCATCTCTATTAGATGATGATTTCTTCCACAGCCAGACACTATTAGTTCTGTTGTGGCACTGTGTTAGGAACTTGGTTTTGCAGGGTCACCTCCATGATTCATTTCAGACAGGATTCATTCAATATCATCTCTCAATGATTCCAGGTTTCAGAATATATTTTACTGGTATCATGTCCGCATTACTCTGAGCAAGTCAAATATGAAGTAGCTGTTTCTGGTTTTATAATGGAGAAATATCAGGTTTTACTCTTCCTGATGCATGGCTAAAACCTTACTCAGTTAATAGACAGAAAAACTAACTGGTTACATATTTTTCAAAATCTTTAGTGGTTAAAGAGGAAATATGACTTGCAGTCATATAAGTCTCCACGTCCTCAGTTTTCATTCTTAACAGTCTTGTTCCCAATTACCTCTCACCTCCAGCATCTGGCTGTAATAAGGACAAAACACTTTACTGAGTGGTATCAATTACACTTAGTTTCTTGCTTAACGTATCACACATAATCACATAATCACAGAATTTCTGAGGCTTCAGTAGAGCTCCAAGAATATCAAGTCCAGCCTATGACCCAACACCATGACATCAGCTAGACCATGTCACTAAGCACCACATGCAATGTTTCCCTAAACACCTCCAGGGATGGTGACTCCACCACCTCCCTGGGCAGTCCACTCCAGTGTCTAATCACCGTTTCCATGAGGAAGCACTTCCTTAATATCCAACCTAAATGTCCCATTGTGCAGCTTCAGGCCATGCTCTCTCATCCTGTCACTGGTTGCCTGGGAGAAGAGCCCGACTCCCCCATGACTACAACTTCCTTTCAGGGAGCTGTAGAGAGTGATAAGGTCACACCTGAGTCTCCTCTTCTCCAAGCTGAATAACCCCAGCTCAACAACACCATGATGTAACTTCTCCTTAACGCAAAAGGTGGAGACATGATACTTCAGTTATATAATAAAAAAAAAAACAAACGAAACATTCAAAGAAGCATTTGGGTTTTCTGCCTTATATTAAACAAACATTTGCATTCTTTTTTAGATTGGAGTTTCTAATATGGCAACTTTGTCCCCACTGACAAACATACTGTCTAGCTGTACAAGGTCTAGGCGAATCATCAAATACCCAATGTAAATGCAAAGAAACCTATGCCTAGTGGCTTCATGTCAGCCAACTGGTACAGAAATAAGCTACTTAAAAACACTCACTGGATTGAGAGCTATTTGCCTTCTGTTTTTCATCAACTTTTTTTTCCTTTCAGACAATTTTTTGAAAGATACTGTAAGTTCAAGTGGCCTATTGGAAAGTTCTAAATTGCCTTAAGTAGAAAGATGTATCAGGCTCATGACTGACAGATGGTAACAAGTCTCAAAGGAGTTACTGAGTATGAGAGCCTTTGGTCTCCAAGAGCTCATTATATTATATGTGTCAAGGGTACAGACTGTAAAGCAGGAAAATCTTTGAAGATTTAAAAAAAAGGTCCTGAATTGGAGCACTGAATGAATGAGATTGGACAACACCTCAAAGCAATGAGGAAAGGACACAGCACACAAAAAGCACTTCTGTACATTGTGCAGTGTTCATTGCACCAGTGTCCAGCTTGCAACATTTTGCCTTTGCAGATGAATCTGTAGATTGGCTTTAGGTGATGAAGAGCACTCTAAAATTTATCACAGGAGAGGAGCCACAGAGACCACCTGAACTTAAACATAAGAACATATATCCCTCTAATCCTGTCTATCTGTAGGTAGTAAGTACTTGAGGTATCCCAAACCCGAACTTCCTCCTGAAACAGGGCATCTAAATAATTTTCATTCCAAGCTGAGTTTCCCTTTACCCAATTGCTTTTATTTAGCCACTGTGTGTGAAAACTTCAGTCCCTTACCAATGTCAAGCAGATTTCATCATTTCCAGTCTTTCAGTTTGTAATAATTTCAGAGTATGGAGTGTTTGACTCATGGAAACTATTTCCTCCTTCACAGTAAGGAAATGATTGAATGCTGCTACTCTACAATTCATGAAGAATGCTGTCATCATGAGGCTAATCAATGACAGGGGATGTAAGTAATACTGGGACAAATCAAATACATTGTAGGTGGACATGTCACCTAAATTCAGCTTTGTAAAAATAATACTGTTATTTGAAAACAAAATATTATTAATATGACATAGTGCAACTTACCAACAGTAGAGTGTTCTTCAAACCACACTAAATCCTTTGAGTGTGAAAGACAATTGCCTTTGGTCTTCTGTCAGCATCTGGAAATACCAGACAGTGGACATGAGAATGTGAATCATTCCTCTCTCTTCCTCTACCCTATCAAAGATACCCCATTACGATTTTGATGCAATTTCCTTTAGGTCACAAATGAGAGACAGGAGGTGATCATTAACTGTTTGCATCTGCAGCCAGTGAATCAGCCAATAGCCCAGTACGAACCCCATTAATTCTCAGTAAGTAATAAAATCAAAGTTGCCTAGAGAATTACAAAAGAGTGTTAGCACTACTACATTTTCTACAAGTATTCCACCAGTTTCTTTCTTTTTCCTAGCTCTCTCTAGCCAAGCAGCATATAAACTGTTTGTCTATGAGCAATGAAAATACATAAACTGAAAACAGTACTTTTTTTTTTTTGTAGTGAAAGAAGCAAAATCCCTGCAGATTTTAATTTTTTCTTTTTGTGCTGGTATCAAAGCATACATATACAGGCAGAAAATCTTAATTATGTATGACTGTTTCAATCTTTTTAAAGCTCTTTTTTGCTTCCAAGGCAGTGCTTTCTGCTAAAAGAGAGTGACTGAACTAGAAGCCACAGGCCATGTAAATTGCTTATCTATTGATTAGTCAGTAGAAAGTGCACAGATGCAAAGAGTGAATTGGTTTTGTATGGAGGCACCTTGAGTTTAACAATAAATGTCACGTGTAATTTGAGACTAAAAACAAAAATGAGAGTTGCTGCCTTTAGACACAATCAGACAGCTATATTATGTTTGTCAAACCAGAGGAAGCCTAATAATAACTTATTTAGGCAAATGTGACATTACCCAGCAGAGAAATATGATGGAAATGGTTCACTTTGTTTCTACACAAAAATACTTTCAGTACTTCACTGATAGTCACTGGCATATAAAGTAGCAAACCTCTTCTCCCTTCATATTTCTGCATTTTCAGCTGGTCATCAGACTGGTCTCATTAGTGCAGACAAGTAAAACAGAGTTTACCTTAAGAACCAGCACATGTCAGAGCAGGATTCAGAGTTCAGGTGCTATGACTCCCCATCTCACACCTTCTTTGCATGGTTATGTTATCTTATTTCATTTCAGTCTTGAGGCTGAAGGCAGAGTTTTCACTAGCATGAGTAGCAGTAGAAAATGAACACATGGAGGAGTCCAGTGATTAGATTTGTGCAGGTCCACAAATGCACTGAGATGGGTTTTTATGCAATATCTCTGCAATGATTGCTAGGTGGGAAATAATGATTCATTTAATTATTTGTTTACCTTTGATATAATAGCATTCTAGAATTTGTTTTGGAACAAAATGTTTCTCAAGAGTCTTAGCAATTATTTTAAGATTGCAATTCAGCAGGTGCTCAGATGGGATGGGCTAGTGAAATGTGAACAAAAGCTTGCAAATAATGTATAGCCATTTCCATTGAATCAATGTGAAACAAAATAGGCAGCTCTTTCTGTCCTTTTCTCCCTAACAAATAAAACCAAGGCCCATTATTTATCTAAACAAAAAGACACCCAAATACATAAGTCAGTAAATACATGAGTACAGAAAGTTTCAAAATTAAAAAGTAGCAAGCTTTTCATGATGTCAGTTGGTGACTGTAGTGTTATGAGTGACTTTTCAGAGGAACTCTCAGTTGTAGTCTTCCAAAAACAGCAGCAGAGGTGCAGCACACCATTTCCATGCAATCCCAAACAGCAACTTCCAGCAGCCTCATAGTAAAGCTAGCAGAAAGGTGATACAGACTACTGCATTGGAGTCATGACTGGAATGAAAAGCAGGATCCTTCCTATATGTCTTTCTAGTTCTTCCAGCAAGAAACACAAAGCTTCTTAAGATTCAAAGTGATGTCACTGCTCTTTGCAGAGCCAGCACTGCACTTTTTGCATGTATGAGCCAAGGTTACCATACTCACTGGGTTGTAAGAAACCCACATTGCACCCAGCGTCTCATCTGTTTCAGCAAGGAGGCCTCAGTCCCACTGTATCGTATCAGATGTGAACATCCTAACATTCAGATGACTATTAGGATGAATATTCAGATGAAGTGCAGACACTTTCCAGAAACGCTGGCATGTGTGTGGGATTTTATTGATAATTATTTTCCTACATCAGGAGAGAACCACTCTGCCTAGTGGGGTTTTGGTAGCAGGGAAAGGGGTTACCGACATGGTTTCTGTAAGAACCTTTGAGAAAAGCTCCCCTGGCTCCAAGTCAGACCTGCCTCTGACCAAAGCCTAACCAATCAGTGCTTCTTTGATAACATATTTAAGAGGGGAAAACCTTTTGGGTGAGTTCCTTTGGTTTGGGAGATCATTTGTTTGGGAGAGGAGCGGGACAGGAGAGAAAAAAACGTGTGGACATGGACACTGAGGTCAGTGAGGAAGGAAAGGGTGAGATATGCCGGAGACACCATTACCCTTCAGCCCATGGAGAAACAGAAGGCTGAGCCATTTCAGCCCTTATTGTTCAACAGTGGAGACGAATCCCACTCTCTGTCTGATATATAGCAGCAATATTCAAAATATGATTGGTAAGAAAGATCCATGTGTGTTTTTAGAGCCAAAAAACCCACAATTTTTTTCCTTATGCAATCTTATGGATGGTGGAAATGATAAGTTTAAAAGTGGGCAAGAAAATCAATAAACTTGTAAAATTACGAGTCAGAGAATATGTAGTAAACATGGTAATTTTGCTTGGCAAAATCTGGTTATACATTTTTGTCCAGGAGCTAAAGTTTTAGATACATAAGTAAGTTTGAAATAACTTAAAATAGCTATTTAATTTCGACTAAATCAGAACTATATTAATTACATTTTATTCCATACAAGAGATTGTTATTTTAAAAAGACTGCAATTGCTTTTCATTATGTAAAAAAGAATGATTTTCAGTAAATGGAAAAGCTCTGGTGTACCACTGGTAAAAGTCACATCAGAAAATGTTTCATACAAGAACAATATAAATGGTACATAAAGTAATAAAATAAGAGGGTGAAATTGTAAGAGGGTAAAATCACTCTGCTCTCATATAAGCAATATAAATGTGTATGGGAGAAACACAGTATCTTAGGGGATAACCTACCATATCACTCTAGGAGTCTGACAACACCTTGTTATTAACAGTTTAGTATTTGGGTGAATATAAACCTTTTTTTGCTATTTCTGCTTAAAAATCAGTGTGGAACTTTACGGCTTAAAGGACATTTCATGAAACTCTGGAAAAAGGATCGTATCCTTCCTCTTGTAAAGTTTAAGAGTTTAATTTCTGGCTTCAATAGGAGAAGAGTCCTCCACACTGTTGTTTTGGGTTTTTTTTTCATTTAGCATTATCTTTTTTGTATGTAAACATATCCTGACATGGAACATTTTGGGAAGAATCATTTTATATCTGTGGCAGATTAAGGTGATAAGAAAAACAAGGTTTGGTGGGGGAAGTAATTTCTTTTACACCACCAACTGGTATATTTCATCACAATAAAAATGAGAGTTGATTACATAATTATCAATAATAAAAAACCCCACAATACTCCCCTTTTAAACTTTCTTCAAAGTTTACTAATAACAAGTCAAACATAAAACTGGAATAAAAAGTATTATCAGTATATTGCTTTTCAAATGCTTCTTGCCTCAAAGGACAACCTACTGATTTTTTTTTTAATTAAAAGCAATGCCAACTTAAACTTCATAGCATAAATTCACAGTTTATGAATTAAGCTGGATATACTCCACAACTGAGAACACAAAACAAGTCAAAAAGGAGGGCTGAAGTAGTTGATTCTCTTTGCATGATGATACATTTGTTTAAGAAAAGGGTATCCCTTGGATTTCTAAAACTGTAGGTTTTTTTTTTAATTTAATTGTAGATGTTTAACCAAATTTTAATTAAAGAAATTGTTTTAATTAAGAAATACTAGATTTCAGCAAGATTTTCAGCAAGAAATAAATGTATGCTTAATGTTTAAAAATGGTAAAATACTTTCACAATAAACAAGTCACAATACCTGTCTGCACCTATTCACTAAATCAGTGTCAGCTAACAAGTTCAATAGGTACCATGGCTCACACAAAGGCAATAATAGAAACATACAGTCTTTACAGGAATAAACCAGATAATACTGAAGAGAAACTGCTGTTGGTTTGCCTAAAGCTATTTACAAATTCTTTTAGAAATCTTTTTAATATTAATAACCCCATCTTCAGACACACTGAAATTACAGTCCATGCACAACAACTCCAGGGAGGGCAAAAGGTCACTAAAAGCCTTGGCCAGTCTCAGGACAGAAACTAAATGTACTTCACACAGACTGGAATAATACATAACATCATAGACATCTACAGGGGAACTTCTCCCTGCAGAACTGCACTGAGCACTTCAACCTGCATGACTGTATCTTGAGATGTCACCTAAATAAGGCCTCTTTTTCTAGGCATGAATATTAATCTGTCCTCTACTTCTAAACAGCAACTCTGCAAAACACACACCATTTCCACCCTGGTTTAAAAAAAAAACAACAAACCAAACCAAAGAAACCATTTGTCCTTATTTTAGGAAGGTATTCTAGCAAATATTTAAGTACATGGAGCATTAGTCAACAAGGTCTACTCTGAATAAGTTAAAGGTTCTTGTAGGGACTACAAGATAAAATGACAGGAAAATAATTTGACTTTGACATTGAAAACAATTAATCTTTGTTAACTAGATAGAAAGGTAATGTCATTGCAACTGTTTTGACTAAGAATAAAGTAAGTTGATTTGATACTTTTAGATTACTTTTAGATTTTATGAGACAAGTTGTTTCACTTCAAAATAATTCAGTTATAAGAAAAATGTTTGCTTTTTCCTTCCATAAATACAAATCTCTGTGCTTAAATCAACAATATATGATGCCCTGCCTTTATCACAGAGTCATAATGGCCATGGGCTATAATTTAACAAGTATACAGACATATTAGTGTGAAAAGAAAAAGTAGTTAAGGCTGATTCTTTGGAGATGTTCCCCAAAGTAACAACTTGCTGAACTTTGTTCTACCTTTTTACTGTAATACCAAGATTTTGAACAAAACCATCTTTGGTTTAACAACAGAGGAATTCCTTCTATTTAGTTTGTTTTCTGCTATGCAAACATAGGTTCCTACAAGGGGTCTCAGGTAAGGTGCACATCTACTATTATTCCAAGGGGGAGAGCTGCTGAGTTACTTTGGCTTGCTTGCTGCTAGCCTAGGACAGATAGAAACCTCAAAAAGGCAGATCTGGGGAAGTTTCTGTTCAAAGACATAAGGCAGGACTGCTTGACACCATGGACAGAAGACTTTAGGGACCTGCAGAGAATACTTTTATTAAGATTTATCAATGTCTGATGAAACTGTCATCAGAAGGTCTCAGGACTGCGATGAGGTGGGATTAGGCACTCAGCTACACATGCAAGAGCATATGGAGACTTACTTGGAAGTATAGTAAAAGTGTTCTCTGGTTTAAATGAAGGGATTTGAAAGGCAAGTGACACTATAAAAAAACAGTTGACAGTACTCTTTCACTGACCAGAAAGGAAAACTTCCTTTTGTGAAACAACAATTAATAAGGAGCAATAAATTTTCTTGAAGTCCCCTACCTGGGCTACCATTCACCTCTCCATAACAGAAACATTCTTCTAGGCTAGTCTTGGAGTTTCTTAGGTGGGAATCAAATTATGAGAATAAGGATTTATACAAAGATTTAATCAAAGACACCAATAAAAATATTTTTTTACCATCCGCTATTTTCTAAAGTACTCATAAGAGCAAGTTAGAGGAGCAAAAACATACCTGCAATTAATTTATAGTGAGTTTTTGATATATTCACTATTCTCAAAGAAATATTTAAATTATATTCTTGTTCTTATAGCTTCCAAGGGCAGAATAACAAGTTGTATACCCCATTTGGGAAATCTTCTGCTAGACATTAAAGATCCACTGATTAAAATAATATTTAATTAAAAATCCTTCTTACAGTTGAATCAGTCACTTGGTTTCTTTTTAAGGTTAGCTTTCTGTTAATGATAATAAGAGGATTCAGACTTCCTGTTTACTATTTTCCAAATAGAAGATGATTTTATCAGCTTGGCATACTACTGGGGAAAAAAAAAATATTATTTTGCATATTACCAAAAGAAAATAATGCAATAGAATACAAGAGGAAGTTCTTTAGATTTAAGAGAAAAGGAAAAGGAAAAGGAAAAGGAAAAGGAAAAGAAAAAGAAAAAGAAAAAGAAAAAGAAAAAGAAAAAGAAAAAGAAGAAAAAGAGAGAAATACAGTTTAAGAACATCTGGAAAATCATGTCTGAGTATTCAGACATTTTTCCAGAATGGAAATTCTACTGAAGGATGTATCTCCTTTAGCAAGAGCATTCCCCTTCCCTGTTTGTAGAGGTGAACTGTTTCCCTCAAAGAATAAAAGACACTTTTACTGAATTTTTATTTCATCATTGTACAAGATTGAAGCAGCTGTTTGGCAGCAGGAAAAACCTGGCCATTTTCTCTGTTGGACAACTTAAATTCATAAGATCATTGTTCAAGAAAAATTTACAAAGACTGAGGGGAAGTTTCTGGATTCAGAACTGAATTTGACTCCCAAATAACAAAATAATCATCATGTGTCAGAGAGAATAAAAGGGTTATGATTTAGGATAGCATATATAATGTCTTAAAATTTTGTGTTTCTGAACCTTCACAAAATGTTGTTGTCACAGAAAGACACATTTTAAAACATTTTTGCATTTTCAATAATGATATCGTAATTCTTTCAGAAAGGTTTGTAGAGAGTAATGAAATGTGGAAACTGCTGTGTCTGTGTAGCCTAACAAGTCCAAGCTTTCAAAACATCTCAGAGCTACTTGTCTAGAATGCCTCTAACAGTCAGTGGAGCGTGATTCCTGTGACCCTCTGGCTCAGGTATAAAAATGACGGTGGCAAACCATCCTAACCATTACCTATATTTTCTCATTGACAATAGAAGGAACGTGCCTTGTCATGAAGGGTAGACAAGACACTTAGCTTTCAGATGGCAAAACGAGGTAAAAATATTTTTTTCCTAAACGGTGTGAAACATGTGCTTCCTATTTCCCAGTTTATCTGTTAAACTATGCGAAGCCCAGTAACCAATCAAATCTCAGGGATAATTCACTATAAGCTGTAATTAGGTAGCAGTGGGGGAATAAGTATACAAAAGGCTTTAAAACTAATTAACCCTAAGAAATAAAAAATTAAAAGTGACTGAATGTGCATTGTAATAAATGCAGGGTAAATTATGCTGCAGTGACAGCTCAGACAAAAGACTCTTTTTTCATTAAAAAAAATATATATAATTTCACATTTCAACTGAACTTTCACTTTTTGAATACTAAGTTTGTAAAGGGAAATTAATATAGGATATTTTAGATGGTAGCTAAATGTCCAGAGCTCTTAAATTGTTTTTTTCAGAGCCACACCTTCAAAATATTATGACTACTCTGTCTGACAAAGTCTACTCACCTGTTCTTATCATGAGAGGAAAAATACTTTGGAAAATTTCATGGTTTTCAGTTGCAGTAGAAAAGATCACCCTTATTCCATTTTCCCATCTACCTACTCTCATTCCCAACTCCAAAAAAAACCCACCTCCAACTGCACCTGAATTTTGCCATTTTTTTTTCTTAGTGAAATAAGAAGCAGTTAATAAGAAGTTCCATCTTCACCAGCCTGAAAAACTTCCCCTTACAATAGCTATCCCATCATTCATCATCTGCTGCTTTCCTATCTCCTGTGTGTCTAGGAGCACCAAGCTGGTCAGAGGTACAGCTTCTTTACTGTAGCATTCCTGCTTCACTCCATGTGCCTAATGAATGACATTCAGGGAAAAGATGTATGATAATCTGCTGTGTTTTGGAAATGTTTCCAATTTAATTTAATTCTTAGCCCACATTTTTCACAATTATGATTTCCCTCTCTACTCTGCAATAGTGAGACCACATCTGGAGTATTGTGTTCAGTTCTGGTCTCCCCAGTTTAAGAGGGACAGGGAAATACTTGTGGGTGTCCAACAGAAAGCTAAAAAGATGATGAAGGGACTGGAACATCTCTCTTATGAGGAAAGGCTGAGAGCCCTGGGGCTCTTTAGCCTGGAGAAGAGAAGACTGAGAGGGAATCTTATTAATGTTAACAAATATCTGAAGGGTTGGTGAAGTAGAAGGGGCCAGTCTCTTTTCAGTGGTGCCCTGTAAAACGACAAGAGGTAATGGTAGCAAGGTGAAACACAGGAAATTCCACCTCAACATGAGAAAAAGAGTCTTTGCTGTGAGAGTGACAGAGCACTGAAACAGCTGCCCAGAGAGGTTGTGGAGTCTCCTTCTCCATAGACTTTCAAGACACGCCTGGATCTGTTCCTGTGTGATCTGTCCTGGGTGATACTGCGTTGGCAGGTGAGTTGATGTCCAGAGGTCCCTTCCATTCCCTACCATTCTCTGATTCTATGATGATTCACAGCAGTGTCTGAATTCAGTATGAAGAAATTTAATTTCACCTAAAACATCAAAATTCAAATCCTAGGAACCACAAACCAGGAGATGAATTTAATAGAATGTAGTATTCTGAATCAAGTCACTTGCCCATAAAATAGATATGTTAATTTTCTGGAGTGGTGTCAATATGAAAGCTTTATGAATCATTCACATTTTATGTGATGAACCATAAAGCTACTGAGAAAATGCATTTTCTTTTCATAGAAGAGTGTGACTAGCATGCAGTTTATTTACTGTATGTACACATACGTTATCAAAAAGCAAAGTCAGCATGTTGAAATGTTTTTCCAGTTTAATTTCAGCCTGTCTATATATGTGTATATTTCATATATATAAATATATAAATAAATACATGTTGCAATACATATATACTCTTCAGGTTTAAAGATTATTTTGTTTCATCAAATATCTTATCACCAGAATTTTATGAGGATCATTACCTACATGGGAATTATGCACATAATACCAGAAAGCATTAAAATTACTTCTAATGCAGTATTTTACCAAAAAAAGCTATTATAAAACGGTGGAACATTTTGGATAGAAAATTGTTTGTGAACATCACTAGAATTTTCTAACCAGAAAGAGGTTTCAGAAGTTTCAAATAAAATCAGAGAAGAGGATGGGGCTTTAAGTAATATCTGAAATAAAAAACTCAAACAACTATGCTTTCTATTACAAACAATACTACTTACTGCTCCATCTTTTAGACTCTTACATAAGCAGTAGTTTTGTTACATGGCTCTATTGAACATTCAGGAAAACTTACTGCTCAGAGATATGAATTTTATTTTATATTCTGAAGGGCTTAATAGACATGAGATTTTAAGTCACTTGTGTATGATTGAAAACCACCCTCCTGTGCTCAATTTGTTTTGGAGGTAAAATTCCCTAGCTGGGGGACAAATGGGTTTGATTTTTAAAAGGAAGGACAGTTATTTAAAGTAGCTTAGGGACTTGGAGTATTAAAATTTTCCTAGCCCAGACTGGTTCATAGACAGATGAATGAAGAAGTAGGTAGAGTATTAGAGCCGTAACAATTGTGGTTAATGATCTGACCCTGCAATTTATGATATATTTATTACCCTTGCCAATAGTCACTGTATCTCTATTAGAAATAAGTAGTTGATTAGGACAAAATCATAACAAGTCATTAATCTGCATTCAGGGATTATTTTTAATGAAGAGTTTTAAGATAAGAACACACATAAAAAAAAAATAAAGTGGATGAACCACAATGCAAAAAAGATAGATCTGACAGGACTAAAAAGAGAACAGATCAGCTGATCTTGTTATACTGGAAAAGCCAGTCTAAACAGCTGATCTTTCTGTGGTGGGTTGACCCTGGCTGGACACCACATGCCCACGAAAGCCACTTTATCACTCCCCTCCTCAACCAGACAGGGGAGAGAAAATAAGATGAACGGCTCATGGGTCAGGGTAAGGACAGAGGGAGATCATTCATCAATTACTGTGAAGAGCAAAAAAAAAATTGCGAATAATTAAAGTCTTACTAATCAAAATCACAATAGGATATTGAGAATAAAATCGATTTTTAAAACACCTTCCCCCTACTCCTCCCTTCTTCTTAGGATGAACTTCACTCCTGTTTTCTCCACTTCCTCCCCACAAGTGGCACAGGGATATGGAGAACAGAGGTTGCAGTCAGTTCATCACACGTTCTTTCTCCCACTCTTTCCTCCTTACACTCTTCCCCTGCCCCAGTGTAAGGTCCCTCCTATGGGAGACAGTCCTCCACAGACTTGTCTAACATGAGTCCTTCTGCGGGTTCCAGTTCTTCATAAACTGCTCTAGTTTGGGTTCTTTCAATGGGGTATAGTCCTGCAGGAACAGAGTGCTCCAGTGTGAGTCTCCCATGGAGTCACAAGTACTGCCAGGAAACCTGCTCCAGCATGGGCTTCCCTCTTCATGAGTCCACAGGTCCTGACAGGAACCTGCTTCAAGTGTGGGTGTCCCACAGTGTCACAGCCTCCTTGGATGTCCACCTGCTCCAGCATGAGGTCCTCCATGGGTTGCAGGTGCATATCTGATCCACTACTAAGCTCCATGGGTTGCAGAGGAACATCCTGACTCACCATGGTCTTCATCATGGGCTGCAACAGAACCTCTACTCTGGCACATGGAGTGCCTTCTCCCCCTCCTTCACTGACGTTGGTGTCTTCAGTCTTGTTTCTCTCAAGTATTTACACTACCCTTTTTGGCTACAGTTGCCAAAATACAATGGTATTATCATGGAGGCACTACTACCAAGGCTGATAGGCTCAGCCTTGGCAACAGTGGGTCTGTCTTGTAGCCAGCTGGCATTAGCTTTATTGAACATAGTAGGGAAAGCTTCTAGCAGCTTCTCACAGAAGCCTCCCCTACAACCCCTTGGCTATGTTTAGCCCATATCTTGGGCTAAACTCTAGCAGTTGCTCTATCACCCAGTGACCACTCCGCAGCCAAGAATGGGGGTCAGGAAAAAGAAAGGAGACTCGGAGGCTGAAACAAAAACAGATGAAACAGTCAGATTAATACCAATGCCATTATAAAGTAAACAAGTTATGAACAGCCTAGCACATGTACAGTGGTCTCAACAATCAGACAGGCAGTCCTCAAGAAGAGAAACAAGAAACGACAGCAAAAAAGCCCCTCACTCAGCAAACCTCCTCCTTTATACTGAGAATGATGTTTATGGTCTGGGATACACCTGTAACCAACTTGGGTCAGCTGCCCTGGCTGAATCCAAACTGCTGTCAGACTGCAGACCATGTCAGGCCTGCGTTTCTGTCCCAGTGAAACCAGAACACCCCCCACTACCAAAACCTTACCATGCAAACCCAATACACAGTCTAAATGTCATTTCTCTTATTGAAACAAAGACCAGGAAAACCCTACAATCTTAGTAAATGACACATTGTTTATCACAAATGCTGACCAAATATTGCAGACTTTTAAAACGTACCAGGATATTAAAAATCTAAAAGTAATGAGTTAATCTCAGCTTCTGTAATTGATTTAATTTACATTTGAACAATATGGATAGATATGGCAGATAAATCATTAGTTACCATCTCCCAGTAAATCCATATATGCTATCCATTCTGTCAAACCAGGGGAGAAAGCAAGGGTAAGGTGCTTCACCCTCTTCCACTCTCTTACCTTACACTAGTAGCTAGAAGCCAAGGTCTGTGATAGAAACTGTGTGATACAAAATGATAATAAAATTTTATTACATCTTTGCTTAAAGGTGCAAAGCAGATTGAGAGCCTTCACTGCAGTCCATGTGGTACAAATGGTAAAAAAGACAACTTTGTTGTGGGTAACAACTTTATACCTGACTAAAAAGCACATTAATAAACACAGACAAAAGTAAACAAGATGTTAAGATCAAGATCTGAAACAATTGGAACACCTGTCTTGAAAGCTTCCTTTGATATAGGATCAGGAGTTGTAATGAAGTCAGGAGCGAATCTGGAAACACGAAACATGGCATTTGAAAAAGAAGATAAAATATGGAAAAACAACCAAAACATAAAAACCACAACCCTGAAGAGCAACACCATACCGACAGACTCTCCAAGATTGCCTTCAAACATTTCCCCATCTTTTTATATTATGAATTTAAAATACAGTAAGTTTAATCCTATAATTTTGATGTACTACAAAATCCTCTTCCATACATCCATGCCCATTTTTGCCTGATAAAAGATGAGTAAAGATGAAAACCAGAAGCCTTGGAAAAAAAAAGGCAGCTTGGGAAGAGACAAGCAAAAGAGATGTTACTCATGACACTGCTAAAAAACTGCCAGGACTGTAAGAAATGAGGTAATGAAGAGAGTGGACAGAAGTAAGCTGAGTAAAAGAAAGGCTGCCTACAACCTATAAGAACAGAAAATATGGAGGCTACATACACAGAGTAGCCATGGAAAGTAAGCAATATGTTGGCAAGAAATGAGACTGAATTCCAGATTGTCTCTAAAAGCTTCACTGTCCTTCTCTGACCCCTGTTGTGGGACCTCAGGAACTCTACTGAAAAGGCAATGTCTTTGAGTAGTATGGCAGAATTCAAGCTTCAGTGTGTTCAGATTATTTTAATTCTCTTTGCTCTCTGTCCATATGCACATTTCCTGCTGATGCAGACTATCAATTGATATTTACCATGCATATCTGTAAGCAGATTTGTATTTTTTTCTTGTTCAACAAAAGGAAACACAGAGAGTAACACACTAACACAGTTCACTTGAAATATGCTTCTGCTACAGAAATGACACGATATTTATTGTCCAAAAACTTTTGCCTGTGATGTATTTCTGCACAAGGTAACCATCGCTGCCTCATGCCATGCAAAAGTGCCTCAGTCCTCAGGATGAACCATTAGCTATTAGCATTCTGACACCAAAACACACAAGTCTGTCATGTCATTTAAAAAGTCATTTATCTGTCTGATCAACCATCATCAGCTTTCCAGAAGGGCCTTCTTAAAGTTAGGTATTATGTTAAGAACTACAAGTTTAAAGGAAAATAAAAAGTTGCTAGAAGACTATGCAGTCTATACGCATTTTTTAATTCCTTAAGGTTTAACAGCGGTTGCAAATCTTACCATCATTACCAACTGCATCAAGTCCACGGAAGGTCTATGACAAACTTTCTATTTCCTTCCTCTACAAAGAGTTTTCAACTATTTAGATTTCCTAACCTCCAAACTCACTTTATACTAGAGTTTGGAAGTAAGCTCTCTCACATATTTTTGTTTCTCTTCTGCTCTGTCCAATATGCTGTTATTAGGACAGACAACTACATTTCATAAAAGAAACGTAATAACTATGTTCAATAATTTTACTTCAGCCCATGCCATATGAAGTATTCATAAACCCAGTACAAACCAGCTTTACATTGCATAGTAGATCACAGCTTCATTTCCTGCTCCTCTCCTTTTTCAAAACATTGTCAACTTTCATGTGTAAGGAGGATGGTGGTTCAAAGCCTTATACTACTTCAGTATGAAAATCTGTATTTGTCACCATCATCCTTTTTCAAGCTGTCCGAACTGCAGTCCTAACAAGACTTTTAACAAGAATGTATTCTCCAGAGGACAAACTCGTCTCAGTTGTTTCCATTAAAAGAATTTTATATGGGCAGAAAATATTACAAATGGGATTGTAGATAGGAGAAAAAGTTTTAAATGAGAAAGTACAACATAAATTTATTCTTGGAAACTACAGTGTGTCAAAAGATTATTGTTTTCAGTGTAGTCCAGGATAGGTCATTTACAGATTGAGTTTTAAAAACTCATTCCCAAAGGAAACTATTTTCCTTTGGGAAATCTCTGCATATGTCAGCATTCTACCATATTGGTTTTAATCCTCAGGGAGAAGAAATGGGTAAGGCAATCAGTGGGTAAGGCAGGTACATTATATACCAGAAAACAACAGTTTGGTGAGGACAGATTTTTCATAGCAATTGATGCAAAATATCTGCACATTACCCATGGAAGTTCATACCCTGCTAGGATGTCTCAAAGGTGGACAAATAAATAAATAAAAGAATGAAAAAAAAATAATCTCCAGGTTTGGGTTTTTTTTCCATCTTTCTATTGCAATTTATTTTTCATAATTAACTTGCTCAATTGTTTCACTTTTATTACTGAAGGCTAAATGGGATTAAAACAAACAAACAAACAAACAAAAAAAAAAAACAAACAAAAACAACCAAAAAACCCACCACTTTATTAAATAAATAAATAAATGAAATTTACCAGGGTCTTCACCAAGAATCTCCAGACAAGATGATGATAATTTCTTTATCAGTGCAAAGAAAAATATTTTCAGTGCAAACTTACAACTTATAAAAACAGCTGTAAACAAACTACCATATCAGTGTTACGTCAGACATGTGTTATATTAAAAAGGACCTCTAAAATATTTTGCTAATTAAATAATGTCCAAGATTTATAATAATGTTAGGGATTGTTTTGCTGTTGTTTTTTAAGGAAATATCATGCCATCAAATCATAATGTAAGTAGCCATATGAATAATTTAATCATAATTCACTGAAGACATTTGGTTTATGACACAATTATTCTAATCCTAATATATCTATATGTATTTGCTATAAGTTATCACCATTTTTGTTCACCAGGATTCTAATTTGACCTTTATCTAACTTCACATTTCCAAAATATTATTTATGAGTTGAAGACCTCGATTTTCTTATTTTAAGATTCAGTATTTAATATTTCAAATGCTGGTGCACAGAGGATCAAATACTACAGTGTGCATATCATGTGGACTGGGAGTTATTTGTGTACAGACACATGCAAACACATAACTTTTCTGGACATCTTTCTATGCCCTGATTTTCTAATGCACCTTCATGTTACATTCTAGCATTAAAAAACCTCTAATGAACAAAACCTTGAGGCCTACTCCATTAGCACTTTAATGACAACACATTCAGCCAGCAAAATCCTATCTTTACACCTAGCAGATAATTTGTTATTTTTCAGGCATGCATACTCTACGTCAAATGAAACACTAAAAAGGTCTTTTTGTATGCAAACAGAGAACATTCAAAGCCAGGTGCATTGACAGTAACATATTATTTTCATCTACAGAGCCCAAACAAAATCCCATGCCTTTAGTTCATATTCTATCACTGAATATCAGCTATCTCCTCACAGAAACAGTTCTCATTCTGCATCACAACTCAATGGCAAAATCCAGAACAAAAGCATATGAAGTGCTATTACCTTTCTGCAAACTTTCTGGACAGAAGGAGCATGTGTAGAAAAGGATGCACCTTACATTATTATTTCTAAAGCATGGCAATTATATATTTTGAAGTTTTGACTTGTTAATGTTGGTGGATTCAACTTAGTGGCTAAAGATGCTTCTACCACAGGATAACCACCCATGTATGTTCCTTGATTGCTCTTGCTAGACAGGAAGGTGGAATAATCCCAAACCCACTGCAGCATAGTCATGTAAACTGATGTTCATTTTCAGTTATTTTAGTATGCTGGACTGTAAATGCTTCAGTCAGAAATTGGTTCATATATGCTTCATCTAGTCCTGCTGTTTGTAGCACCAAGGTCTGCTACAGAGCAAACAATAGAAAGCACCCAGCTGCCTCAGACACACAACCTTAATCCATCTGTTTTCATCTGCATTTCATTAATATCTTACTGATGGATATAAATTCCCCCTTACTGCTGTAAACAAGAACAAAAATGAATAATAGATGAATAAATGCTGAATTCTACACATATGCAGTCTGAAAAAAAACATGAAAATCAGCAGAATGCCAAGTAACAGTCAATAGAACTGCTATGCACAGTAATCTGACTGTTCCAGAAGATGTATTTTTTTGAAAATGATGCAATTTGCAGAGACAAAAACAAGATGTAAGAGCAAACTGGAAGACCACATTCCGAAATGTGTTTACACTGAGGAAGACTCTGGGGTCATTGTAAATGAGCTAATTAAATGTGATCATTCAGTGCAGTGCTATAGATAAGAAAATCACTGTGATTCCTGGATGCTTAAGCCAGCAAATACTGATTACTGAAAAGCTGGTATTTATCTCTGTAAAGAGTATTAGTGAGACCATTACTTGAATATTATGTCATGCTGTGCAGTGCACACTTTAAAAATTACTTGGTAAAAAGCTAGAAGGGATTTAAAAAGGGTCTTCAAAATAACTTTCAATATGGACAAACCCTCTGTGAAAGTATCAATAATCTCTAATTAGTTTATCAATTAGAAGGTTAATATATTACTTGATCAGCAGCTACAGATACATGTAAGTAAAAGATTCCTGGTTTATATCTCCTTACAATAAGAATTAAAAAAATATGTATAATGAGATCCAGTAATGAGAAAAGCTCAAGCTCAGACTTACATTTCAACAGCAAGCCTAAAGGATCACTGGGAAAATATTAGGAGAGAGGTGGATTCTCAAGTATTTTTCTCTTTAAATCATACCTTTTTTTTCAACATATCTTATGCAGAAATGGAATGAGGTTCAATCAGGCCAAGTGCCAGGTCCTACACTCGTGTCACTACAACCCCCTGCAATGCTACAGGCCTGGGGAGGTATGGCTGAAAAACTTCCCAGAAGAAAAAGAGCTGAGAGTTTTAGTTGACAGCTGGATGAATAAGAGCCATCAGTGTGCCCAGGTGGCCAAGAAAACCAACAGCATCCTGGCTTGTATTAGTAATAGTGTGGCCAGCAGGACTGGGGAAGTGATCATACCCCTGTACTTGGCACTGGAGACATCACACCTCAAATATTGCAATCAGTTTTGCACTCCTTGCTAGAAGAAGCATGGAGATTCTGAGGTGTATCCAAAGAAGGGCAATGAAGCTGGTGAAGGGTGTAGAAATCGAATCTTATGTGCAGCAGCTAAAGGAAGTGGGATTGTTTAGCCTGTAGAAAAGGAGGCTAAGGGATGACCTCCTTGTTCTCTACAGCTACCTGAAAGGAGCTTGTAGCAAGGTGGAGGTTGGTCTGTTCTCCCATGTAACATGCAATAAACAAGAGGAAATTCCCTCAAGTTTCACCAGAGGAGGTTTAAATTGGGTATTAGGACAAATTTCTTCACCAAAAGGCTTGTAAATTTCTGGAGCAGGCTGCTCAGGGAAGCAGTGGAATCACCAACCCTGGTGGTATGTACAAGACATGTAGATGTGGAATTTGGGGACATGGTTTAGTTGTGATGGGGCAGTGCTGATTTAATGTTTGGTCTTGGTGATTTTAAAGGTCTCTTCTGACCAAAACGATTCTATGATTCTGTTGCTCTTACGTGTTGCAGGATCTCCAAATTACACAGAAAGATTTTGTAGGTATCTCTATTCCCTCTGCAATACACTTTTCTAGTTTTGGCTGCTGCATAGATGAAGTAAGCAATGGAGGTTTTGTATGAATAATATGAAAATAATTTTGCTACTGTAGGGAGTATTTTCAGAAAGTGTAAAACCCAGAGGAAAAAAAGAAATTTGAGTAGTTCACTGCATTGGGAGAGCACTATGTGTTACTAACAAAGAGACGGGTTGTTAATATCCAAAACCTATTAGCTACTGATGATATAAAATATTACTTGGCAATATTCTCATGCACACACGTATCATCATTTTAAATGAGTGAGCTATTACAAAGATACACAGCTGTGCTTTCAGCAAAGGGTAGCTATTATACTCAACCAGTAGGTCAAAGCTGAAGAGGTATCTGAACCAGAATGTGAAAATATGAACAAAGTTGAAGAAAAAAAAAAATTGCAATTGGCCCTACGTGTTGAAGTCAAGAAATATTCTGTTTAGTCTTGTATGTTTAAATAGACCCTGTCATGAATAATATTAAAATGCATGACAGAGCATGTTAAACTATTCACATGTAAAGGGACATACTTTGGTACCCATATTATACTTTTTACCTTTTTAAAAAAAAAGTGCTTGTGCACTTTTTCCTTTTGCCCCTTGCATTCAATTTATTAATCATTAAGTGTATTACCAGCATCATTCTCCCCTGGAGGTTGTAAGCTTTCAGAATTCTTTTTCAAGTTACGTAGTGCTGTATCTCTGATAGATAATTAGAGTGAGGTTTTCATACCCTGTCGCTCATTTTCTTCTGGTTTTTGGCCATTCTCCCATTTACACTAGGAACTTAGTTGCAAATGCTAAAACAAATATTACTACACCTGTGTTTTGTTTTAAGATTGGTTTCATCACACTTGTTCTTCATAACCACACTTTTAAGACTACATAGGAGAGGTACATTAATCAAGCATGGTAAAACAAAGTGACTTAACATCACTTTTGTTTTGCAAAACAGGAGGGTCTTTGGACTCCCTGTTTATTTCCCACATGGAGCATTCAGCAAGAAAGGACTGATTCAATGAAGGAAGGTTCTTTTCAGATGAACCAAGAGGAAAAGGAAGCTTTCAAGGGAAAACAACATTTTACTCTTCCTTCTGCATCAAATAACTGTTCAAATCTTGCTTGACTAACTTGCTAGTTATATAAAAGTACAGCACCCATAACAAAAGAGGAACTTATTTATTCATGGCCATCTAGGGAGAGTAGGAATAAGCAATCTTTCAGTTAAACAAGATAAAATTATTCATATATATCAGTGTGCATCTCAAAGAAATACTGAATTTATAAATAATGTTATATCTCATTAGGTCTTCATCTTATTGACACAATTCTAATAAAAGATTTAAGGACAAGTTTTGGAGAACCAACACCATCCAGATCTTAAGCTTATGTCCAGAAGGATAATTTCTGACATCAAATGTGTCCATCATCACATGTGTCTTTATCGATCTTATCCCAGTATATTGAAAGTCAAAATCCTGTTATTCATACCCACATGTGTTATGTGTTATGTTCATCGGTGGTTGGTGGCATAAAGTCACCCTGGTTTTAAAATTTCTTCTAGAACTACTTTACATAAGCTATTACGTGAAAAGAGAAAAAACGGTGGTAAGAATAAAAAAACCCCACAGTTCTGCAACTTATCACATTCTGGATGAAATGACTTATATATATTTCATTAAAGATTCACTATTAAACAAGTTAAAGCATTTATATTTAGTATGTTTCAGAGCTATGAATCTTTCAGAATAATGGTTAAAAGTGGAATAGTCTTGCATTGTTTGTAACTATGGTGGAAATACGTGTTTTGGTTAATGCACTTAGAAAGGAGGTTTCCTGAGCTGCAAATGTACTTGATTAAATTACCAATTATTGTCATAGATGGATGTGCTGGGAAATGCTTGTTTTGCCCAGTTGATCCTGAGGACAGTGTAAATTAGAATGAATGAAGCAGCATGGTTTTCTCAAGCTGCATCTCCATATTTCTCTACCTGCTAATTCTGAAATCAAGAATATTCTAAACTACCTGCTGTACTATCTACTCTTCCTATTGAGAAATTAATTTTCCATACAAGCTTGTAATCTGTGATTTTGTCTCTTCAAGCAAATTATTTTTTCAATTTAATGGAAATTAAAAATCAGATGAAAAAATGTATTTGGATAAGAAATGTAAACCTTTGTTTTCCTCAACAAAGCAAAAGTCCAGTGGTTTGATATTTTTTCAGGATTAATTGTCTTTCTTGTACCACTTTTTCTTTTTTTTTTTTAGCATCTAAATATTAACAGTTAATAGTATAGACTGAGAAGACACTCACAGAATTGATGGGGAAGTTATGGCATCTTCTTTTTTCCCAAGCAAACTGAAAGCAGAGCCTTTCAGTCAGATATGAGGCACATGGTCAAACATGTAGCTGTTCTTTTTGGTGGAATTTGAATCTTTATATCGCAGAAGAGTATCTTTACCAACAGGTTTCAGTATATTTCTCAGTCTCTCTCCTTGACACCAACACTTTTTATAGAATAGTGCAACATATGTAGCATTAGAAAGGGAATACAAATTATTTTACAGCTGATAGCTTACTTACAAAACTCATTTTTCAGAGTGAATCAACTAACATGAATTTTCTGCAAGCAGAACAGTGGGAGAGGTCAAGAAAGATAACATGATTGCAATTTACCTATGGAAAATTTGGACCAAAATGGCTACGGAAGAATTTTTAGTTAAAAAGTGTTGGAAAATACTGCCTGCTTCTCATTTTTCTGAGATATGTCTTCTTCTAAACAATCAGAAAAGTGCAATTAAAAAAAAATCACAAAGAGTTTTGCATTATAGTAATTTTGAATATGTTAAATAATCACTTTAAATTATCTGTATCACAGATCCAAAGGCCATCCAGACATTTCCCAAAAAGCATTGTTAGTTTGACAATTGGAAGAAAACACTTGTAAAGCTGGATTTTAAGACACACATTGTCTTCAAATAATAAGTTAGCTCAGATATCTGAAGATATTTCTGGTTTTAGTAAAAGTTTACACTGGAAAAAAACTCGTGAGGGTTTGCAGATGTTTGTCTTATGTTCAACTATAGTTTTTCCTCTTTCTGCTTGTTTTTCCTAGCAGACCCATGTTAAATCAAACAAACCCAAGCAAGACATATTCCCACAACTTGGTCAATACATAATACTGATATTGACTAGCATGAATTAGCAGACAATATTTTACCTATCAAACCAAACCCTAGTACAATCACATGATAAACTTCAGATGACAAAATATTTGCAACTGCCAAAGGGGGCCTGCAAATGCAGAATAATGCCAGGCAGTGGAAGTGCTTAAATACCCTCAAGCCTCCCTATATGAGAAAATGGCACAGGCAGACACAGAGAAATGATTTTATATATTGGTCCTGAAGGAGCACAGAAGTATCCCAGTAACACTTGGTTAAGCAAATAAACTGTGCTTCGTAAGCAAATAAATGAAGCTTAGCATAAGTACTCCACTGCTGTGAGATTGCTGCATTGCCTACAGCTCTGGTTTGGTGGGAAGGAGACTGGAGAGTACTAGTTCAGTGTTGCCTCTACTGGGCTCCACTGCATGACATGGGCATGCTCCGAAGTGCTGAGGGACACAGCTCCCAGTGACTTTGACTGGACTTCCCATAGACCATCCTTGTTTTCCAGATGGGTGTGAATTTAAATATTTTTCCATTGGTGCCATGTTGGTGGAACACTGGAACAGGTTGCTCAGGGAGATGGTGGAGGGGCCATCTCTAGAGACATTCAAGGTCAGGCTTGATGGGATTCCAAGCAATCTGATCTAGTTAAAGATGTCCATGATTACTGGGGGGTGGGGAGTGGTCTAGACAACCTTTAAAGGTCCCTTCCAACCCAAACCATTCTATGATTCTGTGTTAGGTGGAACACATGCAACATACACACACACATCTTATTAAAGAATGTTTCCCAAGGAGCTGAAGCAAGTATTAAAAAAACCCCAAAATATAAGCAGTACCTGTTGAAATTATTTTAGGGAATTCAGGAGTGACCAGAAAGCAAGGCTCTAGCAAGACAGCCAGCTGGCAAGCCCACACCATTTCCAAAGCAACAGCGAGACCAGACTGTGGCAGCTGCCAGTTGCTCATATGTTGTAACTGATGAGATACTATTTTCCATATATATGTATGACTCTACTACTATATAAAACATACATTTTGTTCACAAAAATACAGCATACAATGGAAAATTGATATGAAGAAGAAATTTAGTGGCAAAAACATATATTTGATGTTTAAATGGCAAAGTTACACTATATTCCAAGAATGCACAAGGATCTGAACTAGAGTTCACCATCTCTGCCTCAAGTACTTCTAGTGATCTGCTATATGAATAAAATAGAATCTTCAAAAGAACCCCAACTCTTTATTCTACAGAATGTCCTTGCACACTATCCACACAGAGCTCTGTAGAAGTGGTTTCAGGCACTAGTCATGGCAACACACCTCTGCAGATCAGATTATAAATTCAAAAAGAAATGATGACAGCTCTTGGGCTAGAAACCACCTTATGAGACAGCCCGAGACTGTGTGCTTGAAGGTAGGGCTCCTGTGATAAAAGCAGCTCCTACCCTACCTCCCTTGACAAAGTCCAAACCATTGCTTCGTTCTGGTAAGGCCGTCATCACTGCTTGAAGACAAGGACATGAAAGAAAGGTGGCAACACGTGGTCTAAGTACGTGGTTCTAAAATCAGTTCCTTCAACTCTTCGTTGCATCCTGGCCACTGAGCTGCATGAACATTTACAAAGGCTAAAAATGGTATATTTACACACTGCTAATTATATATAGTGAACTAGTCACCAGCTGTTGGCATTTACAGTAATTAAAGTACTCTAGTGGCTCACTGGGCATTTCTTTCTAAGCTTCTAGGAGGTGTACTAAGGAAAAGAAAACAGAAATGCTGTAAACCACCAATCCCATCTCTCAAGGCTATGAAACTCAATTGGCCACACAAGTATTTTGATAATGATTTGATTTTACAGGTTATGATCAGGTACCAAGTAAGGAAGTTAGCTAAAACAATGATGTCTTCAAAAAACCATTACATGACAGCTTGACTGCAGTATTAGATGTGAACACCTCTTTTCCAAAGGTTTTACTAAAAATCTCAGTGTTCAAAGGCAACAAATTCGGCAGATGTGCACTTAGCCTTACAAACCCTTGAATGCACAGCATAGGACAGAACACAAGACTGTTCAACATAGTGATCCAAAGAGATGAAGAATATTAACTCAATTGAAACAAAAGATTATTAGAATATCATTTACAATAGTGGCTTAATTAGTCGAAAACCAAGATTTGTCATGGACCCCTGCTAAGATACTTCCCTCCCAAACTCCATCACTCTCTCTAACACTGAGCCTCCCCTCTCCAATGCAACATGCAGTCTGTAAATCACTCCAGATACTGTGTTATCTGTTTCATGATGTAAACAGAGACTACAGGTTCAAGCTCTTATTTTTGTAGACAGGAGACATCATCTCAAACTGCATTCAAAGTGATTTTAGTGATCTTAATTCAAACCTCAGTTAAATCAGCGAGCCACCTAATCCCATGATCTGTTTATTTCTGCAGTACCTATCAGAATTTCTTCTATTGCTCAGTCCAAAATTTTCATATCCAGAATAGTTTCTCTGAAGTTGAAGTCCTCTACCTTCATCTCTTTGTATAGGACAGCCTTCTGGAATGGTTCAAACTCTCAGCTTACTGTTTCATTGTATTTTTAAAGACATTTTGAGCTCCTCAAGATGCCCATGTCTATAGAATCTTAAAAGGTCATTTTGAGTTCAATAGGATTTTCCTTTTTCAAGGTCAAGTGCAACCCAATATCTTTATTTCTTTCCACGCCACACGGGATGCCACCTTAAGGAAAGAGAGAGCAAGTTACATAAGGAAGAACAAAGGAGTCTGAGATATTCCTACCTGTGTTGCTTATAAGTCTTTGATCTACTTTGGAAAGATGAATATGTTGTCTATCAGTACTGTCAGAGTCTGCTCTGGAAGAGAGAAGCCATGGGAGAGGGGGAGAAGTAGATCCTTCAGGGCTAATTCTCACATCACATATATCTGGAAAGAGAGCAATGTACTGAAATGAGTGCAGAGAAAGAAAACAAGAATTGGGGCAAATTATACCACTCACCGAATGAAGAAGACAAAATTCATCAGATTAATCACAAGCAGGTTCCCATCTTCTTGAAGCAAACAGACTAAACAAACACATTGTCTCAGACTACAACTAGAGTGCAAAATTACAATTTAATGATATGCAAAAGAATCTATGGCAAAAGAGTATTATTACAGTTTCCATTCAAATGCTGGAATTCAGACTTAGGAAATGACAGAACTGTCTGTTCAGACATCGTCATTCACTTCTCCTGCACTCCGGGAACATACTGTCTACAACAGCGTTTTTATTGCATAATCATACTCTGAGTGCAGACCTACCAAATCTCACAGACCAACAATTAAATCATACAACATGCTCATATCATATTCTCTATCATTTTGCTTTTGAACAGCTGACTCACAGTCTCCCATTTCTTCTCCCTTTTCCAATCCTAACAGTAGGATCTACATCATTCTTCACCCAACTATCACAGTAAAATCCATTCTTTTATTTTCTTCTCCTAATTCTTTACCAACTGCTTGCTTCAGTTCCTTCTCAGTTTTCTTTTCTGACTCTCCTCCAGTCTCTGTTTCATCACACTTGGAATTTATTCCTTTTCCCCCTTCTGCTTTTACTCTGCTCCCCACAGCAAGAACAGATTATTTGCTCTCCTTCAGAAGACCCAGGCTCACCAGAAATGAGTAAAGGGGAAAGGTTTCTGAAACTCCTGCATCACTGACCTTGAGGATGTTCAGATATTTTGTAGCAGAAGCAGTTATTCAGCATGGTCATTTCTGAGCTACTCTACAGAGTAAGTCATGGTCACTTACTCTAAAGGGATGCCAGCGAGGTAGCTTTAACAACATTTTGGGATCTGTTTGAGGAAAACCATCTTGAAGACAAACAGTGATTGATTTTTTTTTTCATCATTTAACTATGGAAATTCAAAAATTGTCTAACAAGTATTTGCCAATTTCAGTTTCCACAGAGACTGCAAAAAGGTTCCCCCTAAGAAAAAGAAACTTTTTTCTCCAAACATCTGGAAACACTAGAGAATTCTAAAGATAGAATCTGAGGAGAAAAGAAGAGAGGATGATAAAAGGAGGTAACTGAAAAAAAGTGACTGTACCATTTTGGCAGAATTTTTTTAAAAAAAATATTCAAACATGTAAAGTGAAAGTTTTAAAAGCTACATGCCCATTAAGATATCCTGCTTAGACCAGTTTAAAATTGTCACTTATTGTAAAGAAATCGAGTAAAAGATTTTATACAGCTATGCTCATGTATCTTTTAACTCCTGTGTTTCTGTGGGAATTAAATAATTTATTAGAAAAACAAAATGTAACATTGTGCATACTATGTTAAGAATTAGAACAGAACTACAAACTCTATGTCTTTCTAGGTTCAGTAAATATTGGTCAGGACTGATTTGTGTCTGGCTATTGTTGACTTGGGACAGAAAGATGAATTCAAGCTTTCCCGTTTTCTTTCAAACCTATTTTCTTTTATTACCATAACACTTTTTACAAGTCTTACACTTGAAATTACAAATATGGAGATTCACATCAGCAGCTTCAAACAATCCTTTTTTCCATCAGCAACATATAAGGACAGGCAGTAACTTCTTGTATTAACTGCAGCTAAATTTATCAAACTGAGTATTTTGCCTCCAGACACTTCAGTTACTGCAAGTCATGCAAAGGTACCACAGAAATTAAAAAATCTGAGGACTGCTAGGGCTACATTTCCATTAACAAGAGGCAGAGGTGTCAATAGGAGAAGATTTATTGATGAAACAATTAGTGCTGAGGACCTACTGTTGACAACAATAAGCAAATACACATTTTGGATGTTTTACTATGGTCTACCCCTACTCTGGTCCCATGGGTCACCAGTTAGCTGTTGGAGTAGAGTAAGTGAGTCCCTGGAGAGTATCTTCTGACAATTTGTTCAGAAAGGAGCTAGTTCCTGTCCAGTCCCTTCAACCAAGAGACTAATTTCAAAAGACCACTGTGGAAAAATAACAGAAGATTGCTAAGGAGGATTGTAAACATGTGCAAGTGACTTGCAGCTGGGAAGTTGAAAAACATGTATCACACACTAATTGTTTCTTAGTTTTGAGTGCTTGACAAGTAGAATGTCTGAGTTTAGATATCACAAGTCTGTGAAGGACTCAAAGGCACTTTAAAGAACATGCTTGAGATTCTTGCCCCTGGGAAAAAAACCTAAGCACAGTGGAAAACTACACCTGCAAGAATCCTTGATATACAGGAGGAACCAGTATGTCTGAAAGCTTTTTCACTCTCTAGGAAGGACCAAGCTCCACAGTGCCTATGTCCCTACTTGCATGCCTCCATCCAGGTGCTGCTGCAGAGATCCTTCATCTCTCAAGGCAACAAGAATAAATTCATTCTTTTCACTTCAAACATGGTTTTATGGTTGTTCCTGCATCCTGCCTGTGCCAGCTCACATAAGTACTGCTGGCACAAAGCAGGACCCAGATGTAGATATACCTTGACAGTGAGATGTCTGAGACTATAGTACAAATCCAAACTGACCCTATTGAATTAGTGGCAAATAAGCAAGATCTAAGTCAGGACCCTGGAAGAATATTACTGAGCTTTATAACTGAATTACCCATGTGTACCTAAAAGTTTAAATTTGCCTAAAAGGAAAAGGAAGGAAATGAGACAGCTTGAAGTCTGAGCAGGTAAATTAAGACATGAAGTTCATCAGCATTTTAAAGAATTGCCAGGAATTGTTACCTTAGCTGGATAAACTAGGTAGCCTGTAAATTCATTATTATCTTAGCTAAACTCTCCAGATATGCTTCAGGAAGAGAAAGCCTACTTTAGTTTTTGCTAGATGCAAAGAATCTGGGTGGACTGTGTGACATAAGGAATTTAGAAACTCTTGCAGGGCAGGTAGAAGCTACCAATTTCTAGATCCCCAGAAGTCCCTATTATAACTGAATTTTAAAAATTTAAGAGGAAGCAGTGATGTAAACATATGCATTGTTCTAGTTATAATGTCTATAGCCCAAGTAACATCCAAATAAGGCATATAGATTAATTCTTCTGAGGAATAAGGGAGTATCTCCACTTATTCTTCCAGTGTGGGTGAAGAGACCTCTGTGTGTCTGTAAAGGTTTGGTGACTTGTTTGTTTGATTCAAAGAATATAATTTCTGTCTTGAATTTTCAAGCATACATGAAATTTCAAGCAGATTTTTTTTTTTTTCTGTGAAGACCCTCATACAGGTATATCCTTGTAGACCTTAACAAAGAAAAGCACACTATATGGTGCTATAGCAGAACCTGTAACTTTAAAAACCAGTATTCAACAAATATGAAAAAAAATACAAAGAATATTCAGGTTTTTCTCCATGATCAGCTTTTCTATCTTCCCAATTCAGACAGCTAAGGTCAGTCCAGTAAAAAGAAATCAATGTTTTATCCAGATCCAGGTTAGATATCAATTATTTGACATCTTTCTTCCTCTGCCACAAAGGTTTGAAAGATTTTTTGTTTCTTCTGTTGTACTAGGGCCAAAAGATTCAAATGTGAAAAAAATCCATACTCCAATAGTTAATCATTGTTCATGATAAAAATAAAATTACCCATTAGTCATACTGTGTATTCTAATAAAAATAAATGGAAAATCTTATATTATCTGTCTCTCAGGTTAAAAAATGCCCTACTTCCCAATGTCTGTTCCCCTTTTTTCCCTGCAGATAGTAGTCAAATTCTTAACCTTTTTTTATGATAGAAAAAGATTCATTTCCATAAATCTTTTGAATGTAAACCAGTTTTCCAGATGCCAAATGATTTCTCTGGTTCTTTACTAAATAACCTCCAGTTTTTCAATTAATTTTCAAGTGTGAGCCCCAAAGCTAGACCAGAAGTTGAAATGATAGGTTTCAGAAATGTTGATTATGGGCAAAATGTTGTTATGTGAAGGCAAATGTTCTAAACTGACAACTTAGAAAAGAAAATCTGTCACAACTAAAGTGAACTGGTTTATGAAAGTCAGCCAAAGCCCAAGTGAAACAGAATGGTATAAACTGTATAGTTTAAAAACTCTCTAACAAAGAGGTCTTAAAAATGACTGGTGTGGTTCTAGGTCAGCATGACTCTGTTCTAAAGATCAAGATGCTTAGCATTGAGGCCACGTAGCGATACCTTTTCTGTACATTTATAATGGGTTGAGACTGCTTATCCCTCTTGAAACTGTAGAAACACAGAAGATGACTAATTTACTGTGAGATTTGTCAACATAGTTATTGTACCTTCACTTTGTTAATGCTCACTGTCATTTTTCTCAATGAAGTCTGAGAACAAAATTTTTGATACACAGATTGTTCATACTGGGATTATACATCTTTCATTCCATTTCTCTCTGGACACATAGAGTTTGATTTCCATGAGTAAGGTTGAATGAATTCTGGCAGTCTAAGCAGAAATTAAATTATTCCTCAGCCCAGTTCGTGCTTCTATAGACCTGGCCTTTCAGAGGCACTGACAGTAGAACAGGTCAGACTGAGGAGAAAGAAATCGAGTCTTGTGACTAAATGATGAATGAGTGCGGACGTGAGTTCCTGCTGTTAACATCTCCTGTCTGTGTTTTTTCTATCCCTTTTCAACCTTTTCTTTGCATATTACTGTCTTCATTCAATAATACATAGGCTTAACAGACCAGGAAATATCTGTCTTGAAGAATCTTTTGAGGTCATAATTAGTGAAAAACTAGAAGTAATACTCAACAAAACATGTGACCAACACAAGTTTGTTCAGCTGTGGAGTATGCCATTATAGTAGTCTTTATATAGCAATTACAAGTCATTATCTTCCTCAGAACTAAAGAAATCAAGTCAGCCAGGTGGGTTTTTCTTCTAGAAGTACTCAGTAGCTAAGGGAATAAATAATTTTATCTAAACAAGACTTGAATTTCATGGCTGTTGGTGATGCATACTCAAGTGCTTTAACATCTCTCTTAGCTGTATGTAGTGCTGGTTATCTATTATAAACTCTTTTAAAAAAGCTAGTTTTAGAGAGAAACCTCCTGCCACCATGTGCATTTGCCACTTTACTGGTGGACTAATCTCTTTATGATTATCCAGCTCAGATGGTGAGAAAGGTAACTGGCTTAATATCCCACTAAAACAGAGAGGAGTGCACTCCATAGGTGGAGAACATCAAGAAAAGAGGTGAGGTTAGTTCAACTACAACCACACTGGAAGATGCCAGTACAACCCTACTGGATTTCACACAGGACCTATGCTTTCTAGGATTACAGTACAAAGGATTGGGTTGGGGGTTTTATTGTTTACAATTAAATTTTTACATGCTACTAAGAGCAACACATTTCCACGTAAAAATGGCAGGCAAATTCACTCAGGGACTATGTTGAGGCTTATTGATAATTATCCATGGAACTTTCCAATTTCTCTTCTGTTTTTTTCCGACTTAACAAGAAGTACTTGCTAAGTGGCTAAATGCCAAAACTGTTACAATCAGCAGAAATATTCCTTCTCTTCTCAATCTCCTCATCTTTCTCAAAAGTATTTTCTTTTGTCTTTGGAACAGCCTTTCAGTCAAAAAGCTACACAAAATCAATGGGACTGTTTTCATTATAAGGCATCATTTCTTGTTTCACATTGAAGTCTTAATAACTTTAAAGCAACCTATCCTTCCCAGGGGAGGAGAACTTGTCAGCATCTTAAATATACTACATGAGCTCTGTGCTGTATGAGCTAGACAAAAAAACTGTTATACAACATGATGTAGTGTAAATCAGTGTTACATGAACTTTGTTTAAGTGAAATTCTGTCAGGTTACCCTGAGATAGTCAGAAACACAGGGAGACTTCACCCAATAGAGGAAAAAGATTAATGTATAACAGTGTTGTCCAGCTGGAGTTGTCTACCTTGGAAATTATGCAATAAGCACTAAAGTATTAATAATTCTTGCTAAATTAGTCTACAGGATCTCAGCCCTGCCCCAAGCGAGATCCCATGGCTCCACTTTTCATTCCATTTTGCTGCAACCTCCACATCACCCATTTTATTCCAAAACCCATCATATCCTAATCCTGTTTGCTGACACACAGCCGACCACCATCTCCACTCCACAGACCTACTTGTTCAGGCTCAGCCATGTGCTTCGCTATGAGCCTACAATGACTACCCAATAATCAGTGTCCTTAAATTGCTTATGTCTTCCACTTCATGTTCAGGAGAGGTCATACACATGCTAGAAGGCCTCAGAAAAACCCTGAATCACTAAATCAACTGTTTCTAGTCAGCAAAGAATGTTCCAAGAAGTATAAATGAGTGTTAATGACCTGCACTCTATCGTATGAAGGGGAAGAATACCCCTCTTTTTCAGAAAAATTCTTTAGCCCAGACCATTACAGCACAGCTGCACTGGGAAAACAATGGGAGCTGAGAGTTATGGCTCAAGAATAGAACTGAAGAAGGACAAAAGGCAAGACTAAAGCTTCCTCAGCTGCCTTTCGAGGGAGACGTTTGGGTCTCAAGGCAGTCATGTCTTTTCCGTTCGTAAGAAAGGGCCTCACAAAGATATAAGCATTTTGAAATTATTATAAATTATAAATATTATAATTATTATAAAGCCTGTCCTGAGACCTGACAGTTTCTGACACTTTTCAGCCCTGCTTTTTCACATGTCCAAACTGAAATTCCTGTCAAAAAGATTTCTTCTAGCAGAAGTTGTTTTGTGAGGAAGAACATGGAAGTCCCATTTCAAGCACTCTTTCTTCTTTTATCTTTGTCCCAGGTACTCTGACATGAAATTAATCTCTTCTCAAAGTTTAAAGGACTTAATTCTATATTCTTTCATGACAAAAGAAAGAAGCAGGAGGCAAATTTAACTACAATGTGATGTTCAATTATTTCAATTACCACCTCCTGCCTAAATGAAGTCTGTTCCTTCAAATACATCTGCAATTTTACACTCATTTGCTCTTAAATTAGCATTAGTTATAATAGTTTCACTGAAAATGATAGAAGAATAGATGAACAAAATAAATAATGAAATATATTAGAAAGAAAGTTACATACCTGTTTAATTTATAAATTCATTATTTACATTACATAATTAACCATGCTGCCACGAACAAGTATCTCATGAATGAAACATGAGGGTTTGTTCCTTTTCTTACACACACTGTAAGAATCATACTAATAAGGGATCACTTTCCGGAGGCCATTTCACCAAACAGAATAGACAGATCTCAAGTAGATGATACTTATAAAAAGCACAGGAAAGTGGTATAATTTACAAGAAAAACTATCATGATATTACTTAGGTGCTTTTTCTGGGATGGGGGTGATAGGTGTTGGGATTATTTCTCTGCATGGGATTTTGCCAAGAGTGAGAATCAATGAAATGAAAGGACAAAGAGGGGAAAAATAAAGTAATAAAGTAATAATAGAGTAATAAATACCTTACAATGGAAAAAATACTTTGTTGTAGCAGACACAGAGACGTGAAGTGAGTTCTAGTTAACAGAGTATCTTGTTGTATGGTGGTTGTTACTGAAATGTCAGAACAGAAAATGAACTGAAACAAAGGGGTACATTTCTGAAAGGTCCATTTAAAATCATAATCTTGTTTTGTGTCTAGTCCTAGGAAATTGTTTCTGCACCCAGAAAAGTCAGGTACTGTAATTTTGTGGTGAATAAGCAATAAAGTAATTTAATTTCTGCTTAGACTGCCAGATTTATTCAACCTTACCTATGGTAATTACCCTCTATGTCTCCAGAATGAAAGATGTGTTATCCCAGTGTCAACAATCTGCATATCGAAATTTTTGTTCTTCATCCAGAAAAACTACAGTGTGCATTAACAAAACAGTGCAAGGAATTTCTAATTTCCCTTCTCTTTTTGTTGTGCTCCACAGCACAGATTAATGACACTGCTTTCCTGGGATCCGCATCAAAGACATCCCTACTTATTTTCAGAATATTTCTGTGCAGCATACTTACTGGCTTCCCAAGATATGTACATACCTAGGTATATACTGATTCTGCATTATTAGCTTGTAAGACAAAGTCAGGAAGACAGAGAATAATATGCTTCAATTTTTGCAAAACTATATTATTTGTCCTATTAAGATCTAAGGATGGATTTTTTCACAATTCTGCGGTAGGTGTGGATGAACAGGTTTAACAAGATGAATACTAATGGAACAAGACATTTAAATTCTCTGCAGAACATCAAAGAACCTCCTGTGCTCACATTGTAATAAACACAATGACATCGTTCGGTAAATAATGATGAATCAGATAACAGATGATTGCATATCTCTAAATCAAACCCACATACATTGTTTTCATTCCTCATCTGTAGAAAAATATGCAAGGATTTTATTCTGGAACCACCATCTATATGTCCAGGTTCACTTCGGTGACTCTTTAAGACATGTGAAAGTAGGGACTGGACTTTATGTGTAACTCCTGTGTGTTATCAATGGCATCATGGTCAAAGAACTTGTACACTCAAAAAACATGACTTCAAACAGCCAGTGTCTCTTCCCTATTACTTCATGTTACCTGGTAAGAGGGGCAGAAAATATTAGCCTTGACGACACACTTAAGGTATATTTTCATATTAGGCTCTTGCTGAAGCAGGAGATTTAGTGCACCAAGGCTGAGATTACCCTTTCTGATTGAGAAGTGATGAATCAAAAGTGGGTGGAAGCACTGTTGAAACCTGTGCTCCTCAGAGGAGTTCTATCTGAATAGTGAGATTGCTAGATAATAAGAGGTTCTGACTCCTTGCTCCTCTCCATTTCAGATATTCCAGAAGTAAATCTTAGATGCAACTCCCACTATCTGATCTCTGATCCTTCAATCCTTCTCCCTCTGTCTCCACATTTTATTCTTCACTGTTCCTAGGTGCTTCTCCTTAGCTTCACATACCTCAGTTGCTAAAATCTGTCAGATATTTTCCACGTTTCCTTTTTAGACAGGTAAGGTAAAATTGCGGGGGGGGAGGGGGGGGACACAACAAGCAAAACAACAAACTCAAATGTTTATCTGAAATCACCTTAATTCATTTTTCTATAGAGATACAAACAGTTCTCTGTATGCCCTCAAACGAATGCTGGTCATATATTTGGCCTGCAATGTAAGGAATTTCCCATATCAGCCAAAGGAATCTGTTTACAAAATGTCTAAAATTTCCTTCTTTCTTAAGAAAAACATTAATTGACTTTGTAGTACGAATGACATTACATTAAAATGTTAGCTCACAAGCCTACAAAAACTGTTGCAGCTGCTGCTGTTATGTTGGTTTAGCTAAGTGGAGGGAGCAAACTTTTCAAACATTTATTAACATTTCAGAAACTCCAGTTATTGGCAGAAGCTAAATTCTGCAGGCCTTGAGGGATCCTTCAGTTTCTCTGGTGGAGCTCTTCAGTTGTTGATTTGGTGCAGTCAGCTTTTCTTCTATTTTACTCTGTCAGTCTCATTCACATTTACTATCTAATAGGAAGTGTGAAGGAAGTTTTGTAACACAACAGAGGTTTGTGCTTTGTGTTCAAACACACTCATCAGTAACAACACAACATTCAGTAATTCCTCAGCAGCTCCTTCAATTGAGCTATGCTCAGTTTACAGGAGCAAGGAAATGTAACTCTTCTGATAGCTGCACATATACCCTAAATTTGCCATTAATCACAGTGGTGCAGATCCAATTTAACAGATTTTAAGAACATGTTGGTTGTTTCCTCACTTCAGTTGAGAATTATATTAAAAATCATACTTTAAAATTTTTCCTAGAGGTACTTTGGTAAATATGAAAAATATTTGGTGCTTGTCATTCTGTACTAGTTCATCTTCATGCTGGAGGATGCAGTAGATCAGTCAAGTTCTCTGAATTCTAAGGAACTCTGAAATTCTAGAGGTCTATAAATGTGATCAGATCATAATTTGCATTTAAGAATGTATACTTAGATTTGACTCCATATTCACATCCAAAGTATGCCCTTGCATACTTGAATCTGACATCTTAAAATAATCAGAATATCATGTCTTAGAGACAAGTTATTATATCTCCCTTATGAAAACACTGCAACGTGTACTGTGTATTTATCAAACTAGTTTGCACTTTTATGTGGGAGAACATAAATAAATTAATCCTAGAATCATAGAAAGTAACACAGAATTAAGTACATTGTCAGGACTCAATAATTAACATTAATGGTAGAAAAAAAACTTATTAAAACATTAAGTTAAATAATCAGTATATTAAAGCCAATGAAGAAGAAGAGGGGTGAAGATAGCTGATATTTTTAAATGCTGAGTCACGACAAATATTCCTTTCCAATATTTGCACTATTTCTCATATCTTTTAGCATTGCAGAGTGACAAGGAACTTGCAAGTACTTTACCCAACTCCCAGCTCTCCCAGATGTAGTGATACGTCCACTCACATTTAATGATTAAGAAATGTGTCATACAAGGAAATAAACAGCCTGAAGCCAAGAATTTTGAAAGAAGCTGGAAACAATCTGAAGAAATTATTAAAATCACATCTACTTGTACTAGAATAAAAACATTTGCATAATGAATTTTCCTTCAGTGGCATAAAAACTGAAGATAATATATGTATATAATCTGTCTATATGCTATTGAGAAACTCTAATTGCATGAAAAATATGCAGATTTTTTATTGATCTAACAGATGAAAGGCTTGCCACAACATACTCAGATAAATTACTTCCTGGTCATTTTATTGCTGAAGTATTCCAGCAGTTCAGACTAAATCCTTATTTGACGGGTAACAGGCAACCCAGCTGAGACAAGTGTCTAGGCACTTCTTCAAAGCCTTAGTGTTTCCTATAATTATTTCCCTGCTACAGTGGACCATGAAACCAGTAGTTTCTTAAAGGCATAGACATGGTTCAGATGAAATATCACTCCAGTGTGTTACATTTCGGTGAGAAACTTAAGTGAAGCCAGAGTGAAGTAGATCCTTAGCTCTCCTCGGGACATGGTTTATGAAATGTTAGATATGTAAGTTTAATTAAATCAACACTAATCCCTCTACCAAAAAAAAAACCAAAACCAAAACCCAAAACAACATACCAACAAAAACACATTGTAGCTGAAGCATTTGTTTCCCAGATATTTCCAAGAGAGGTTACTAACCTACCATACCAATCTACAAGTTAAAGGGAGATAACTGTGTTGGCACTCCCTTGAAGTAAAGCAAAAAGTTAGACTTTGGATAAGAATATGAAGTTCTCCAGGCCAAGCAGGCTCAAGGAGATGTATTACAAAACAGAAACAATAGCATTTAAAAAAAAACAAAACCTGAACATATTTTACCTCAGCAAAGCTTCACGTATTTATTTGTACCTATTAATTTAGCAGAGAAAAGAAGGCTCAAGGGGCATGTTATTGATGTATACAACTACTGCTAGAATGGTATAAAAAGGATGGAGATAGACTCTTCTCAGAATTTAGCTGAAGAATGAGAGACAACAGGCAAAACCTGCAGCAAGGGAAATGTCAACAAGATATTAGAAAAAAAAAATCACCATGGAGGTGCTTAAGTACTAGAAGAGGTTGCTCAGATAGATTGTGGAATCTCCATCCTTAGAGATATCCAAAAGTTGATTGGTCCAGGTCCAGTGCAACCTCCTCAGAATGAATCAGTTTTAGTGGGACAGCTAAATCAAATGACATCATTCCATGATTCCCATCAAACCTGTATCAGAGTTACAGTAATAAAGAGTTTGAAATACCATATTAGAGAACTCAATATTAAAGGCAGTACAGTTCTACATAGCAATCGGTGCTTGTATGTAAAGATCCATAAAACCATGACAGATACTGCTCATTCATTAAACTTTAAATTTTAATGAGAAAAAAATCAATTCAGTTAAGCATTGTGCTAAGTTATTTATAGTTCTAACTATATCTATAGCTATATATTTTAAGCAGTGTATTTATTAATATTTATACTGATTAATATATTTTAAGACCATGATATATTCCTGAAGTGCTACAGACTTCTAAAATAGTTTCCAATGGACAATATATCTGTGTGTACTTTTATATAAATACATAAATAAAGTCTGTTCTAATGTAAGGAGGTATGATTTCTTTGATGTCAGAGAACCTAAACACATTTACCACTGTGCAGAACTAAACCTTTTAAAATTTTAATCAGGAAAGGTGTACACCATTGTTGCCATCAATTCAACTCTTCTCAGTAGAAAATAGTTGTTATTATTTATATATTGGATATTTTTTTACATTCATTCTTGGCCTTTAATAATCAACCACATAGACAAACTGAGCCAGAGCATAAATGCACTTCCATACTATTTCTGCTGTCTATGTCTACAGCTCTGTCTTTGTAAGGCTTCTAATAATTTTAGAGGAAGGAATTTGAAAAAAAATGCAAAAATTGGATCACTGCAGGTAAATTCAAACAGTCTTTCAGAATCCAAAGGTAAGGTTCCTATTCTAGTCTTATGTAAACAAACTTAAAACAGCCCTTTTCTTCAAATACACTATCACTCATGCTTCAGGAACTGCTGAAAAGATGATAGAGAGGATTCTTGAAAATTCATTTTAAAACAGAAAGAGACAAACAGAGAGAACTTTCAAAGGTAAGAATTTGTTTTAATTCCTCAGGAGAGAAATTTTCAAATAGATTTTTACAAGGAAAGAGAAATTGTGTCAAGACACATTACATGAATGATTTCAAAGCAACAGAAAGGCCTATAAAGTATGAAAAGAGCCCAGAGTCCACTGACATTTCCAACAGAGAAAACCTGTCAAAAATTTTTTTTTTTTTTTTTTTGGGTGGCTAATGGGAGTTATATAAATCCTGGAAAGAAACCAAACTTAAGCAGACAATGACAGACAATCTTAAAAATACCAGAGGTGCAAGAAATCTTCTATTAATAATTCCCACTAACTAAAGACTCATGTCCTTGATGAAAATAGAACTTGCCAGCTGACAAAAGTTTCTTTGCTAGTGTTTTTGTTCAGATCATGAACCTTTACTTGAAGTTTTCTTATCTGGTACCTAAAAAACCTCAAGAAAACTTTTTCCTCTGTGTAAGAAAGGAAATCTATACAATTATGATTCAGTCTAGCATCCGCATGGACCTTTTGAAGGTACAGGTAAGATCAGCAACTATGCACAAGTCAGCCTTCCTGTTTTGAAAAGGAGGACTGTGGTAGTCCTCTTGCTATCATAAAAGCGCGCTTTTTGAATGTGTTTATCCTCCCAATATGGCCTTGAGATAGGAAAGTTCTGTGGAAATGAGTCAAACTGATCAACAAAGCTCCAGACCATCAAAGGCTATTAAGCTCCTAACGCTCCCTGACTGCAGCCTTGGGGATCTATGCCAAGGACTTTGCTGAAGGTCACACAGATGTCTGTAGATGAACCCTGAGTTCAATCCAGCTTTCTAAATCCCAGAATACTATTCTAATTACACTTCCTTGAATTCCTATGCCTTAAGTAGATAATTTTCCTATATGAGCAATGCTTTGATTCTTTACATATAAATACATCCTGTCATTTTAGAACTACACACTGTTCAGTGGAAAAAATATGAGTGATGTGGGCTATTGGTTTTAAGCTGTTTGTATTAGCTTTAATATTGTATCATTCATGACTGTCTCAGTCTCAGCCTCATTCAGGGTTCATATTCAGATAACAGTCAACTTTACTTGGGTTATGTAAAACAATATTTGCATATATGTGAGGAAATTTTCTGAACATCTGCTTTGTCTGCACCCACTCCAGCCTCTCTCCTGTGTACACTTCCTCTTTCTTGTGTGTTCAGGTAGACTGAGGAATACGTTTAGTTGCAGTACCTGATTCAGTCATTAGATGTCCCTGTACATTGTGAAGGATCCTGAGTGGTAAAGGACATAGAGCTGAACTGGATCATTTCTGGGAAGTCCGCTTGTTGTATTTATGCTTCTTGCTATCCTGTTAACAGGTCTCCTCTTTAAGAAGTCCTGCTGTTTACCATTGTGCAGATATAATCCAGAAGATTACATATCCAGAATCATCATTTGGCTAATCTTACTTAAACAGCACAGTTCCTTTTATTCAGTTGGAAAAGATGCTGTCAACTGTCCTTTAAGTCAACTCCTTCAGTTTGTCCTGTTTACATTAATGGTTTTACCAAGGAGAACTGAAGATCAGAATGATTTCCTTATGTACCATGAGCATCTCTGTATCTTCCTTTCCCTCTCTGCTTGAGTCTGTGCCTTTGTACAGCTCTCTGGCTTTTGCTCTCTACCAATCCTCCTTATGTAACATGCAATCTTCTGAATACTGGAGTAGATTCTGTGGGAGTAAAAACCTCCTGGTTTTCTCATAAGGTTGCTGTTTCTCATTAGATTGGAATTCTGAAATCAGCAATTTTATAACTGTTCCGCCACATATTCTCTACAAATTCATTAAGTCTTAAAGTAGTACACAATAAATTGTAAAATACAAATATGGGTATAAAATGCTGCACACCAATTCCCTTGAGACCATAAACAACTTCAAGAGCAGCACTGACTGCACAACTAAAGCATAACAGGCCAGTCAGTATTTATCACAAGTATTAATGTTATCTGCCATATCAAGTGGAGGAATACATTTTTGCAGTGCACTCAACAAAAGGAATTTTCATCACTGACTGTGAGTATCAAAGTGAACATTCTGCATTTGTGGACATGAAATAAACCTTGTAAAAAGAGGGGAGAAATGGTGTTTTTCTGCCCTATCGCTTGGCAAACTGAATGACTACTGCACAGTATTTTTGTATTCCTTAATGCTTCAGTGGCTGTCATGTGAATTTCACAAAACCCTTTTATATTATGAAGTGGAAAATATATTCAGAAGTATCAGATTTCCCTGTTATTAAATATTTTGTTCTATAATGAAATCTCTCTAAATGTAGCAAAACCACCTACTGTAGAAACGATTCTGATTGTTTTCCTATAGCACTGAAAGAAATGATGGCATTTTAATGGAAATTTAACCTCTGCAATTTAACAAAGATTTGTACTTCTATTATTTTCCTTATATTGCTTTACGTATTATGAAAATGAGTAGGACTGTATAGGTTTCCCCACTTTCCACAAGCATCTCAGCAAAAAGATTTTTAGTGAACCTTTTGCTTGTTGTTTTTTTCACTACTTTTATATTCTGTATAAGACATCATAAATGAGCTATATATATATTTTAAAAGGTTCTGACAAAGTGTTTAAGTGTCATGTTATATTCTTATACTAAATTTGTGCCAACCTTTGTAAATGCCAGATGCATTTAAATTCTTGTGTAAAAAAAAATTAAGATGTCTTTGAAATTATAACCTACTTTTAGAATGCAGTCATAGCCCAAAACAAATCCGAATCCAGAATCCAAACCAAATAGTTAGCTTGGAATATTATTTACACCATCTCTTTGCCACTTACGTATCACTCTAAGATTTCCAGCTCTGTACATTGTAGTTGACAATCTAAGGAGACTAATACATTTATGTTGAAGCAGAAAACTGTGAAGTTAAGGAAAGCATTCATCCAGGGCTTCAATCATGTTATCATACACATGTGTGCTACACTTTGATCACAAGTGGAATCAGTATTTTTGAAGAAAATGGGTGTGTACTTTAAGTCAATTATATAGCATTTAGTAGAACTCAAGCCAAAACTATGATGGAATCAAGTCCTTGTACACATGGGGCACTTAGTTACAGGACTCTTCAGATTATAGGTCTCCATCTGTTGTGTGTTAACGGGAATTAGAATAAAGCTAATTTAAGAGCTGAAAGGCAATGCACTTTCACTAAAAAAGCACAAATCCAGTCTAGTAAGAGGGTTACAAGAAGAACTGGTAATGCAAATATAAGATACTTAGCTGATGTTGCTGACTCCATGCAATTTTCTGGAAGGAGAAACTGTCTTCCTGTTCAGCAGAGCCCTACTTTCAGTCTCTTCAAGTTTTCTGTAGGACTGTCTGTATTCATATCTGAATTCTGTAGAAGAAAATTAAGTCCCATGAGGGATTTTTTTCAGTTACTCTTACAAAACACTTAACTGACAACTATTCTACAGTACACAATTCTTTGTGAAAGTAATATAATTTAACCAATGCAATAATATTAGGCATGTAGCATAATACATAACAATTTAAATTTATGTGATATTAGCTGCTTTTCTGCAGTAAAGCAAAATATATTTTGAAAACATTTCTCCTTCATTGTGAATAAAGAGACAGTTTTTATGGAATGATGATGCATTACAGAAACCTTTCTGTACTTTTTGGTAGGCTCTGTAATATTGAATGAGTAGCTGTGTATCTTTGTTTTATGCTTCTCAGCCATTCTAGTGGTGGTAACCAGTAATTTGTTTTACAGATAAGTGTTAGTCCTTCCAGTTAAATCACTTATACATCTAAATCTTGGTATATGCAACCAGCATTCTTCCTCACAGTGAATTCCATTTTTATCCAGTATGTTCCCATGAGATCTGCAGCACACATGGCTTCAACACAGCGTCTACAAATTTAGTAGTGAGATGTTTTTATTCACCAGTTTTTGTCATTTATTTATTTTGTTGTGAAATTTTATGGGTAAGCAGTGTTTCCAAGGTGAAACAGGACATCAGATATCAGTGTCAAACAACTTGCTGGGATAATTCCAATGCATTTGAAAATTTTTTGCCATATTACTTAATCTATGTTACCTTTGTTATCAGGAATCTTTTTGTTTCATATGTGATACGAGTCTTTGCTACTGCATTAGACAAATAGGTACTGAGAAGAAGCTGTTACAAGTTATGAAAATTTGATCAGATTGTCATATTGTAGCAGAATAGAAGACTGTTTCTAGATGTTAAAAATTACATTAGGAAAGAACATGGAGTACACTATCTCCCTTTCATAGCTGATGTAGGAATATTGACAGTGGTCCTATTCATGGATTTGTAAAATATTTGTAAGATTGAATGTCAGTCCATGTCTCCCATTCTCTTGCCTGGTTTAACAAAGTTCTAGGGTGTTTAGGTCAAAATAACCAGTTTCCTGAGTGCTTGTATGTAGCACCATATTACATTATTTTCCATTGTTCCTAATTTGCACATTGGTATTATTCTTTGCTACTACTGGACCTCCTGTTTCTCCTCTCTCCATTTCTTGCTTAAGATACATTTTATTTAGTCATGATATACTGCATTCCATCCCCTTTTTATTGTGTATGTTTGTTGGGATTTTTACACTCACTTCCACGTTACGCTTCTGGATGAAATCTTGGTCACTATGAGGACTTTTGTTAATCATGGTGGGATTTTTCCTAATCACTTCCATAGCATCCAGAACTCAGTCTTTTAATCTATGCAAATTAACTTGTCTTTTCTGACCTTCATGTGTCATATTGTCTGACTTGTTTGAAGAATTTACTGAATCAGATATGTCACATTTTATAGCACAGAGTTTAAAAACACATGTAATGTTCCTCAGAAGTGGCCACTGATCTCTCCATATCCTAACAAAGTGTTAGTCTTTCCCCAAAAGGGGATATCTCACATGTAAATCCATTCAGTGGTATAAACTGTGTCCCACTTCTGTGTTGCAGAAGCAGATTTAACAGATGTCTAACTCTAAATCTAGACATCACTAATCCTGAAACTACGGTCCTGAAGATAGCAGTGTGGGAAACTGCCCCACCTGACAGCTAGAAAGTCAGACTATCAACAATTTGTATTTCACACCGACCTATATCTCTAAGTTGAAATCCTGACATGTAACTGAGATCAACTACAGACATCCCACAAGCTCATTCATGAATGCACTTAGCACAAAAATAAAAATATTTGTATAAATTTGCTTCTTATTAATACTGTTCTCTGTTAAAATCAGCTGTCCGGGTTGCTTTACTACTAATAAGACACAACAATGCCAGTCCAGAAATTTCAGTTTTCCCTTGCATTGTTCTTAAAAAGTTGTTGGATTTCCCCAAATAGTTTATTCTTTCCAGCTAAGAACAGAGAGCTAATTTTAACACTAAGATATGTAGATAAGTTTGCTTTGGGTAAAAACAAGATCAAGGAATTTGACATTATCTTCCACATGAAAGCGGGACACAATTTTGCTTTCACCTTATTCTGGTAGTCTAGGCAATCATATTCTTGTCACTTTCCTAGAGTAAACCAACACCCTATACACAGGATTGCTACAAAGCAGGGCTATTTGACTGATGAAGTCTTCAAAGGTATCTAAGCAAATGGCCCTCATAGATAGTCCACAAATTATTTTCAGAGAAAACTTAGCTCCCAAGAAAGCAGGAGCTTCTTCACATATGATGAGCATGCTTACCCTTTTGGAGACAGTAGGGGACAAGAAGACAGCTGCTAAAACTCTGTATGTGATTCCCATGACAGATGCTACCACAGACCTTAAACTGGGATTCTGTGCATTTTGTGATTCACATAAGGACAATCACACTTGTTTTAAACTAGATAGTTCAGTCACTGCCAAAAAAAACAAACCAATAAAACAACAACAACACAAACAAACAAAGCCAAACAAACAAACAAAAAAAAAACCCAATTTTTCACTGCTTGGTTGTTTAGTTTTTTTTCATGTCTCACTTTCACAGGCAATGCCGAGTGTGTGCTGCTGTGGCTCCACTGCAATCTGCATGTAAGCACAGATGGTCTTCAACAATTGCTACACAAGGTACAGTAGTTCTCAGAAATGCTCATTCAAACTGAAAACAGGGGCATCTGTGATAAATGGAAGAAACAGGGTGTCTCCAAAGTGTCTCCAAAGACACTATTTCTTTCATCCCAAGGTATTGAAGCTGTTTGAGGAAGTGTTGGAGTTGATATCCAGTGTAACAAGTGCTATGTCCTCATGTGTAAAGACACATTAACAAAACCTATTTGTTTTAGAGTGCTAGTCTATAAAATGCTTCTGGAACTTTTTCATGGAAGCTGGCACCCAGGAAAGCACCTGAGCCCCAAAAAACCTTCCAGCCTTATGAGAAGATGATCTGTTTCACAAGCAGGACCTGTTTGCAGAAGCAGGATGACAAACAAAGCTCAAGCAGACATCACAAAAATAGCTGCCACTAGCACCCTCAAGGCATGGCAACAGCAGCCTCTGATGACCTTCAAATATGGTGTGATAGCAGCATTTATTATATTTGTTACCACAGTGCTTATGAAAGTGGAGCTTGTACAATACACATACAGCATCCGTCCTCCACAACAGCTTCTTATCTAAATAGACAAGCAGATAAAAGCTAGAAAGAAGGATTAAATATACAAACAGAGCAAGATGAGCAACAGCTGCAAATTTCATGTCAGTTCAGCTAATTTTGTTTACTTGTCCTTTGGGCAGAATTTAATTAGTAAGGGATTAGTTAACAGAAAGACAGAGGACAGGGGATATTAAAGATAGTCATGAAAGAAATAATGCAATGCAATGGAGGAGAGGCCACAAAAAGTGGCTGGAGTGAGGCTGAGCTCAAAGAGTCTGTAAAAAAAGGAAGATCTGGGGTTTGCAGAAGGCACAGCACAGGGGAGAGGTATTCATAACCAGACCTGTAAAAAGCAGTCTGATGTCAGAAGAGTCTTGAATGACTGATCCCTGGGGTCTTCAAAGTCAGGCTTGATGTGACTCTGAGCAACCTGCCCTATGTAGAGATGTCCCTACTTGTGTAGGGAGGTTGGACCAGATTACCTCTAGAGGTCCCTTCCAGCCTAAAACATTGTATGTCTGTGGTGTTAAACATACAAGGACACCGGGGCAATATCTTGTCTTGCCTCTAACAAGTTCATAGCAAAGAGGCAGCCTTTAACTGGGCAGTAAGGATACTCAGCCATCCAAGCTGCTATATAGAAAGTTTTGGGTTTTTTAACTTTTGTGCCAAAATTGGTCTCTACATGGCTCCTCCAAAACTGTGTCTGGCTGAGAGTCTAGGTGGTGCAAAAAGATGATGCACCCCAGACGGTATCTGCCTCCTTCTTTGCTGTTCCAGATCAGAGACCTGATGAGATCTAGGGACCCCCAGTACATTGAGTAGTCATCTCAGGGCTGAGGTATGAGGAATTCACATAACATATCTTTCATTTACACTGAGCAGAGCACCAAGTCCATCTGATAGAGGGACTGGTTTCTGGATCCTGCTTTGGCTTCAGGAAAGGACCTTCATTGTGCCATGGGGAAACTGGGAGCCACTGTGGGAAACTGAAGGTAGCAATGAGGAAAAAGGAGCTGAAATGAAGAAGTCTGAAAAGGAGCTCAATAAACCTTCACATTAACACAATCCTATATAGGCCGTAGAAAGAAGATACAGTGCTGTTGTTTATTTTTTTCCTAATAAAAGATAAGCTATTCAGCCTTACTAAATGATAATTCTATTGTGAATTTTCAAGATAGGAGCTATCTGTATATTGTTGTAGCCATAAGTGAAATGTAGAGGGAAGGAGGGAGGAACTGCCAGAGGAGGGTAGTATTGTATAAGATAGAATAAGTGGCTTCTCCCTTCTAATCTTGGAATTATCGCAACAACCCTCTTCTCCACTTTTGGCTTTCAAAATAACACTCCATAATAGACTGGAAAGCAACTTCAGGCCAAGGACATAGAGGAGGCGAGAAAACTGTGGAAAGAAGCAGAATGAACTTAGGAGAAGGGATGAAATAGGAAGGTGAGAAAGGAGAAAAAAAAACAGAAATGAAGAGAATGGAAACCTGGAGAAAAGAGACAAGAAAAGAGGCCAGATGGTCACTAGGGCAAAGAATTAAAAATGATGCTTGGGTAAATAATAACTTGGTGTAGAATGTGTGTTTTACAAATGGAGCAAAAGAACAGAGAAAGATTGAATATTTAGGATTCATTCTGAACTGAAGGAGAAGGAACAACAGGATTTGCATACTACAGATTTTCTGATCCAGCTTCCTGCTATCCATATGCACCATCAATGCTATGCAGAGAGTTACTGTACCATAACTGAAGGATGTAGCTTGTAAACTGAAAGCAACCAGAGTTATATCTTGTTTATAATGTGAAAATATTTTTGAACTCTTATTGCTGTAATCAGTCCTATGTATTCTTTTCAGGGAATGGGTCATCTCTAATTGATCATTTGTACGGTGTACCTTGAATTGATGAAGCCTAGTTTAGGGATCATAGTAAGAATGAAAATTAAAACAAACAAACTAGAAACTTGAACAGGCCATTAACACCATTTCTAACAATACACATGGAGGAATTTTTGCCGCATCACAGAGTTCTGATCCAGAATTGAACACATTCTAGGAATTTTTTACTTCTTAGTCTAAATTTTTTTTTTTTAAAATGTAATTTCAACTTTCTAGACTTGATAAACTCCTAACTGTACATGGAATAATTCTTCTTGATCTCTGTGAGTTATACTCTAAAACCTTCTTGTGTGTGTCTAGATTTGCCACATGAAAAATCCCACTGAAAACACTGTTTGGAACTCAATGTGGTTTATTGATGCCCTACAGCAGGCTGGAGTGGTGCTCAAATTAATCTGAAAAAAAATTATTTGCCTCTTATTAGGGAGTTGTTTCTGTTCTCTCCCTATGAGAATATCATAAAACCATAGAATGGCTGAGGTAGAAAGGAGTCACTAGAGATCACCTAGTCCAACCCCACAGTAAAACCAGGGTCGGTTAGAGCAGGTTGTTCAGGATTGCGTCCAGCTGGGTATGGAGTATGTCCAAGAGCAAAGACTTTACAACCTCTCTGGAGATCACTGTCCTAGTGTTTGATAACCCTCATCTGTTCAAATGGAATTTCTTGTATTTCAGTTAGTGCCCATTGATTGCATCAGGTCCTTCCACTGAGCAACACTGAGAAGTCTGGTTTTGCCTCTTTACTCCCTCCCATCAGGTATTTAAAAATGGTTTTAAGATTCCCCCCTGAGTCTTCTCTTCTGAAAGCTAAACAATCCCGGGTCTATTCAGTATGCAGCATAGCGCATGTATAATACATTTGGCCTTGTAGAATAGCACATTGAAACTGCAAACACTTCCAGAAATACAAATCTTCAAGAAAGAAAAATAAATGGAAGTGAGAGGCAATTGGCAACTTCATAGAAAAGCAAGGTCGCAACCTTACTAAATAATACATGACAACTTCTCAAGCTACTTGAAAAAGCAATTTTTAAACCTGAGAACAACTTTATAATTACTGCTTTTGGAAACAATAAAAGCATACCTGTCTTCAGACAAAATAGCCAAAATGTATTCTTTTTTTTTTTTTTTTCTTTTTGCAATGGACATTGACTAGGAATTCATCTAATTGGTATTTTACTTAAAGTTTATCAATACCAAAATATCAAAATGAGAAAGGGCAGCTGAGAAATACAAAGAAGAACTATTAACATGGTTTGAAAGAACTAGAGCAAATATTTGCATATCCTTAGTCTGCGTCAGCTGCATTTCCAAAAATGTAGCTATGAGATGCAGAATAAGGCCCAAATGGCACAGAGCCCGTTGGAAAGAAAGTAAAATAATAATAATAAAACTTGATTTAACAGTCTAAGATAAAATGACTAGGGATATGAGGAACAAAGCATGATCTGAATAATGGCAATGTCACACTGGTAATGTTATATTGAATAAACCATAGAAGAGTTTACTGGTGGTAAGCACAACATCGAAGTCAGATATGTGAGATTCCATGGACGGATCCAGCAGAAACAGTACTGGGAAAAACAGCTTCTGCACATACACAGAATCCATTATGTAGACAGTGACAAGTATGATACTTTCAGCTGGATAGAGAAGAGGTAAAAATCCATCAGAAACATAGAACAGGATTGTTAGATGAGAGGTCAGTTCTTGTAGAGCTGATATATAACCTGCTTCTCAAAGCATCTTTGACAGAAGAGGTTTTTCGCTGCATTTCTCCGAGTTCAAACACTGTATTTTTATGACTGAAAGTAACAAGCAAAAAGACCAATAATAGAGATAAAAATAGCGTTTAAATTATTTAAATCATTATCCAAGCCTTGCCAGGTTTAGTTAAATTCAAACTCCACATTCTTCCAATATTCCTACATTTTCTTAAGAAAATATAGGAATTAATTTTGCATATTTACTCTTTCTGGAGCTGTTATCATAGCCATTACCTTTATTAATGACACCACCAGTTATCACCTCAGATAGACATCGGAAAGTTCCAGGATATGATCAGGTCCCTAAGAGTCCTGATGACTGTAAGCTGTCCCTTGCTGAAAACAAAATCAACACCCACCCCTCCTGAAAAAGAGGAGTAAGAAGGTGTTAAGATCAGTATAGAAAGTTTATATAGTTTCCATCAAAAAAAAATATAATGAATTTCCATAGAATTGTGGATATTTTTCTCTTTCTAGATAGGTTTTTATTTCTCTGTTCTCGGCAGCTGCAGTGCCACACAACATTGGTGCACATACTAGGGTTTTTTGCAAGACCATTTTTGAGACAAAACCTCTTGCCACAAGATCAGTCCTGTGTGCAGGAAATATGGTTGTTTCATAGTTTGTTCTTATGTGGTAAATCTGGAAAGGAAAACACTGAAGAACTAATGCAGCCACTGTGCATGACAAAGAATAATCCAAAGAAAAATTATGAAACAAAAGTCTGAATAATATTAAACAATAGAAAGTAACTGCTAATCTCACGGCAAATCTCTCCATGAGGGAAAAACTAAGTTAGTATAGAATGGATTTAGTTGAAAGGAACTTTAAAGATCTTCTAGTTCTAACCCCACTGCCATGGGATATAAAGATAGATATATATATGTTATGAAGATACAAGTACACCTAACACTTCAGATATCCCCCTTGTTGCCTTCTCACTCACTAATAAAAATTTTCTCCTGTTACCATAAAAAGAAACTGAGCTACCAACTACTCCTGTTTCCTGCTTCTGATTAGGCAAATACTTCAAAAGATCATATCTCTCATGCTTGCTTCATGTACAGAGACGTATTTGATGTCTTGAATTTTTTAGAGCTAATAGTTACAATATTCAACTTAATTTGCTACATTGCTGAGCACATTTTTCTGAATAGTAAGTCCATCAGTTAACTCTGTCATCTATATCTAGAAATACCCTTTCTGAGCACCAAGAGAAAAGCAACTTGTCACACATGGGATGAAACAATCAGAATGATTTTGGTTGGAAAAGGCCTTTAAGATCATTTGAGTTCAACCATTAACATAACACTGCCAAGCCCACCACTAAACCATGTCCAGACACATCTTTTAAATTCATCCTGGGATGGTGACGCCACCACTTCCCTGGGCAGCCTGTTCCAATGCTTAACATCCTCGCAGTGAAGTTTTTTCCTAATCTCCAACCTAAACCTCCCCTGCTTCAACATGAAGCCATTCCCTCTTGGTTTATCTCTTCTACCTGGCAGAAGATGCAGACACCCACCTTGCTACAACATCCTTTCATGTAGTTGTAGAGAGATAATCACCTTCATGTTTCAGATCATTGCGCTCTCCATGATAGAAGCTTAATCAGCCTCAGAAATAAAATAAAATTGTGTACTGGTATGCAAGCATACCAGTATGCAAGCATGCAAGCATTTGCATCATAATCTGAGCAGATGTACTGTGGTCTCTAACTCCACTGACTGGGAGCTAATGGTCAGCTTGCTGTATGGCTGCCCATTAAAAAAAATAAATCATTTTAATCCCATTTAGATGTTTGATGATACCAAAGAAGGATCGTATACCTATCAACATGAGCATAATTTATCAGTGATCATCTTAAAGCAGCAGTCAGGCTAGGGTATTTTCCTCATAATCATGCTGAATTAGTTAATGTCATGCTTTTTTCATACCCATCTCTTCCTTATCACACTAAAGCAGCATCTAAATATAATAACCCTTTTCAGAAGAAAACACAGATCAAGGGGGCCAAGCAGTCATCAGAGATATCTGTAACATGTTGTGCAAATGTATCCAAACAATACTTCTTTGCATTCTAAATAAGAGGTGCAGGGACTTTATAACTGCATTAGTAAGAGCAAAACAGTAAAACTTTTTAAGGACTCCAGAGAATTTTGGCAATATCTTTCAGTTGTGGAAGAGGTCTAGGCTTATGTTCATGAAAGGAAACAAAGAACCGATCACCAGCTTCAATTTTGTGTTCAGACTAAAATTCTGCAATGTCTGATGCATCTGCAGAACAGAGAATCAGTCTCCTTGTTTTGGAGGAGAGAGGTATCAGAAAACAGATGCGTTTGCTGCACCGTTCAGAATGAGCAGGAATTGTAACTACTGGGTAAACTTGACTTTCATGGCTGCTTAGTCTGAGGACTATAGCTAAGTGTCTAACAGTAGTAATATTGAATCATATCAAAGACCCAGTTATCTACTATCTTATCTATATTTATGGCAAATAAATGGATAGGGAATAATATAAGGAATAGACAAGCAAAAGTGATCCAGTCCCCATCTTGCCCTAACAATGTTCAACAACTGGTGATAAACAGACCTTGTGCAAGAAGTTGTAACTGGAACAGCCAGTATATTGCATTCCTTGATGGATCTACTGTTCATAAATTTATCAAATTCCTTCTTATTCTTATATAAACGAAGTAATTTTTCATAAAATGTAGAATTAAATTGGAAAATCTATTGTCTCAGCAAGCTGCAGAGACCAAAATATAAAAGGCTCAGAAAGAAGGTAGACAATAGGTGCTTGAAAATTAAATTGAGTATTTTCTTGTTCTTAGATTGAAAATAAAGCTAAGTAGTTTAATAATTTCTTCAACCTTTCTGCCATCTCTTTCAGGCCATAGACTGCTAGCCAGTGTAGTATTTCCTTATATGGAAATCATTCAATTCCTCTGATAATCTTTATCACCATCCCATTTCTAGTTTTATAGGAATTGCCACTGTAGGATCAAAGCATCATTAAATATGCATGATATACCATTTTATTACTTCTAATCCTTTCTAATAAATCACTAATATTCTATTTCTCCTTTTGATTGTGGCTAAAGAGTGAGCTGCCATTATCAGGAAATCATTCTTTTGAACTCCCCTTGCCAAATGGCTATTACCAATTTAGAGGAAACTATTACCTGTTCATTTATAGGTGTTTTTTTTGTGTTTTTTTTTTTCCCGGGATCTATCTTATCTGCAGCTTTGTTATCAACATTGAGCAGCAGGACAAAGGTCTGCATCTTTTCACTGTTAGTGTAAATGTTTCTGAGCAATTCTGTATCATCAGCAAATTTTGTCACCTTAACATTTGCTCCCTCTTCCAGTATAAAACTTAATGGTAACACCTAGCCATTGAAAAGCTTAGTTCTTTCCCCTATTTCTCATATTTTAGCAAGCTTTTAATAGGGAAGATTTTTCTTTTCACTCCATGACAGCTTAGCTTATGTAAGAGTGAAAAACTGTTGGCTGTCCAAAGATACGGTATCAGATCATTCTTGTTACTGTGCTTATTTCTTTTATTTTCTTCTCAATCAATTCTTCAGATTTGTACTGAAACCTTTCTGAAGACTCTTTCTTTTGATATAGAGGCCAATTTATACACTCAGTTACACAGTCAGCAGCTCGGAACCATAACCTCTGAGTTTCTTTCAAACTCCTGGGTCACTGGTATCTGTTATTGGATATTTCTTGCAATTCAAATTTACTACATTATTCTAAACCAATTTATTACTCCACTTCTGGCATTTCCTCAGAGCAAAAACTAATTTCATTTCCACAGCCTTTGCTGCATTACTATTATTTCAATGACACCCCAATAGAACTGTAGTGCATTATCCCAATGCTATCAGTGTCTGTGGCCATCAGCAAAGTGAGCTGTATTTTTCTTTTTTATTTGATTTTAGTTACTGACTAAATATAAATATTGTACCAGGTCAGCAGGAAATAGAAAACATGGTATCTGGGAAGCTGTAGCAGTCAAAATACAAACACTGCCCAAAAGCTCAAAAAGCAAAAAAGACATTTCGTGTTCTTCATGACAAACTCTTTAAACCCACTAAAGGACTACTGCCAATGCCTGACTTTGATATGTAAACTAGGACATCTAAAAATAAAATATTCCTTTTAAAATTTAAAATAATTTGTTAAATATTTCATCTACTTTTAAATGCATGAGAAAGAGAGAGAGAAAAAAAAAAAGCCATTCTTGATTAAAAATATTATCTTGTTTGTTCCTACAGAGGCTTTTCCATCTCTCCTATGATCATCCCCTCCATTTGTAGATATGGAGGCCAAGTGACAGGACTTTTTTTGGCTGAGTTCAACATCAAAGAAGGGAGCAGGAGAACCTAAGACTCTCACTTCTAAACAGAAGGCTAAAGCTGTGCCTGGTGCTGTCAGGTACCAGTCAGGCTCCTATAGAAATAATAAATACTACAGAAAGACTTGAGCTTATCTAAAATGTACTTCATAATTACATATCCCCCCTTCCTCAGGGTGGGACAGGTCTCTCAGGTAAATACAGCATGTAAATTATGAGGAAAAGAGTTGACTAGACCAGTAGGAGAAAATAGGACAACTAAAACTGGAAGTCAAACTTAGATGGTATAGACTCTCACTCTGATGGTATAGAATCTGAATTGCTTATATGGTTAAAATGAGTTGGCTGGTGCTCTGATTTACATACTTACATTGGGTACCTAAAATTCAGCGCTATGCAGAGCAACTTGATGTTTGAGGAGTGCTTGATGGCCTCAACTGTCATTTTTCTGCAAACACTTTAATTGTATTTAAACAGCACATAAGTGCACTATTGTGTACCATCCAGTGACCATTAACAGGTCTGATTTAATGTATTTATAAACACTTATCCTGTCTGAATGGATATTATATCATATGGTTTTGCCCTTCCTATGTCTTGGTAGTATATTTGTAATGCACTATTGAATTTCAGTGGAATTTTTTTAATCACCTCTTTAACAATATATAATCATTGTTGACAGCAAACCAAATAGAAGAAACACTTCTAGATTAATTAACAGTGACCTATAATTAAACAGTACGGTACTTAGAGATGGAGTGGCCCCCAGATAATACTGCTTTAGCTTTAATGAGTGTTTATCATCTATCTTTGCTTCCCCTGAGGCAGTTATCAAGGTTAGTTACAAAATTTTGTAATTATATGGAAACACATAGAAGGCACATCTTTAACAGAAGACATCTTGAAATATTCATGACTTAAGCATCATCTCAAAGTATGCAGACTCCCATCCTGAAAATTTTTAGTTATGGTTTACCTATAGAGCACCTATGGAGCTCTATATTTTCCTCAAGTCATACCTTGACACTAAACAACACTGGAGTGTTCTAGGACTGTGCTTGATCCTTTATCTCTGAAAGATAAGAGTATGTTTTATTAAAGGCTTTTCTCTCCAACATGTGAAGGGCTCAAAAATATGTTTTTTTTAAATGAAAAGTTTCATAAAGGATTTCTGATTCCTGGCTCAGGCTTCACTGACAAGTCTCTGCATAATAATTAGGTAAATATCTTTATTGTGTATTTTCAAAATGTAGTCTGATGCTTAAATTAGATTCCTAATTAAAGGATCACATTTCTACCAAATTCCTTAAGAATTTTGGTACCTAAGGTGCTCTGAGGAAATAATCTTACTTTTGCCAATCCTGCACTTTCAGATGCAACCAGAAACCAGAGAATTCCACTACCCTGTACTTCCAGCTATTGTATATTGAGCTGAAACAACTATAACCAAGATAGCATATTAGAGGAAACTTCATCTTTCAACTATAACATGCTTATAAATGCTTACTAAAGCTTACCTGCTTCATACAGGTAGTACTTATATGACTACACTATATACCATATGATTATGATATATAAAATACATAAAGACAAATACTGGTAATGCTGAAGACTGATCCTTATGTAATACTCAAATTTTCTCATGTAGAAATCATGATTATCTCCACTGTTACTTTTCATTCTGCCTATGGCAAGGTATTCTTAGTCTGTTTTGTTAGAACAATAAAACAATACACATGAAACTATATACATAAAGCATGAAAACATCTATTGGAAATCAGAAAAAGATTGTGAAAATTAAAAAAAAAAATCTTATCTGGTTCCAGCCCAGTATCTGTACTAGCTAGCCTGAGCAGATAAAATTAGGCACCCTAGGGAAGAGAGGGAGGTTACTATTGTATAAATCCTAAATAAAAATAGAATATTGATTGGGTTCAAATGAAGGTTGTTCTTAAAGTAACTTGTACTTACAGATTCTTGCTGCCAGCCTAGATATTTCTTATGTTAATACACAGTTGCACTAAAATCTCTAGAGGGACAGACCATTGCAAATGCCCACAAGGTAGCTTTTTTAGGTGTAAATCAACAGTAAAAAACATTGTGGAAAATAAAAAGTAAGTATGAAACACACATGCCAAATACGTAACTGGAATAGTTATTTGGGAAACAGGAACAGAGTTTGAAAAGTGTATTCACTCACTGCCAATTCTTGGCCTGGTTATAGTAAAGTGCTGGAAACAGCATTTCCCACCACCGCTTCTTGTTGTCCCTCCATGCATCACCTTCCCTCCCCCACTCCTACTTTGGCAACAGATTGTGCCAGCCCTGAACACTGCTACTATTTACTGCTGAGTCATCATTTTACCACTGTGACAGAACATCATCATCACTGCTCTGATAGGAATATTACAACCTCAACCTTTTGGTGTGAGAAGGAAGAGAGGTTTTCAAGACATATGCAGAGGAAAATCCGAGTATAGTATGTTCTCGCATAAAAGGCTGTCTTCCTCTTCAAAGGAAGTTCCCTGGGTTTTATGATCATTAGTTTGGAAATAACACAATTAGCTCTCCCCATGATTTCACCTCTGCTCGTATGCTGTACCTCTGGAATGTCCAAAGGATCAATGTCTGAAGGCAGTGGACACTAGAAGAGACTTCCGTTGTTTATCATGGTGCTGCTGAAGTCTTCTGGGGTTGACAGATGCTGCTCCAGAAGGTTAATAAGATGAAGAAAGCTCTTCCATCTGGACCGTAAGAGGGATTATGTCTGAGCAGCAGATAAACAGATTATTCCAGAAACAGACACTGTTTTTTTTTAAAAACTTCGTCACTCTTGTCTTACCACTCCAGTCCCCCAGGCTAGAAGTGTGTGCCTTGAAGGGTTTTGTCCAGCTCTTGCATTCTGGCACCAGTTGCACCCTTTGCCTAGTTGCAATTCAATGCATTCCAAGGCTGGGGACACCTGAAAAATAATAAGAGGGAAGACATTTGGGGACTTCAGTTATTTAAGAAAGCAAAATTCTTCTACTTGACCTAAATATTCTTATTTCCTTCATGACTGATTTTGAAAACTGTGAATGATCAATAGACAGCATGTATTTGAAAATTGGATTAATATTTTTCATCATTTGCCTTGCTCTCCAAGTTCAGGGAAGCAGAGGTAAGTTCATATATTAACGGTTTATATGAATTTACATTGCATATGTTGAAAAAAAGAAACTGAATATTTGTATATTTTCACATTACAGAATTATTTCTTTGGAATGTTTGGTGTTTTGATGATTCATCAAGAGACAGTACAATTACTGACACTATTATAAAATTGGAAAAGGAAACATTTGCAAGATTTCTTGATTTCTTATGTGTTTCCCAGGATTTACAATCTCTGTAAGAGAGGCCATTTAATTTTGATTTACCTGCATATGTTCTTTTATGAAAAAATATTGTTTCAAACCCAACTATATGGAAGGGGTAAAATAACTGAAACAACTTCTAAGTGCTGACATTTGGTAAAGATGCTCTGTCTTCCTTGAAATGAGGAGAAAATGATAAAGTATGTCTTACTAGCCATTGTCAGAAACAACTAATAAAACTTTTAAATATACTAATTCCAGAGCACCAAATCATCCTGGCAAATATACAAAAAATGGTAGTAATGGTACAGATAACTGCAGTAATACTTTTAAAATAATTTGGGAAAAAAAAAATTAAAACACCAAACAAATAGAACTAGAAATACAGACAACTTATCTGTACTTATTATTGCTCCTTTTAAAAACATTAAAAGGTTGACAGCAATTTTAAAAATACTTCAACAACAAAAAAAAAGAGAAAAGATGGTGATGGGATTTATCCCTTCTCAGTTCCATATTCAGTATACTTAGAGACCTGGGGAGCACATTTAATTCTGGCAGAGGTTTCTTACTTTTATATCTATGCTTTGATATTTACATAACTGAATTAAAAGGCAACACTACAACGGCTTTATACTTGCCCAAGTCAATGTCCTCCCATTTGAAGTCAATCTTGGGCATGTTAATTAAATGAAAAGAATATAAATGATGAAAGAGAAGACTCCTCAGTGGTATTTAAATATTAGTTAAAGAGATGGTGTGAAACATAGTCTGTTGTCAAAACTACTTGGAAAGTTTTATTTACACATATTATCTGGTTTTGGTCTTGCTTTGCTTTGCATAGATTTTCTATAAACAATGAAGAACATAGTTCTTGTATCTCACTGAAATGAGATAAATCTCCAATTACAATTACAGTACTAAAAACATCTTTGGGGAAAAGTAATGTGTCAATTAACACTAGATTTATATTCTACTGCTATTTAATTTTACTTTTTGATTAAATGGAAATGCTGTCATTTAAGAAATAATGATATTTTAGAAACCTGACGAAAACAAACAAACAAAAAACCCAAAAACAAAACAAAAAAGAGAGAGAGAAAAAGTGAGTGATAGTTCATGTTTAAGAAGAAGAAAAGTTACAACAAAATGCACTGCTTTTACTCTTAATTTTCATATTCTATGATGGAAAGAGATAGAATGAATTCCAGGTAATTTGTGCATGCTTCATACACAGTCCATAGTTATCATTATGAACTAAGAAAATGATAGTGTAAAAAGTGGGGTCATACAGTTTCACCCACAGCTAATCATAATTGTATGTTACAATGCATTTCACATGAAAGACTTCAGCAAAATTCAGCACTGCATGTCATCTCCCAAAGAGATGTAGTAGAAGACATGATGCACAGAATATTTACCAACACTCAGGAAGCAATGACCGATAATAAATTTCATATAGCACCTTGCTTACATAGCAATGTTGGAATTTTCTCATTTTTGATGGCTTTCAGGGGAAAGCCATTTTTTCTATATATGCATGTAATGATAATTGGAAAAATGCCTTCCTAGCAGTTCTATAAAGTATGCATGATATGAGTAAATGCATGATAATTACATTTTAGTAACATGTAGTCATGTCATATATACTATCTTAAAATTACATAATCTTAAATATATGCACACAAATCTCAGAAGATTTAATGCTTGCATTAATAAGCTTCTTTACTAGAACAATGGTGCTTCCAGAACTTTTATTTTAGAACTTAGCATTTGGGTCAGAAAATATCTTCAAAAGTACACAGGTTCTCCCAGCAATCTGAATACTTATATTAATCACTCATTAATGATCCTAACATACATGATTTGAGGCTTTTATGGCTATTCAGATTTGAAGTACATGTCAACTGTGACAGACTAGGAAATAAGAGATTAAGATATAAAATACTCCCATCTTAAAAGAAAAAACATAGAATTAATAATTTCTAAATATTTATACAGTTAATCAGTTGATTTTTTTTTTCCATCATGAGGAAAACTATCTTACATTCAAATTCCTGATTTACTCACATCTATATTTTACAAAAAAATGGGTTAACAAAGGTGAGGCTTGCTCAGTAATGTTTTGTGGTCCTTCCTCCCTGTCCCTATTTTAAGGCCAAAAGCATCCTCTTCCCAGATGCTTGAAGGTGTCCAGAAGCATTTCCAATTCTACAGTAAACAAACAGGAAACTGTAGGAAGCAACATAAAGACTTTAGAGTATCTTTGACCATGACTAGTGCCAGAATTCAGGAAATTACCTCAGGACTTGAACCCAGGTCTTTGTCACTGTCCTGACACAAACTGTCTCAAAGAGAAGGGAAAATGAGGGGGATAAAATCATTGCAATGGCAAAAAATCTATGTGCAAAATCTGACAACAGAGTAATTTTAACTGATGACTTGTAACCCACTGAAAATCTAGACTAATTAGCAAAATATGGAGGAGCTTTGAACTCCCAAAAAACCCATGTTGATGTTGGGTACATCCTAGCACTGATATTGAGAATGTAAGGGAGACAGAGAACATTCAAGGTTGTTAAGTATTATTTTCTTATTCAGTAAGCAAATATGTGCTATTTACTCAGCCATTCCTTAGGACACAAAGCCTTTGTGTGTGCTCTCTGAAATCATTTTAATTCATTCTGACTTAGCCCTTTCCGCTCAGCTGTTCCAATTCAGCAGTAAGCTTGCAGATCTTCATTAATATAATTTGCCCTTGAAAAAAGGGTTAAGTAAATTTATGCCAAAGGAAAGCGAAAGTCAAAGAACACAAAGCTTCAAAGAAAGGAAAAAAAATTACATCTGTTTTTTTATATTATTATTTTCTACTTTTATTCATAAAATAAGAATTGGCAATATAAAGTTAGCTTTCTTGCTTGTGCTTATAGACAAATGAAAAGTAAACTTTTTGTTTAAAATTATCCTATCTTTCTTTGTGTTTCTCCACTTGGCACAGAAAAACACACCTCTGTGTGTGTATTTGGGAGGAAAGGAACAGCTGAGGTATTGTGATATCTTTTCAAATTCTCAAGAAGGATTATCTCTTGGTACAGACCTAAGTCAAAACAAGAACTAGTCTTCAAAAGGTTGAAGATTACAGAAATTACCCTTTAAACAAGAGCCTGGAACTCCTTTGTCATAGAGAGCTTGAGCTCTACTTGCGAACATGTGCAGGTGACATTTTGTCATGCTGAATCTAAGCAAAAGATACAAAGATCTAATGTATTTTTTCTTCAGTACAAAGTCCTTGCTGCACAAGCAGGGTCTAGAACCTCCCTAACATGTAAGGTGATGCTGAGTCTTGCATAACACAAGACATTAGTAGTTACATGAAATGTTCTGCTGTGCTGGGTGTATAGACACCAGGTTCTTGGTACTTGTGCAGGAAGTTTGCTAGTGAACGTTGGTGAGCCGAATACAGGGTCTTTCAAGCCTGGACCTGGCCCCCATATATCATTGCCACAGTTATATACCTAGGCCTCATTCCACAGGTAATGTTACTATTTAGTGACATTTAAGAGCAGCATTCACACATGCCAGTATAACAAAGGCATTACCAAGCCCATCATTGTCAATATCCACTTTAAGGAATTAAAATTAATTCTTTTTAATTAAAATGTTTTAGCCCTCTTTCTCTTTCTTAGAAACACAGTCATTGTCCTCTGACAAGGGTTTGTTTTCTTCTGAAGCTAAGCATTAGTGTCAGCTCCTTATCTTTCAACATCCCCACAGTAGCAGATAGTGCCTTCCTTCCCAGTATTTTACTGTTTAAGTGCACTAGAGCTGAAAAAAAGAGAGATCCAAACTGATTTCTCTCCTGTGTCTCAGCTACCCCAGTTAAGACTCACTACCCACCAGGGTGCAACAACGGTTAAGGATGACTCCTCTCAACAAGTACTCCCAAAGGTCTTTCACTATGTGCATTAAAAATAGTTAAAAATATATTGGACCCAAAGAAGAGTACAAGCAAGACACAGAATATTGTGTTTAAGGGCACTGAGCTCTCAGAGACAAGACCTGAGCAGATTAAATATTAATATTATTTTTTTTAATATGGGATTCTATATTATCAAGTATTTAAAGTCATGAACATTCATGGTTGTGAAAACAATCTTGGAAATATAATACAAGTACAGTCAAAGCTACAATGTCTGACAAAGCACTGGCAAAGCAGCCCCAAACATCAGCAAGAGTGCAAGGACAGGGACTCTATTTCCACATCTGCATGGGAAGATAAAGGTGTTGCATGCTTCTCTAGAAGGAGATAGGTGCCACTTCTAGTACTCATATGACAGATTTAGGCTGCATGTGATAACAAAGCCATGTCATATTTTAATCTGTTCCTGCTCATCTAAACCCCTTTAATCTAGTCAGACCCTTCCCATGTTACCGGGACTGAGGCAACACGGCAAAAAGAAAAGGTTAAAAAAGAAATATAAGGAGAGAACATGTCATCAGCACCTTGCCTGGTACTGGCAGGTGTTATTAAAATTTGGGGTCCTCACAATTTCCATGGCAGGACAAGACTGCCCCAAAGTGAAGAGTGCTGCATGTTACTTCTCTTTGTACTTTCTATATTCCATCTGTTGTTTACATTGATCAGCCTTTTCAGAGATGCCAAGATCAACTTTCCATGACTAGTCATCCTTGCTTTTGTTACTCTTTGAATTATCAACACAAGGGCTGTTGGCCCCACTATAATTTAATTGGATCAGACTACCATATATATGGGATTTTTGTTGAAGTAATCTAATCCTCTCTGAAAGTTTTCCATATCCTATTTCAGCAGCTCTCCTTAAATAAGCCTTGTCTTTTAATTAATAATTATTTTATTGTACAGGCAATATGTCTCATTTATCAATCAAGCATTCCTCTTTATCCAATTTTTTTCAGCCTTATTCTTAGACTCAACTGCTTTTTCATATATTTCAAACCTTGTGAGAATTTTAATGATGAATTGTTCAGACTTCAACAGTTTTGTACTAATGTCACCTTTTGCTGCCAAAAACTTTAGTTACCATATTTTAAATTCTTCTTTCTATATACAATGACACTGTAATTTTCTAAGGTCAAATAAAACTAAAAGTTCACTTCTAAGTTAATGCTGTAGGTAAATGTTCCTACACAGGGATTGCCTACATTGTTGAAAAAAAACCAAATAAACAAACAAAAAACCCACACCAGAATTGAAGGACTCCCCAGACTGATACTATTAACAGCTAGAATTTAATACAACTGTGTAGAAAAGCATCCACTACACTTACACAAAAAAAAAATGTATGAATACAAGCTTCTTGCTCCTGTGTTTATAAAAGTAAATTTAAATAATAATAAAAAAAAAATGCTGTACAATTGTCTGAATGGCTTTACACTGTTATTTTTTAGAATCCAGTTAAATAATGATGTACTTTCCCTTCTTCATCATGCAGATAATTAAAACACATAGGAAGTCTCAGCTTTGAAATCTATTTCTCCTGCCTTGTTTCTGTAGTAAGTGTATAAATTTAATAACACAGGTCTCAAGAGACACGGGGGAGAGGCCTGGCCTAATCCCCAGGATTTCGGATTTATAGCTTGAGAAAAGAGCACCATTTGTCCACCTGGAAACAAAAACTGAAGTATTATGTGCTTGAGACTTCTGTATGGACACCAAAACACTTCGATTAGGTCTCATACAAATAAGACTGCTATATCATCATTTGAAAATATTTTGTTATATTTGTCTAAGTTCAGGAGTAGAGGTCAGGTACTCCAAACTGTAATAATTGCTGACAGCCACTCTGGAGATCACCTTGGTAAAACTACCTTAACTTTTTTCCTCAAGTATGACACCTGGTAAATGGACATAATGATGCAGTAAAGAAGAGTTACATCTTTCTTTAAGTCACCTTGGAAAATAAGCTAAAGTACGTTAAAATGTTACCAGATTTGACAGTTATCTGTCCTTCTGCTCTAGAACTATCAAAGAAAACAAAATATCTTAGACACAGCTTTTAAAGGTAAAACTGAGACAGTCACCTTTGTGAAACAACAGAGTTAAATAAAAGAAAGTTAAACTGGGCAGAAGAAACAGTAAATAATGGCATGTATTTGTTTCAGAAACAGGAACAAGGGAAAAAAATAAAAAATTACTTGTTTTAAGAAAACAAGTAATGGCTTAGTATTATTGGGACTTTTTAAATGATATCACACAGGTATCACAGGATGTCAGGGGTTGGAAGGGACCTTGGAGAACTTCAAGTCCAACCCTCCGGCCAGAGCAGGATCATACAATCTAGCATGTGTCACAAAGGAATGCATCCAGGTGGGTTTTGAAAATCTCCAGAGAAGATTGTGTACCTATAAAATTTACACCACTGCAGTTTACTTGATTAGTGGTGCTGATGGGCTGATGCTTTCTCCAATTAAAATTTTGCTTAAGTTTAGTAAAAAAGTGATTTCAAGAACTAGCTATACTAGTAAGGGAAATTTACTAACCACAAGATATAAGTGAAATTAAAGCTATTTCAATAAGCATACCTAAGCAACAAATCCCTCTCAGAAAAACAAAACAAAAACCCCCAAAACAAACAAAACCAAAACAAACAAAAAATCAACAAAACAAACAAACAAGTGGAAATTGAAAGGAAAGCATGAAAAGAGAAAAATTTACACCCACCTTGAATAGGCTACCATAACAAAGGTAACTGGAAATATATAATGTATGGTCATTTTCTCAGACTGAAAAACCCAAATAGTGACCCTAACACAGTTCAAAATCATTGCATTTATCATTTGAGAGGAATCTCCTTTGTCCATCTTATGAATAGCATGACTCTTAATTCTAGTTAATGACTTAGAAGTGAATCCTGGGGAAGAAGCAAAACCTTCAAGAATGGCCTCTGCTCCATACAAAAGCTATCAAACAGCTTAGTGAGAAAATCCTCCACCCTGTTGATCAGACTGCCTGGGCAGCTGATCTATAGCAGTTAATATACCCTGCAAATCTAATAGGCACAACTGGCTACTCTCCACATACAGTTGTGGTATTTTCTTCTACAAGACTTCAGAGGTCTGCTGAGATTTCAATGGCACTGGATCTTCCGCTGTCACACCATTTATCATTCAAATAATTCAGTGTCTCAGCTGATCTGGTGTTTGACCACTTGCAGTTTCTGATGGACCCAGAGTCATGTTTTCACAGGGAAAATTCCTTTTATGAAGTTTATGTTTCATGTTCTGATATTACTGTGGAAAAATTATTTCCATTTCATTTAATGGCAAGTACTATATGACTGCATCATCATTTTAAATTACCTTGCAACAATTAGACAGCTATATGCCTAAGGACTGCTGTTTCAAGCATGCTTTATGTAGCAGTATCACCTGTTACCTTCATTGTATAACTTCCTATCTTTCATACTGTATTCATCATCAGGCAAGCAGTCAACCTTTTTCCATATCAGAGTACCATAATGTACATGGCATTATTATGTTTTATACACAGTAAGCATTGAATGTTGATTCTGAAGTTAAATAAGAACAGATAGATAGATATGTATATTGACATATACGGTAGAATTTTTCCCATTCTTTTCTTTGAGTACTATTCTTTTTGTAACAGAATGCTTTTCAATTATTTTCTCTTATCTTTTATACACCCACTTGTTTTTAAACATTCAATTAACAGGGTTCCAAGTTGCTAAAATGATGTGGTTTTACCTTCCTTATTTCTCTTGATTTGCCCATGAACATGATAATTAGCTTTTAGTGTTGTTATATGCAGTACAACATTGCTTCTTTCTTGAGTAAAACGGTAATTTTTTACTCTTGTTTGATAATATTTCTCTCACTGAACTTGTTTGTTCCTTTTGAACCCTACTACTCTTATTCTTCTTTTACAAGTTTTTTAACAATTCTTCAAAGAACTTTTTGTAGTTGATTAGTCAGCATTCAGGTACAAATATACCATGTCTTTCATACACTTTCTCCCCTAAAGCTTTCCAATTATCTACAAATTTTACGCTTTTCTTTCAAAATGTCTTTTATTTTGCTTACATTTACCTTTATTTTTATCTGCAATGACTGTATCAAATGCATGAAAATGCAACCAAAACAAAAGTATTTCCAAATTAACTTTAACATTTTCATTAATATGGCTGCAAAATTTTGGAAGACGATCTAAAAGATAATGAATTGTTCCTGTCACATGATCCTGCAAAATGGCATATTTCAGCTCATTTAAATGTGTACCTTATACCTACTTTCGTCATTAACATTTATACATTAAATTTAGTTGCTATGTCTTGTAATACTGCATCGCTATTTGCAGTATATGTTCCACTTAGAAAGTGGAACAAAATGAGTCCTGAATTTTTGTTTGCCTTTTAAGGTGTGGGTTCCTATGCTTGAGGCTATTTTGACACCCTCGAAGAATTTCCATTTTTCATAATGAAGTAGCTCCATAAGTAAAACTTAAACCTAGATTTTCAATTCCCACTCACAGATTTCACTTTTTTCTACGGTAGCTGTTCCACTTTACCAGGAATAGTGAAAGATCTATTGAGAAACAATGCCAGTGCTTTCACAATACCTATCATCCAGTGACAAATAAACATCATTGTAGTCTGTTCTGATTAGTACTTCAGTTTATATCAGGGAAGTATATAGGGCTGCACTGGCAATTTAAAGAGGGAGACTGGAAACAGTTCTTTCTTTCCTGAAATACAATCAAACACCTGCTTTCCAGCTTTGGAAAGAGTTTCAGGAGCCAGTTCTTAAGATGGGTTCAAGAATATGAACTGATGTGAAGGAAGATATACCTTGAAGCCCAAAGGAAAGATAAGAGTATCTTTAAATTCCTGCTTTTACTTATCTGCTAGCACATAAACTCTTTTTTACATTGTAAGCTGATACAGAGATTCTTCACTTTTCCCAGTCTCCAGACTGTTACTTATCACTGTACTGTACATTTCCCTACAGGGTGATATGCTCACAAATGAGATGCTGTAGCACAAAGTTCAAGCACTTAAGTGTCTTTTGTGTATCTAACCCAAAGTTGCTTGTGAAAACAAGATTTAGGGCTTCTGAAACTTATACCCTATGTGTCCTAGGAGTCACATGTAGGGAGATATAAGGAAATTAGCTACCAGGTCCCTTGAATCCCAGTTCCCCCATGTGATCACAAGACATTTCTCCTCAGCACATTAATTCAGTCAAGGCATTCACACCAAGGAAGTGCAAGGAAAAAAATTCAGGTTCATGCCTATTATCCAGACAAGATCTCGCATTGGATACCTACTGCCTATGCAATGTATGTTTATGTATCTGCTTACTTTTTGTCTTTTCCAGAAATCCCTAATAAATTAAATCGTGGTGAAGCCAAACATCTTGCAGATGCCTCAGGGTCAGATAAAACAGAAAGAACAACAAAGAGGTCCAGAGTATCAACGATAAGGAGGATATTTGACATGGCAAAACACAGAACAAAGAGGTCATCCTTTTTCTCAACTGGTGTGAAGGTTTGCCCACAAGAATCTGTGAAGCAGATTTTAGCCAGTCACCAAGCTTACTATAGATTAAGAGGTAAGATGATGATTGCAACATGTACTTTCTTTTTGAACATACTGCTTTCAATTGAGGAAGCACAGTAATTTTTCAGAACCATATTCAGAATAGATGATCAAATGTTACAGGTACATCAGCTCGGTTCAAGACACACAGTTACCAGAACAGAATAAAACAATGTACTCAAAGGACTAATGAAAGTGTAATTGCATAGTGTTCTAGCATGGCAGAAGGCAAAGACCAAATTATGCTTGCACTACTATGTAAAGCTGTACCAACCTTCTCAAAAGTGTAGCAGGTACCATCATTGCTACTCAGAATTAAACCCACCAGATCAAAACAAGTAATGAAATTATGCAGCAGCCATTGCTCAATGCTGGTATATCTGTAGTTATATTAAGTCTGTGGCAGTGTTGGTATGCTGTAAACACTGAGATAATTCCCAGCAACTCAGGCAAAGGCCTTGGCTTTATTTTTTTAGAGTCTAGAATGTGTTTTCTGCCCTTTCCCAATTAATTTACTCCCTCTCTAGTCCTTTCTTTACCTCCCTTGACCATAGAGAGCCTATTACCACTACAATTTTAGGTCCCTAGAGAGCACTGTATAAATAGCCATCTGGTTTTTATATTTCCTCTCTTCCTCACTCTACCTTTCCTAGTCTTCCATTCTGTGGCTTTTCTAATTTGTATTAGAAAACTGCATATTTTTGTGCCGCAGCGAGACAGTCCAAAGCTAATTCTAAAAACTAGTCAGCACTCCTGGGATGCAAGTATCTAAGGCAACATCTACTCTCTAAATCAACTTTGCTTATCTATTTGTCCTATATATTGTTCTACAACCATTCACATATTTGTTTGTAATTTGGCTGCTTTTCATCTCTCCTTTAGCGAACCAGCTAGTTCTCTCTGAAATGAAACCTGGATGTGGAGCTAAAAAAATGTTACTGCAGCTACCACTTACTATAAGCAGCACTGGCAAACTAAAACAGTATATGTAGCCATTCTTACAGATGCAGCCATATTGGGTATCCACTGTGGGACTGAATCTGATAATCATTATACAGAATTCTGAAACATGTTAAAGAGGTTGACCTTAAAAGCCTGAAAGTTCAAAGGCTTACTGGTCATATACCTGATTTGGCTGAATACAAGCTATTGTGGGACAGGCTGGAGTCATTGACCTAAACTCAAAGAACTGCAACTGTGACATTTTTGTTTAAAAAATGGTGATGGCAATTCTACCACCTTTTTGAAGAGCAGCACATCAGCTGAGATATTGGGCTCTGTAAGTCTTGTAGTGCAAGCAGGTTTAATATTACATCTCCTCTTTCCCAGCAGTGTCCTACACTCACAAAATTCTCTGAGTAGGTGTCATCCAGTTCTTCAACTAATGCTGAAGTACTTCCCAAAAAGTAAGCAAGAGAACAGATGACTGCCACTGAATAATTTGTGCATTCCTTCAGAAAAATGTGTCTCTACTCCCTTGAATAGTTGCACATTTTTCATTACAATAGCCTTTGTTAAAACCTCAACAAATCTTTCCTTCAAGGAAAGATCAGAACCCAAAACCTTCTACCTTCTCAGCTGAGCTGAGATGAAAGTGATATATGAAAAACAAAACAAAACAAAACCAAAAAAGTGATATATTAATAAACCCAAAACAGGTAGATGTGAAGATGTGGTGATAAGAGTATTGTTCTCAAAGCTGCAACTACAGTACAAGCCTTCATGGAAAGAAAATCTGGTTGCCACCCTTGAGTCTTACAGCCTATGAATACTGTGAGACAATATTACCTTCATTTTGTTTTGCATACATACCTTTATGTCCAGGGGTTTTTTCCACACCTTAAGTCTAGGAGAGCACTTCCAAGTCCCATGACACATTTAGAACTGTAACAGGACTGTGGATCATATCTATCCTCTAGAGAATTTTACTGCTTCCTAAGAAAAGCTGTACAATTGTTTTTTTTTACATATATATTTATATATAGTCTATGCTTTCAGGAATTAGCACACATCACAAAGCATCTCAAGTATACACGCTCAGAAAATTGCTGTTGTATAACCCAAGCCTATTGTGCCCCTGTATGAGCTCACCATACCTTAAATCATCATGAAGCAGTTCCTCATGTGAGACAAACTGGGAGCATGCATGGAATCATCTATGACACCTCTGCAGCTGGTCATGTGTAATGTTTATTTTAGCCCTGGTAACTGGCTTACATTCTATCAGATAATATATCTTTATTCAGCAGTTACTGCTCAGAAAAAAAAGATACCAGAAAGTTTTAAGTGCGAAAAAGCGTAGTAGGAAGTATCCTTAACTGCTAGCTCATAATGAATAAATGTCTTCAATAGACAGCCTGTTCCTTTTTAATAATCTGACCACATCTGCTCCACATGCAGCTGCTCTACTGGGAGGGCAGGTCGTTCCTGAGATATTTTTGAGCTGCCCTAACACAGCTAGGTGAGTACATCCCTACAGCAAGTTTAGAGAATACCTAGAAAAACTGATTGCTCTAATTTCAGAGACACCGGTATTTTAGATAATGCAGATAATTATCTCACTCTAAGTCAAAGCATGTATCAAGCACCGAAAATAAATGTCCCATCTCACTGTAATGAACTTTGCAAAGTAAAGTGCTAATGGCAACAGCTTTTAAATTGCTAGCAAGACTTTGTTAAAATGTTTTTTCTGTTTGAAAATCTCCTTCTCTAAAAGCATTTATCTTCAAACAACATTTTGATGAAGTGTGTTCCCTCATCTTGAGTGAGTGTACGTTGTATTTTCACAAAGTCAAAAATACAGTTGGCTTTGTTGACTCTAACAATACCATAGGAATCAACAAGTGGTGACAGAGGCAGTCACCCGTGACTTGGAAGGTAGTGATACCTGAGATGAAGTGTACAGGTTCTGTTCCAAACACATTGGCTCTAGCAGCTGCCAAGCCACGCTGGTTATCCTACACAACTGGCTCCACAGACCCTGCAGAGGACAGCCTGCATAAGTGGGTAATTCTTCATCAGGAAAGTCTGCACAGAACAGCTCTTCCTGGCTAGCCCTGTGCTATAGCTGTGGACTTCTTTGGACCACTCAGTGACCTGAACCATAACTCAGGTACACCCAGAATTCATTTTATGTTATGAGGCTTTGCAAAATGAGTTACCTGAAACCCAAATATTTTGAGTGTAGAGAAGGAGTGCTGTCTGAACAGAAATCCAAGGACATATTAATATAATTAGTCAGGTAGGCAGTAGTTCTCTGAAGGAGGGAACAGTTTATACTCCAGAATCTTTTAGAAATGGTTTCAACTTACAAAAAAAGAGGGGACCAGCAATATGTTGGTAAAAGCGCACTCAGAAGTGTAGCCCCACTTGGATATCTTTGACTCTCAAAAATTCACTTCTGCAGATATATCTGAGACCTTAAGCACCAAAATTATCATGGGAAAGTTAACCCTATAAAGTATTTCTGACCAGTCATTTTATAAACTTGCTGCTGCTTTCTCCCCTTCCTCACACTCATGCATGTCATGATCCTCACTCACAGTGCTAGAGACCAAGGTCTTTGCAGCAGGAACTTACCTGTAACAAGTTTTCCCTGAAATGCCTGACAGAGTTCTGACTGCTAGAAAACAGATCAATAAACTGGATGCCAAGCCCAAACATGCATGCTAATATATTTTGTAACATACTATAGATTAACTTCACATCATTCTTGCATAAGTCAACAAAATATGCAAAAATATTGGTCTCCGTTATAAAAATTAATCTCCCCTTAGAGCCATTGCTGAATACCACACTTTCACAATCTTCCCCACTGCCCTTTTCCTCTTTATGTTCATTTTATTTCCACAAATGATTCGGAATGCTACTGTGCTTTCTGCAGCCATGGTACCTGTTAATCTTGTCTGATGTAGCCTGGCATTTAACTGGGTGATTTGCCACCATGGAGGAGATA
>VWZY01010525.1:181231-226538 GCA_013399075.1 Chloroceryle aenea
TGACACCGGTGGGATGGCAAGGGGAGTCAGACAAAAAAAAAAAGGAAGTAAAATTAGCAGGTTTAGATAAAAATAGCTTAATAACTGAAATAAAATAAAATGTAATAGTAGTAATGATGATGAAGATGAAAAGTATGATAACAAAAAGAGAGAGAACTAAAACCCAGGAAAGACAAGTGATGCACAATGCAACTACTCAACACCTGCTGACTGATGCCCAAGCAGCGACCTGCTCACACCCTGGCCAACTCCCCCACAGTTTATATACTGAGCATGATGTTCTATGGTATAGAATATCCCTTTGGCTAGTTCAGGTCAGCTGTCCTTTCTGTGCTCCCTCACAGCTTCTTGTGCACCTCCTTGCTGGCAGAGCACAGGAAACTTAAAAGCCCTTGACTTAGGATATGCACTACTTAGCAACAACTAAGACATCAGTGTGCTATCAATATTATTCTCATACTAAATCTAAACCAGCACTGCACCAGCTACTAGAAAGAAAATAAAGTCCATCCCAGATTAAACCAGGACACACTGAAGAAATGACTGTGTTCAGTTGTGTGGAGAAGAAGGAAATCATATACTTTCCAAAGGAATTTTACCTATATTAAGTTATTATACATTTTTTCCAGAGGTGTTTAAAAAAACACAAACAAAATGTACCTGCTACTTAATGCCCTTATGGTTATGAAAAGACTAATTACATTGAACATTTTGAATATAACCAATTCATGTTAGAATGCTGCATTTAAAAAATATGGGTTTTCCATTTAAATATCATGGTATATATGCAGGGAATAAAAAAATCTTAAATATGCTCTGTTCAGTTTATTCTAGCATAATTAATGATACTAATGTACAAAACCTTTCTATGCAGTTAAATGATGATTATTCAAGTATGATGAATTCTAGATTATTTTTTTCTCTACCCCCCTCTTTATTCTCTCTAGAATATCCAGTATGTATCTTTGTATGTATGTACATTTGAGCTGAAGGCAGTGTACATTGTGTTTGCTCCTTATTCATGATGATGTCAGGCCAAAAAAAAAAGCCCTCTTTTTAAATGAGGCAAATTAGCAATCCTTAACTGAAAGCCAGTTAATCCTCAGCCTAAAGGCAGATGACTGTCAACTCAAAAATACCTAAAAGACCTAAGCATCTAAAAAAACCTAGAAGCTGGATTTGTTTACTGAGTAAAGTAAAATGTGTAAATCCCAAATCACTTTTAAAAGGCTTTCAAGTTTACTCTTTAGTACAAAGCATCCATCCCCAGCCCGTTTCTTCTTACTCAGTCTGCCAGGAAGCTGTGTGGGAAGCCTTTCGTATTTTTCTGGATCGGATTCCTGATACTTCTGAATATCAGAACTGGGTTACTGCCTGCCAGAGGGAAACCTTCTGTATATTCGACATTGGCAAAAACTTCAGCAATTCCCAAGAGCACCTGGAAATAATCCAGCGGGTAAGGATTACTGACATTTGTTTAGAAACTGGGAGAGACTTCCAAGTCCCTCCTCAACTGCTTATATAATGACAAAGTATTGCTCAGGAAGAGGAGGGGGCATGTGTTAGAAAGCAAACATAAAAGTACAGTAAACAAAAGAGCTAACAGGCTTCTGCTCAATGGTTGGACACACCCACTAGTAAAATGCTGTTTCTCTTAATCTTTTTGCAGCGAGTAAAACATAGAACCTTCCAGGAAAGGTAAGTAGCACAAGTAGAACCTTGCCACTTGATGTTACTGCCCTTTTTGAAAAAGATATGTGTAGATGCGTGTGGATGTGAACAGATAGACAGATAGCAGTGTGGTGTATTTGGTGTGTGCTTTAAGAGTTATGTATACTGTATGTTTTTATCATAGTACACATTAATTGAACCAGCAATAACAAAGGTGGCCAAACGTTTGAGTTTCTTGTTCACTTTGAGACACCAGAGAGTGTTGTCTTAGACTAATGTGAACATGAAACCCCAACATAGCCATGGCTTTGTGTTGATGTTAGTGTTGATTTGGAACATGACAAGAGATTACCTACAATTGCTGTAATTCTTAAAAGGAAAAACAGAGAGTTTAGCAAGAGTTTATCTGGGAGGCTACATGAAGCAATAATGTGAAAATTCTCTGCCTTCACTTTAGCTTTCCTCTGTATTTTTATGTTTCATGATAGTGTTAACTAATGTGATGTTGTACTCTATAAGCTCTTAGTAAAAAATTATGCTCCTGGTAATGCTCAGAAGTCTGAGAATAGCAAGATTAGTTACAATGCTGAATCTGTCTCTTTGCATATAAATACTAAAATAGAGCCAGACAAATCATTGTCCACAGTTTCCCTGATTAGTGTATCATTTTTTCCTTTAAATTTTAGCAAAGTGTAGCAAGCAATCTTTTCCATTCATAAATTATACTGTCTCATGATCACAGATGTCTTAGGTATCTTTATTCCTTATGACATGGGAGCCTTGAGCATTTTTCTTTCTCAGAAATATATTTTTGATAATGTAGGCCCTAATTAAACTCCCCTGTAAGTCAAAAGGGAGGTCTTTGCACTCAGTCTAGTGCAAACAGCAGCAGCAAGCAATAAGTGAAGTGACTGATCTCAGAGTTCTTAGGTTCTTTGTGAAGAGTATGTTTTTCTCTAGACACAATTCAGAAGGCGAAGAAAGTTCTATGAAATGACTCATATTTTAGCTGGAAAAACAGGCAGCTGTGATTATGCATTGTTGAATTCCATATTTACTTGTTGAATTCCGTATTTTCTACTATGTGCTGAGAAACAAAGCACATAGTACATTCTACATTCTGTAGCACATAGTACATCTAAGTCCAGTTAAGGACAGTTAAGGACAAAACACATATCTAACATTGTAAAAACATTACAAATAATACTTTAGTTCTGTTCATACAAATAACCAGATGATGTGGGAAATTAGAAGCTGTTCATATTCTTTATTTATGTTATTAACCATCTAATTTGTCCCTGTCTAGAAAAGCCATCTCTTCTGTCTATGCTACAAGCTTTCACTTATATCAGTGTTTACAGACACTTCAGCTGTATGCAGTGCCTTAATAACAACTATTTCTATAGAAATTCTGAGAATTTCTATCCTTATTTATTTCTGTGACTGGGCTTTTTATTATGTATTTTTTTCCATACTGCTTATAACTCAAAACAACTGAAATTCATCACCCCCTAACTTCAGAAAAGAAAAATCTCAAAAGGTCACTTAGAAGATTCTTATCTAAAACTCTAAATGTTTCCAAAATCTACAAATGAATAAAAATTTGGTTTTAGAGCAGAAATTATTCTATAGACTTAACTGCAGGAAGATTTAACACACCATTTATAAAATGTACTTACATGTATATACCACTTCTGCTTTTCAGGCAAGCCAACAATTGCAGTTACAAAATACATTCCTCATCACACAAATGTAAAACTTACAACAAAAAATAAAATCAACAATACAAAAAAAATCCTGTGATGCAAGGCAGAGCATCTGTACATGACACCCAACATATTCTTAGTTGAGTTTTCATCTGTCTGACATGGTACTCATTAACCCATGAATATTACATCAAGATCCAAACATAAACAGACTTACAGTTCATAATAACCTTGATTTAGGAGTCTGATTTGAAACTATCATTAATTGAAAACATCTTTACGATATTACAATGTAAGCTGACAACTGAAAACTAAGTCCACCCATTCTCTCCTCACACCAAACCATATGAAACAGTCTTTGAACCATGGAATGTCCATTGACTCTAAAATTAGAAGAAGTGCTGCACCCTCAGTGAACTATTTTGATAGGACGAGATATAGCAAGGGAGACGGTAGTTCATTTAGATAATGTACACGAAGTCTTGATTCCAATTCAGACAGTGGTTAACCATTCATGGACTTCAAAGGGAGAAAAATCAGACTGTGAGCTGATTAATCTCTGTGACCCCATTCCTATGACTGCTTGGAGAAAATCAGTCATGAAACCTCCTGATGGGATTGATGGTCCTTAATGCAACAGTATATCAAATCAGTATTTTTGTTCATTTTAAGAGTAAATACCATATTGAAAGAGAGGAAAGGAAATATATAAACTGTTGTGTATAAAATATGATCCACTGTTCCATTTATATTTAACCACTGGAAGTAACTTCTCTCTTTTAAAGCAAACTTAATATAGGGGTCATTTCTACTTTTTTTTTTTCTTTCTTCACCTTTGCCATTGTCTGTACAGCATGCTGATCATTAAATCACTCATTTATTTCTATTTGATTAATAGGAAAGATGAAATATCCACAGAGAAAACAGGTGGCAAAAAGCTGGAAGACATTCCTTCCATTTCTACAGGTAAAATCAAATCTGCTTGCTATGCATCTACCCATTAAACAGAATCACTAAAACCAATGATTCACAAATCTTAGAAGGCTGTAATTTAATAAATGCAATAGAAGCATGACAAGTTCAGTGAAGTACAGTGAAAATGCTTTAGCAGAATAATCTCTAAGAAGCATTGTTTTATTTCTTTACAAGATGTCTGTTACTCAGGTTTGTTTCATGGTCTTTAAATGTATATGTTTTCCTAGTTTCACATATAGACAGTAGAGCTTCAGATATGAAATAACATTTAGAGTGTAATCCGCTGCATTTTGTTAGCCCAAATAAGCAAGCAGTTGAAAATTAAGAATTATTTCAGCCAAAAAGTCACAGTGATGCTGAGGCATTAGTTTGAGCAGATTATTCCAATTAGACCTACAAACACTGTTGTGTAAGAAGATTCTTTAAAATGATGCTAGGAAATTTGTTGATGCATAGTCAATGCTATTTTTGCCTCCAGTCACACACATGCAGCACTACTGATGCTTTGACCTGGAAAAAAAGGGCCATCAATTGTATAAAAGGCAGCAGCTTTATCTATGCCATAAGTCATGACCACCTTTCACAGACACGAGCTCAAACACACCCACCATAAAGAAAGCTTCTCCAGTGAGCTGACACCCAAACAACAGAGAAAGGGGAAGATTGTTGATGTGCAAACTTATTCTTGCCTGATTTTACTTTAATCTCTCCCCAGGCTCCCCTGGCACATCCCTCTCTCCATATGTACCAGTACCTAATGGCACATTGCTCAACGAAATTGTTAATGACACAAAGACTCCTGTGAAGGTGAGGGCAGCCTGTTTTCCTAACCCATGTTTTCACTCACCTCTTCATTTTGAGCTCAGCTAGCAGAAAAGAGGGGAAAGACTTATAAACACATGGTGCTTGTAAAACATGAGTTTATAAGCACCTGCTCTCTGTTACTATTAGTAGGACTCAAGGGTTTTATTAGCATTTGTTCTGAACTGGAAGAGTGCATGATGGTTTTGTGTATGTGGTGGAAAGTGTAAAAGTATGGCAACCAGCCTTTTAGGCAGAGTCTTTCTTCTTTTAATGGGTGCCTGTAGCTTATTTTGCACCATTTTGTATCTTTTTTTTATTGAATAATGTAAAAATGCATGCCTTCTACAACACAGAGGATAGGACTAGACCTTCTTACCTTCTTCCTGTCAGACAGACAGCTATGAAATGGAATCACCACTGATGTCTCCATAGAATAGTCTTGCAGTGTGGTGCCCTCCCCTGCAGATTTACAGCAGCTGCCAGAGGTTACCTGTGAGTCAGCAGGGGTGGTGGTGATAGGAGGATGAGGAGGAGTGGCTATCTTCCATCTCCTGGCTGCTGTACCTAGAGGTGGAAGGAAAGTATTCTTGATCTCAGCACAGCTCTGTGGCTTCAGAATACCTTATAGAACCACCCAACAAAGAGAATTCAAAGCCTTATGAGGACCCAGGATGGATCCTGCTGCTGAGGAGCCTCAGATGGGAGCCAAATCCTTGCATTTCATCTCTGCTCTGAGATTTCTAAAATGTTTGCCCTTCTAGAGCATCTCCTTGAAAATCCACCCTGGATTTGTTTGTTGTTTGTGTGTACTGGCTGTAGGAAGAGGCTCATGCAACCTCATCTCCACTTGGGTGAACTCAAGGACTTAGTGCTGTTGCTGCCAAGAACTTCAGGGCAGAATTGCTGGCCAAACCACACCCCTGGCAAATTGCCACCATTCTCCATTATGCATCTGCAAGCTTCTCAGTGCCGGTACAGGAATTATACTGGAGTGATCCCAGATAAATACTATTTTTACTGTCTGAAAGGATTACATCCTTGGGTGATAAGAAAGGAAAAATTTTAATATCTTGTGTATTACATAACTGTATCATAGCTGTTGGAGTGAAAGTGCAGCTAGAATATGAGGAAAAACTGGTTTTAAAATTGCATACTTGTGATGTTTGAGAGGTACTGTGAGATGTTTCTTTTGTTATAGGTCTCCTTATTCTCTCTAGGCTCAGTCCTTTGTGACTAGCTCCCTAAGGGATGGCTCCTCAAAAGTCATAGGGTAGCTATATAGAAAGCTAATATTCCTTAATTTTCTATTTACATGACAGAACATTACAGAATGCTCTTTCTTTAACTGATGAGCCATATATCTATATACAACACAATACAACACAAAACAAATGTTCCTCTAAAACTGAGGCAACCTAATGAATGACTTTGTAGAGATGAGTTATGCAGAATCAATGGATACAGCTAATTCTACTTTATCATCAGGAAAATACAAATACAAATGTCTGAATGTGAAAGAGAGTCTGACAGTCTGACTGCTGTGGTTTACCATGGGTTTTCTGGGGGTAGGATACCAACTAGCTTTTAACATTTGCTTGTCATCCTCCTTGATGTCACACATTTTCCTCCGAAGTGGCAAGCAAAGATATATGACTCTAATGATGATGGAAATATGACTACTTGGTAACAGTCTCTGCAAGAAATGGCTTCTTTTCATCGCCTTCATTTACATCTGTCAAAGGCAACTCTCAAGTCACAACAGCAGAAATTTGTTTCCAAAGGCAGGAGCATTAAGTCAACAGATGTGGGTAGGAACCCTCACCTTTCATAGGATATGGTTCAGAAAGTTCTTGTGAGGATGGGTTTAAAAGGGAATCTTCTACCTATTAAATACTGAAATGTTGGGGAAAAAAAACACTTAGTTTTATTTCTTCCCTTCCTTTTCAGGAGCTGGGAACAAATACAGTTCCAGAACTGCCTGTGGAGCAAATGGTAGAATTCAGTGTCACTCTCACTGATCAGGAGTACACACCTGAACTTGGTGATCCCAACTCTCCACAGTACCAACAACTAGCTGCCAAATTTCAGCTGCAGGTAAGGAGATTGTGAATGCCAAAATATTGGCTTTGTACTTTGACTGAGATTCATACTATGAAACTACCTTCATCATGAAACAGAATTAGAATCCACTACCCTCACTTGAAATAGATAATTTCTGTTGTCTCAAAACCTTTTTTTCCTTTGTGTATAGTCAGCTTTTCCCCACATTTAGGCCATCTGTTCAGCCATCGAGCTAACAAGCCAATATCTTTGCCAGCAGTAGAGCCTCAGATAACTGTTGAACAGAGTAACTTTAGGAGTATCATTTGAGCTTAATCAAGAATTCATGGATAGTACTTTGTCATAATTTAGTTTATACAATAAACCTAATGAGAAATGTAATATAAATTTTAAAAGCAATTAGCTACTGTTGTCTGAACAATTCTTCAAAGGACTTCCACTCATTTTGATTTGCATCACCTTAGTTTCTGTAAGATCTGGAACATCCGTGGCATTTGCATACAATTAATAATACTAACTGAATGTTCAGCTATCAGTTTAATACATAGCAGTTAAAGACTTGATGTTCCCAAAAGGTTTTCTTAGTAAAATTAAGTAAAGTTTCTCATCATTTTCATGAGCATTCCGGTTCAGTTTCAGAGATGCACAGAAAAATGGTGAAGGATGTGTTGGCAGAGCTGATAAAAAATTACATCCCTGGAGGTTACCAGTATTATCCTCAAACAGAACTACTTGTAGACTTTGTTCAGTACACATATAATGATGCAATCTGGCAAACTGACTTTTAAATGGAGGGGGAGAAATGAAAAGTTCCTTGATTTTTAAATTATTTTACATTGTCATCAAATTTTATATGCCACTTTAAAATTCCAAAGTTGTTCTTGACATGCAATATATAAGGAAAATTATTTGTAGTCCACTACCATGAAATACAGAGGTTGTACTTTCCTCCAAAAATAGGTCATAGAGGGGGAAGAGAGCAATCTTGATATGACAGTTTTAGAAAAACACTCACAAGTGAGAGTGAGGATGTTAGATTCAGAATTAAAATCTCGCCCAGTTACATGAGCTCCTGTACAAATTCCAGAGAAGTCTTTGCAAAGATTGAGGCATTTCCCAAGCTCAGTTTCTAATTCATTCCAGGACACAGCAAGATGGAAGTATTACGCCAGACATTGTAGTGCAAATGTCCTGAAGTACATCTGTATACCACGATACACATTTAAAACCACATGAGAAACAGCATGCAGACTCGAGGCTTATGCTACTCAATAAATCCAGATTTCATTTGGCAAAAGTAGGAAATAGGAAGCTACATATGTGTTTACAGTTAAAAGAAAGCATCAACTTCATTATGATATAAAGAGCACCAAGAAGAGGCAGCTGGCAGAATATGCATAAAAGGGAATTCAGCTACCTAAACTGGATATCTGGTGTCATTTTAGGTGCCCCAGGTTACCTCTCAAATATGAGAGCGCTGCACTCTTCTGAACCAGCAAATGAGCAGAAGACGACCTTAAGGTTTTAAAATTATTGTTTGCCTAAGTTTAGGAAAATTAATTGCATCCTAGTGATTTAGGCCCCTAACCTCTGTTACTTTCAGTGAGCATTGATCAGATTAATAATATTTAAAATCTTCTCACAGATAAATTGCTAGTTCTACACCACTCTTACTAAGTCAGATCAAGCTCATGCTTAAGTATTTACCTCAGTTCCTTTCCTGTTGTCGTCTTGTGAGAGATGGGCAAGGGGAGTGTAGATGGCAGGGCGTTTTCTGCACTAGACATTATCTTCTCTTTTGCTTGCTGTGATGAAAAAAGACATCTAGGTTTATACAGTGTGTCTGATAATCTGCTATTGTGATAACATACTGATCTTCTGCTATTTCTTCACATAACCTACATTAGAGATGCAGAGAAAGCTGTGGGTCTGACCACCCATTCTCTGCCCATTCTGACAAACACTCATGTATGAATGGAGTTTTAAATGTATGTTGGTTTTGTAGAGCATCATATAGCTAGAGAAGAGGAAAGATCACCACATTAGTTCATATACTTTTTAGATGTTATCCTGAATTAAAAGACCTTATTACTCAAAAAGCTTTTTCACTTCTTTTCAAGTTGCCTCTATTCCACAGGTTTTGCTTGCAAATGAAGTGTTTAGACAATATGTTGCCTAGTACTTAACAGGACCAAGTAGTTAATCAGAAGGGAACTCTGTGTTCAAAGAAAATCCCTTTTCTCTGACATAGTAGATGTATATAAAATATTTTATTTGACTCACTGTGTAAATGTAGCTACAATTAGAAAGGACCAAAAGATAAAGCAGCTAATTCTTGAGGTGCTGATAAAAACACTTTTATCCTAAAGTCTGAAAAATGTATACATAATTCACCTTTTCTGTTCTTTGTTTATTCTTCATACTGTGTCTTCTATTCAAACCTATGTAATTTACAGTTGGTTACATTAGAACTAAAAATATATCAAGTTGTTCTAGTTGTGCAATACAGTTAAAATTGTTTCATTTATAAATTATTTGTCAAATAATCTAAATCTCCCTGCATTTGGTTAATATTTCTAAATAATTAGCAATTTACGGTTAAGGTGACGTGAATCACAAAATTACTCATGAACCAAAACTGCTGAAAATGAGAAATCCATTTGATTCATGTTATTGGACTTGCTTTGTTATAAACTAAATTATCTCTGATTTATATAATTACATTACCAAAAAAAAAGCTGTATTTTATACTTTATTTTGCCTATCATCATGTAATACCAGCAGCATATGCAAAACAAATATTGTGTTTGAATTGAGCAATGATGATATCACAAAAAGGGTAGTGAGACAATTTCCTAAAGCTCTTTCTGATATACAAAAAATATTGTCTAGGCTGTCAATCTGTGCTTGCTTCTTATCAGTGGAATTTAAACTGAATTAATGATTTTATGTTTTTCTATAGATGCAAAAAATATTTGAGAAACTTCCAGGATTCAAAGAAATCCACGTATTAGGATTTAAGTAAGTAAGAAAATGGGACTCATTTTTCTATTAGCTACTAGGATTCTACTCTTCCTTCTTTCTCTCCAACATGAAGAGATATATATAATAGTGGAGTGTCTATTGCTATAAATAGAAAATCATTTTTTTAGGAACAGCAGAGAGGTAATATGGAGAGAAGTGCAAACACATGCCAAGTGAAACTATGAGGTTTTGAATTACTAAGTAGAAGCAGGTTTTTTTTTAACTGAGGGACAACAGAATAAATCCTTTGAAATAGTTTGCTAGCAACAAAGTATTAAGGACTTTAAATGACAAGGTAAAGAAAGTTAGAACAACAGTTATTTAGGTGGCTACTTTTTTGAATATGGATCTTCTGCCCCTCATAGATCACACCAAAGATGCCTTGGTTGCAGAAGAATACATGTTCACGCATATAAAACTTTTTCAATAGGTGTTTCCAACAATTAAAAATACTTAATTTCTTAACAAATTTGTGTTCTGTCTTGCATTTGTTTTAGTTTTAGCTTCCTTGTTTGTTTACTGTTAGTACAAGCTACTGCATATTTTTTTAATAGAGGATTTACAGGGTGGGGAAGGGGGATCAAAAACTGAGTATATTTGATCATATATTTGACCTGGTGCTCAGGGACATGGTTTAGTGGTGAGCTTGCAGTGTTGGGTTGAAGGTTGGACTAGCTGATCTTGAAGGTCTCTTCAAACCAAAGACATTCTGTGGTTCTGTGATTCTGTGATATGATTATGCTTCTATAGGTATGAACACCTTATGTAAAGGATCAAGGGAAAACCAAATTAATAATAGTAAAAAATAACATAAAACTGAAAAGAAATAAAAAGCAGGAAAAAAGGACATAAATATATGTGGGCTTATGGCACAGCATCAGGAACATACAGTCCTTCTAGTAATATTTACACCGTGTTAAGGAGTATTCTTACAGCAATGCTATTTTAGAAAAGAGCACAGTTATTTCAAGATTTTCTCTCTGCAAACTTGCTGGGGAAAAAGAGAGAAGAGCAAAATAGAGTGAAAATTAGTTGCTTACATTTTGGTAATGAAAATAAGAAAATAAAAAGCTGTCTACTGTAGAACAGGCAGAGAAAATCTGTAGTAGCATCTCATAGTTACAAGCTGCAATAACTAACCTCTGTCAGTTGTGACTGCAGGAGATCTGGGACACATTTCTGGTTAGTATCTTGGTCTTAGGAGCAAATATAAAAGTACATTCATCAGTGTGGAAGAGCAGGATTGCTTCCCAGGTTCTATTAAATTAGTTATCTTCTGAGAGTTACAGATTAGCAAAGACAGGTGTTGCTGTCCATCCTGCCTTAGCCATACGATACATATATTAGCAGTATTTCCCACAAGGTAATATGGAAGGACGACATCAGAGATATGCTACAGAATTCATCAAGGAAAATAATAGGGCATTATATTACAGAAGGTGAACATAGGCATGTCTTCCAGAAGTATTTAATAGGTCGAGTTACCCCTGTGGCTATGATTTGAGTAGGCACCACCTCTGGAAACAGTAATAGTAGCTACTGCTGTCACAGATGTTCATTGCCACCATAAAGATATAGATTAGCAATGACAGTGATTAAATTGCACCATTATGTAGTAGGAAATAGGAAATCAGATATTTCAAACCAGCAAAGTAAAGTAAAATTCCTGTTTCCCCACTCAAAATAATGAGATTCCTGTTCTTTGGAAGGGAAAAAGTGAAATAATGAAGAGTAGGCTGTCAATTTCACACAGAGATAAAAATTATAGATGATATGTAGAAGATAAGATAAATTGTCAAAAAATGGTTTTGATGTACAACTGATTGATTTACTGATATACATGAATTTTCATTTTTCTTTCTTTTGCAATCCTTTATCACACCCTTTCTTCTGTGATGAAATGAAGACAGAAGAAGGGGAAAGATGGGTAATGTGTTTATAATTCATAATTAAGATTAATCATTTTATAATTATTAGGTATGGATACATCAATAAATTAGGTATGGATACATCAATAAATTTTCTTTATCTTGATGTGACAGAGTGAATTGATTTGTGTTCCACTTAAGTATAAAATCCATGATATAAAGCAGCAGGGACATCTTTCAACTTAATCTGAAAAGTTCATGTCATAAAATTTTGTCAGGGTCTCTCTGAAGGAAAGAAAATAGTTTGACTTAAGAAAATTCACATTCAGATGATTGAAGATGTCTATCAGTCATAACCTGAAAGTTAAAAAAAATAAGGAAACTTCCTATTTAAATTTACATTTTTTATCTGCTCTTTCTTACATGTATTCCCATATACACATTACCTGTGTAGTGTATAGAATTTTATTGTTATCACCACTATCAGGCCAGACAGAGTGGCAACAATACCAATTACTAGCTTGATAAAATGCAGGGAACTTTTGCCTGGTAATACAAACAGCTACAGTCTGTTGTTGTTGCTTAAAAGTGCTGCAGGAAAATAATTTGTTTAACAATTCCCAGAATTTCTCTTTTACTCATAATTTAAAAGGAAGAATTAATTGTCTAATATTTTTCCTGAATTCTTGCGATGTCATATAAATGTAAAGAAATAGCACATGGTAGATAAAGTGAAAAGCCTGTCTCTCCAGTTATTTTATATTATAAAAAGCAATGTAGTGGAGGATAAACGTTTTACAACATACTCCTTATTTTAATTAGGTGAATTCAGCATTTATGAAAAGTGCTGTATTAATAATAATGGTGAAAATTTGACACTCATGTTAAACAAGTGCATCTAGGGAGAAGCTATACACATTCCTTTGGACTTGGAAAAGCTACCTCCTATTGAGAAAAGTGATTTGCTTGCCACATTAGCTAACTTCCTTGCTGTTCTTCAAAAAAAGAGTTAAAAATTGCCCCAGATGTGATAGGATGCTTTCTTATCTGTGGTTTCATGAACTGTTGAATCACTTTTCATAGGTTCCTGCTTAATTAATAGGTGAATAGGACTTCTAGTGACACCAGCATGTATTTATGACTGTTTGAACCAATAACCAATGACTTCCAAACTACATTAACAGTTCTACAGGTCTCTGATTAGTCAGATTAAACTGGATTGTGTTAGAGTATGTTTAAAATTTTCTTAAATATTGGAATTTGTATTAAATATTATGCATAGAAGAAAAAAAATAGGTATAGCAAAAATAATGTGAAGATGACAGTCTCATCAGAAAGAAGTATGTCTGCATTATTTTTACAGAAGATAATATGTTATGGTTGCATATATTTTTGTTTCTTTGTAAAATCAGTCCTCAGTAACTGATTTTGCTGCACTGTGCATTTTTGCATCTTCATCTGTAGGTCAAGCAGCACTATAGCACGATATGTGGTAAACTTTGAGAGAGACGTCTCAGAAAGCAGAAGCACAGCAGATGACATCTCAACTATCGGATCTAATAAAGTTGAAAATGAAAAAATTCCACTTTCGCCAAAGGAAGAGAGGGAGATATCAGGAACTAAACTCACAGTAACAGACCTTCAGCAACTGGTTGCCATAGCACTTCATGAAGACCAGTCCCTGCCTATGGACCTTGGAACACTTCAGTTTACTGACGGTCAGTACGCAGGCTGGTGTTGGGCACAAAGTCTGAACCTTGCCCTTTCAAACTGATGCAACTTCAGTAAGGTCTTCATTCCTTCCCTAGCAGAATGTTTTCATTTGATGTATTTGGTGTATTTCATTTGTGGGTTAAAAATGGGAAAAAGAATTAAAAATATTTTTTCATATCTGTATTTACCAAAACAATCTCAACAATCTCAGATCACACCCCAAATTTTAGCTGTAGAGTTTCAATTACAAACAGCAGCATCTTTTTGAGAAAAAAAAAAAAAAAAAGAACTATTACTTTCTGTTTGTTTCAGGTCTCTGTAGAGACCTGTCCCATTTACAGTAAAGAGTACAAAGAATACTGCAAATAAAATTCCTGATTTCTTCATAATTGCCAGTTTAAATGGGCATTTATGGCTTTCTTCTTAATGTGGATTTTTAAAAGTTTTCTTTTTGATGGAGAATAGTTTCATGCTGATGAAATATTGTTCTCTCTCTCTCTCTAATTTGTTTATTTTTTCCAGAATCTATTATGCCATCTAGTGAATTTGATAATGATATCCAGCCCATGGTCACTATTCCTTTGTCAGGCCCCGACCTGGTGAGTTAATACTGATTGCTATATTTATTTATTTCTTCATGATAAATTAAATCATACAGTGTTAAGATACATAAATATGCAGAAAAAATCTCTTATAAAATACGTATCTGCCTTTTATAAACACTGTAAGGATGTTTTGTTGTTATACTGCAACAGAGATACTGTTTAGAGCATTTACAGGTGAATGTTACTACTCAAATACCTTTTCCAGTTCTAATGACAAAATAAACAATGTTTCACTGCTTCACTAGTACATCTCAATGACAGAAGGAAAGAGATTGACAGGGATAGTGAAAGTCATCTTTCTTTGACCATTTTTAAACTTAGAGGCAATGTGACTAGGATCACATGCATGTGCCCAACATCTTATACATTCCATGACTTCATGCTGAGTTCTATGTTTACAAGCTCCTGTGGCTAAAGATTATTGGCCTCTTAGCAAGTAAAGTTAAACATAATACTGAAAGCTGCTTTTTAAAAACTTTTTTTCAGGAGGATTCCATGAGTGTGGAACTCCCACTAGGCTACCCCAGCCCAGCAACCGTGGACCAAACAGGAGACATATGGGTCAATGAATTTACAACTGCTTTAAGTGGAGAGATCAGTGTCCCTGAAGACTTTAATAATTTTGTTACATCTGAACCTATGTTCCCTACCAAACCCTCCAGAGAACCATTCCAGGACAAATCTTCACCAGACATAGGAGATATCACTACTGACCACCAAAGTTTCACAGTGCCTTTCAATGTTCTGGGAAGCACTAGCAGTCATCCAAAACCAGAGGATTCTTATTTGCCTCCTCCAGCAGATGATTCTGCTAGCAATGACTTAATCACTGATGGCTATGGGCCTCCGATGGAGCAGATTACCACACTGGCAGTTTATCCCACAGGTAGTTTTACCCCACCTGATCTCCTTCAAGCTGGAGATGAGAATACTGAAGCTGAGGAGAAGAAAGAACTGATCGATATAACAGGACCCTCTTTCAAGGAAGCTGACCAAGACAGTCTGTCTGGACAAGGTAAGACACAAAACATTTTTCCATAAGAGACAGTAGGAGAGATCCAGTTGTTTTTATGCATACAGTAAGCATTCCTTTCAGTTGTGACAGAAATTTTTCTGGACCATCAAAGGTGAAAAATCTTTATTTCTGATGGATATTTTAGGAAGAAACTTTATAAAAAATATTTTTAGAAAAAAATGTACCTGACTTCAAAGTTGACAAAGCAAGGAAAATCCCAACAACAAATGCCTAAGAGTAAGGCATTACGGTAAAAATTCAAAAAGGCAGAGAAAAAAAAAAGAAAAAAAGGAAATCCCAGGCTAATACAAGAAATTTTAGTCTTTAAAACATGGAATATAAATTACTTTGTGTTCTACAGACAGATGTGGATGATATCAATAAGAGTTATCATGAAATAATTTATTCCAAGCAAAGGGTACCATGGCTCAGAAAACTTTATACACCACAGGTCTGGTGAATGTGAAAAATTTATAAAATTTCTGTTTTCCATGTTATTCTGTTATCCATACAGTAGGATTTTTTAGAGAGACCTGGATATATGAGAAAAAAAACATAAGAAATCAAAACCATATATATGTGCATATGTCTGGGTGGAGAAAAGTCTGTATAATTTAGTCTTTAAAATGAAAAATACTTGATAGAAATATTTCCCACAGTTAGCAGAGAAATGTTGACCCTTCGGATGAAAAAAAGTTCAGACAAAGATAGTAGGGTCAACTTTAGGATGCAGGCAAATCAGGCTCTCTCCCAGAACAGCAAAATGCCTCCATCACCTCCCTCAGTGACTTGGAAAACCATGCTAGACACTGCAGAGAATGATGGTGTGCAGATAACTGGACTGTGTGGAGCAGCAGCCTCCACTGTAAAAGTACCAAGAGCCATCGTTTCTGCTGCTGTCCTGCAGCTCTTCCAGCTCTCAGCCCCCTCTCCTGCTCCCCATTCCAGCCTCACCATCTCATCATTAGGTCAATAAACTCCAGCTTTACTTACGCTTCTAAGAAGCCTGTGCTGTGCAAGATGCAAGAGGTCACGACAAACACATGGGAGAACTTAGTTCTTGGACGAATATTCAGATTTTTGATTGACCCTCTCAACAGAAAAACAGAGGGCAGATAAGAACTTCTTAGGAATCATCAGGATTTTCTGAAGTCCCTGTGTAGTCCGTAAGCAATGCTAAAAACTCTGCAGAGAAAAACAAAGACAAATTCAGGGCAAAATTCCAACAATATGCATCACCTTGCACAACCAGAATGTAACCCTCAAAGCTTGTAAGTTTGGTCTCTGCTGCAGGGATGTCCCCTGCTCCCATAGGAGGCTCTACCTCTGTCCCTGTTCCACCAGCTCCCCCCTTCATCAGTCCCTGGCTTTTCATGTCCTACCCTGCCCTCCACAATCCTCTTAGAGTGAGTGCCATGAATCCTCCTCCCCTTTTCAAGATGTTCTTCTTGTCTCAGCATGCCCAGAAACAGCAGGAAGGCACCTTCATCCTGCTGTCAAGTCATGTCCTTTAAAGCAAAGAGACATAGCTGATTGGAAACATCCCCACTGCATGGTGTTTACATCCTTCACACATAGGATCACATAGGAGAACTGTGAGAGGTGGGGAATGCCCATGTAGTGTACTGGCTATAGTATTGTACTTTCTAGATCAAATAAAAAAAAAAATTGGCATTCTAAAGTATAAGGAATGGAATCTCTGTCACTTGTGATCATACACTAGTCAGGTCCAGGCTGGGAACAGCATAGCATATTGTATGGTATGTTGTTGCACCTGGTAGTTTATGTACTGAATAAAAACTTGCCTTTACACACAGAATTCTGAAGTGAAAGGCAAACACTTTATGATTGCCAGAGTGACTTAAAGATTAGAAAATCATTTCTTGTTATAAGCAATTGTCAAATGTTCCTGAAAATAAATTTTATGATGAAAAGCATTAAACACAACTGTTTTCAAATGCATGCTGAGAAGTCTTGCAGTGCTACTGATAAAAACACAGCATACCTTCAAATAACAGTACAGAGTACCTTTAAATAACATTCATTATTACTGTTGAAAAGTGTTACATTCACAGGGGGAAAATAGTCATATGCTTTTGGCATTCTATTCACTCATTGGGTTAGGGATTTGATGTAATAAAAAACAGATAAAGCCACATATCTATATTTCAATTTGCAAAATAGATGAAAAACTTTGTAGTCTATCAGCTCCACGTGACGGAAGAGGGCAAGCAGAGGGTGTTTGACTCACCAAAAATGCAGAGCAACTTATGCTGAAGATACTAGCTCCATTCTTTTTTCTTTTTTTGTCAGATCTAAAATTGTAACTAATTTTTTTATTGTGATTTATTACATTTACTGACTGACTGTTTTTCACTGGAGGAGGGATACAGGAGATGGATCTCTCTCTGAACCCAAGGTTCAAGCTTCCTTGATTGTTCCCCAGTGACAATGCAGAACCACAGCTCATTTCACTCTCACAGAGGCTCTGATACTGTAGTTCAAACTGTGGGATGTGAAATGTGTTTCTAAATGATCGTCAGAGACAATACAGTGCATAGTTTAATGAACTTCAAAGTCATCAGGCAGATATCAAGACCAAGGGAAATTTTAGGAAGGATAATACAAATAATTAGTTTACCACTTACTAACACAGATTTCTTCAACATATTTTTTTCTCATATGGTTCAAAATTAATTTAAAAATACATGAAGGTTTTTCTTCTTCCTAAAGTCATTATTGGCTATGCCCACAAAGCATGGAATGGTTTGCTTAAAGAGATACGGATCATCTGTATGTGTAGGTTTGCACCTCTAAGCACCTAGTAACTGACCCTTTAAATGCTACTTTAAGATTTTTTTGTTGTGTTATTGTGTTAGAACCTATCAATTTGCAAAACAGAACCGACTGCCTAGAGCTGTAAAGAAAAAGCTCCAAAGTTAGGCCCACTATCTTGTTCCTCCCTGATGAACACAAGTTATGTCTAAAACAAGCTTTAGAATGTAAGAATGCCATCATTATCTCAACAACTGAGCAGCAGGAGAAAAATAATTGTTTGCTGTCTAAAAAGAAGAGATGCCATGTTAGCAGTGTCACACAGCTGTAGTTATTATATTTGCTTAAAAACTTAAAGAACACAAAAACATACTGCATGCTTAACAGAAGAGAGATATGAAAATCTATTTACTGAATTCTTAAAGAGTAAATAACATACACTATTTTTAAAACTTTTTCTCTCTTCACAGCTTTTTCAATTGTGGCAGTCCAGTGTACAGCATTCTCTGTATTCTTATTACTCTAGATGTTGCATATTTCATAGAAACTGAGAGAATTAGGTGTGGAATTTCGGGACTTACAACATTCATGACAGAGGTCTTATTAAAGTGAACCATGTCAGCGATACTGATTTTAATGTTTGTGGACACCAACTGCCCACCAAGCTGCTTTGTCACTCCTACACACACACACAGCCCCACAACCCTTTGCCTCCTCTCAGCTAAACCAGGGGAAGACAAAAACAGTCTAATGGGAAGCAAGGCAAGGCCACATGTGGAAGCAAAAGAAAGCAAAGATTTATTCTCTGCTTCCCATTAGCAAGTGACACCTGGCCCTTTTCAGGAAACAGGGCTCCAAATTCATAGTGGTTGCTTCAGAGGACAAGTGGATGTGCCCACCCCCCTGTTTCCTAGCTGTTATTGTTGAGCTGACATCATATGGTATAGAATATACCTTTGGTCAGTTTGGGTCAGCTGTCCCAGTTGTTACACCTCCCAAGATCTTGCCCACCCCATCCCACTATAGGGGGAATGTTGGAAAGCCAGCTTTGGTGCTGTGCAAGCCCTGCCCAGCAGCAGCCACAACAGGGATGTGTTGTCAGCACCTTCCCAGCTCTCATCGCAAAGCACAGCACTGGGAGGGCTGCTGTGGGGAAAATTAACTCCAGCTCAGTCAGACCAAGTACAACATAGCAAGCAGAATCCCTCCCTAGCATGTACAGAATTTTTAGAATTTTTCACACTTTGTGCCTGGATACATTTAGTATTTACGCTTCTTTGTATTTTTTTTTTTTTTTTAAATCCAGCTTTTAACTGTTGCTGGTATGAAATAGGAGGAACTACTTAGTGTTAGGGTCTAAACAGTTGCCTGCTATTCTACTTCATCAATTTCCTGCCATTTTGTCACTCCTACAGTCCAGAAGATGGAGTACATTTTCTTTATCACATGTTTTGAACTTAAAATTCACTCTTCTTAACCCCAAAAGAAAGAGCTGGCTACCAGAAATAACATAGTCCAAGATTCTTTTAGTCATCCTCATCAGCTGCATGTTTCACAGATGGACTTTATTTTATTCATTGTCACATGTGTGCAACTATACACTGAACATTACTACAGACTCCTGAACATTGAATGTTTACAACATATGACAAGTACTGTAATTGTGCCTACCTGAGGTCGCTGACCAAAGCAGTAAAGAAAATTATTTCACAGCTCTACAAAAGATATTCAGACTCAGACTCACATACTCAAAGATACAAAGAGTTCTGCATACAGCTTCTACGGAAAGGAGAAAAAAAAGATGGACAAGGAGTCAAACTAATGAGAGATGTCCTGTTAAGACATGAGGGATGGGATCTGTCAGGTTTGAGCAGCCAGTGGGAAGAATGAGCCAGGAGCAGGTGTGAAGCTTCTTTCAGATGATACTGTGATCATTCTGGACAGTGATGCTGTCCACAGGCAGTAAAGAGCAGGTCAGTGAGAATGAGACAGCTGTGCTGGCCAAACATCAATGGCAGTTACTCCACCCTTTAAAGTAGCCCACAACAACTAGGCAGATCCTAAGATGTCTTTAAAGAAATTTTAACTTTTGAATTTTAAATTCTGTTCTGAGATTTCAGAAGAAAATTAAAATTAAAAACCTGGTATAGATTTCCAGACACTTTGCTGAAAAGTTCTGAAATGCCTGGATGAGCTGTTGTGATTTAAATATTTGATTACTGAGAAAGGTTTTTGTTTGTTGTAGCACCTTCAAAATATAGGCTATTTCCATTTTCCATTTACAACCAGTGTAAAACCCTGGCTTTTTTCTACTGCTTGAAATGATACCTGTTCACTGATCTCTACTTTTGCTCTTTCTTCTTCATATTTCTTTCCCCACTGCAGTTAACTCATCAGTATTTCTCCTGTATGTTTAAATTTCTCCTTGTTCTCTTTGCATCTTCCTGTGACTCTACCTAAACCAGCACAAGCATTCAGAAAGAAAGCTTCTTGTGTAACATATGAGATAGATTGCAATTTCAAAACCAAGACAATTTCAGCAGTGAAACAAATGCAAACAAAGTATAAATAATAATAAAAAAAACCTTAATGAGGTCTGCAACAACAATAATGATTTACTTTTACTTCCTGAACAGTAAGAAGAATTTTGATTTGTGTTTGTTTTAGTTGTAGCTACTAACAAATTATACAATACGGCTAAATGGTTATCCCAAAATCCTGTCCATCATGAAAGAAGTGTTATTTCTGGAGAACTCATTCCAGAAGCATAGGACAAAATAAATCTAGCAGTAAAATACTTCAACTATTCTGCTGTACTACATTTCAGTCTCACTGTCCCGGATCGTCCTTAAGTTCCGAGAGAAGACAACTCTGCAGGGTATATCACAGAGTTTTTTCAGAGAGAAAAAAGATGATGAGTAAGTAGATGATGGTCACATCTGTATGTGCAATTAACAAAATCCTCATTAATTTCCAGAATTGCTCTCATGTTCACACTTGATGTGATCAGTCACTTTAATATCTTCCTCCTGTCCAACAGTTATTTTGGTTGTGCACCCCTCACTCACTACTATTTCCAAGCAATCTCTAGAAAAAAAATCAATTTTATGGATGTCTGGGGATTCTTTCTGCCTCTGCTTCATCCATAGCTGCCTAAGCACCATCTGTGCTTAGCATAGCTTTCTATTTGTCATAACCAGCATTGCCATGGAAAAGAAAAACCCATTACTTCTTGCAAGAACTACTTTGGATGTTCCCGGGATTGGAATTCACCCATTCTTTCTGTCAGGAGTGCTCACCAGTATTTCACATCAATGACTATACAGGGTAAGAACTCCTCTGTTTCCTTGCATGATTTTCTGTTTTTCTTATGTTTTCTTTGATCATAAACTGACAGGATTTTCTCAACATTCTCTCCCATCAGCTTTTTCTGTATTCTTTCACTTGTCGCTTGCTGCTTCAGATGTGAGAAGAACGCTTTTCATGGAGGTGCTGCTTCTGTCTGATTGGAGTTCAGCTTGGACAAGTGAACAGGTAGGTCTGCCTGTGTCATTCTCTCAAGCATTATATACAATATTGATTAGCCTTAAAGTTACCTGTAAACTGAAGATGAGGCTGAATGCAAAAGTTTCAGCAGGCCTATATTAGAACATGTCAGATTTAAGAAAAAGTTCATAATAGGTTCACTGTTCACTGTTAGAATCACATACTTGGAGTGTATATATATATATATATAAATCAGGATACAGGTATCCTGAAGTCCTAAACATATTAGAGTAAGTGATTAGCATTTGGCCAAAATGATAGCCTGCTGCTCAGCTGTCTGAATGCTGGGAACAGCAGGAACAGCCTGATTAGAACAAAATCTGCATCACATCTTTAAAATATACTTAAAAAGGCTGTAAAGGAATAACTACTCCAAGAAAAAAGGTATGAGAGACACAGAGTTTAACACATGACTTGTTTAAATTATTAAGCTACCCAAGAACTTGAGGTCAGTTTTACTTTAAGATTAAGCTTCACTTTCTTCAAATATGATTTCTTATTCATGCCCCCTCCAAATATGCAATATAAATTGAATGTTAGCCAAAAAAGGTGAAATTTTATTTTATATGCAATTGGCAATTCCAATGACTCATTGAAATTACTATGTGAGGTAGAGAAAACAATTTATTCTGCTAAGAATATTTGCTTATCTAGAGACAAATCTTTTGAGCCACTTGTATAATGAAAAAATTCAACATTTCATTCTCCACTTACACAGATAGCAGGAAGATATACCTCAGTGCTCTGCCACTTGTTCACTAATACTTTTTACTGTCAAGCCTCTTCCCCAGACAGAGGTTGCATATTTGCTATCCATTTGTTTCCACATGTGCACACCTGGACCAGATGCTCGTATCCTACACACACACTTGGGGATTCTCTCTTGCACAGTCATCACTGTATGTTCCTAGCCAACTCCATTGATCCTGCAGCTAATTCTCACATACCTCACCTTTTAGACTCTCAAAGATAACCATCCTCTGGTACCTCTGTTTCCTAAAAGCTATCACTTCTCCCTTAATTAGCACTCCCTTGATGACTGTCCCCTTCAGTCTTCCATGCTATTTCTCGCCAAATTAATCATCGTTCTCCCTTCAATTTCACTATACCACTACTGGCTTAAAATCACTCCATTAATCAAAACTTAAGCTTTTCATTCACCTGATTTTACAAGCAGGTAACCATATGGAATACAGGCTTTCATACATTTCAGTCTCAGATCCCTTCTTGTGTTAAAGACAAACTTCTCTGCCTGTGTGCAAAGACAAGCCTAAAGCTGGAGAATGGGAAAATCCTCCTGCCTTCTGCCTGGTAAGACAGAAGCATCCACAAAGGCTGTAGAGACTCAGAGGAGAAGCAGGAAAGAGAACTTGACACATAGTAACACTGAAAACCTGAGAAGTCTACAACCCACTCATAATTCATCTTTGTCACTGTGAGTGAAGGAGCAATCCCTCCAGGAGGGAAATGTAGCTGTTGCTACACATTGTTCCAGAAAATGAATTTTCTTTAGAATAAAGAGCTAAAAACTTATTTGAGGACGTTTACAGTCTTCAGACATGATTACTGTAGATCTAATCCTCTAATAAAAAAGGAGTATTAAATGGCAGAAATAAGATCAGAATTTGAAGAGCAATCACAAATAACTTAATATATTAATGCCCCAAATAAAATTATTTTAAAACTTCTAACCAATGCAGTAGTAAAATAAGAAAATATTTTAAACAACTAATAGTCTTTTGGGCTGGGCATGTAAGCTTTCCTTTTGTCAGGTCATAAATGAATGAAAATAATAAAGTTTACGTTGTGTAGTCCAGGTAGAACAAATATCAGGTAAAGTGGCACTGCTGAGAATAACATGGCCTAAATAACACATTTCTCTTACTCATTAAGACCATCCTTGGTCATGCTAGAAATTCTGGCTTCAAGAAATAATGTGTTATAATCAAATGGTACTAAAATTTTGATTTTCTAAAACAATTACAGTTGTTTCTTTGGAGGATTCAGTATCCTTCCAGTGTAAAATTTTTTTAGGAATTTTTTTTAGGCAGTTCGTTGTTAGGGGATAACTCATGCCACCTGCATTAGATTATTAAAGGCAAGTTGTAACTCTGGTGCTCTGAATCACATTTTTAGATAGAGTTTTTTATCTCTTTTTTATCTACCTGAGAAGCCTCACATAAGTGGCACTGATGCCAGTATCAGTTAAAGCTGCTTGTTGTTCAGTTTGAAAGATGTCATAGTATTTAACAAATAAAACCACATAGAAATCTTAAATGGAGACAAATTTGCAATAAGGTTTATAATAAATTTAATAAGTTTTCTGTTTGTGAAAATCTAGAATGTGCAAAATTCCTGACAGGAGAGATCTCACCGTTTTGTATATTGAAATTTAAAAAAAAAAAAAAAAAGAAACTAAGAAAAAAAAGATTCTGGCTGAAGATAATTTGTCTTGTTCATTTTATTGCATGTACATTTCTTTTTCATTCTTCTCAGTTGGTGGATTTTTTTTTTATTAAAGTATTATAGAACAGATAACTGGCTTGACAGTCAGAATTTTATATATGGCCAAACGTTCCTTTAATAACCATCTTTATTGCCATGCAGTTGGAATGATGGGCTTTGAAGTAGAGTAGAGGGTATTGTTCACATACCAAACCAAAAAGAATTATTCATAAATTACATCTTCATACTTGAGGATTTCAGTTCCTAAGCTCTACCTTTCAATAAACCTTGCCATTGCTTTGATTTATTGTCCTAGAGATCAGAAGGAATTAAGTTAGAATAATACTGCAGCAGGAATACATTACAGTCCTTACCCCTAAATGTGTATGTAGCTTGGAGCAGTGATTGAAGACCTGGCTAAACTTGTCTTAGATAAGGCCAAAGTTCCATTCTCATCCCAATTAAATAACTTATTCCCCATTTCAGAATCAGGTACTAACTGACAGTCTAAACTGAAGAAATAAAAACCAAATTATGCTGAAAAATTCTTGAAGAGCTTCACAATTTGCTTATATGACACTGCAAATCTCCAAAAAAAGGAAAAAGTAGGGTGGCTTAAGAATGAATGCCTGAAAGAATCAGCACAGACAGTTTTGCTGGCAAATACATGGCAGGGCAGAAGAGAATACCGTCAGCATCAGTTGTTTTATTTCCTTCAGTCCATTTTTCTCCCCTCTTACTGAGAAGTTCCCTTTAAACTATTCTAAGAGGGCTAGTATTAGTTATACTTAGTATTTCTTTCATGTAGAGGGAAAGGGCTAGTTTATGGATTGCTGATTAGTTATTTTTTCCTTGTTTTAGTTTTGCATTATATCTGTAAGTTCTATGAGCAGTTAATCTTTTTGTTATAGTAACAAATTTTCAACTTTGCAGAGTTACTTGTTCCATTTCAAAACTATGAGTTAAAACACATGACCTACATGCAAGGCACAACAATTTAGAAGAATAAAATACTCTTCATTCTGTGACTTTCATACCAAGGTTTTCAAATACAAGTGACTATATAGTATGAAAAAAAAAAAAAATTATATTCAGTGTCATCTGATTACAAGATTCTGAGGGTCACAGGTTTTAACTTTCTAATTTCATGTTTGTCTTTTCTGTTTTTAGGTCCCTGGGTCAACACATTACTTGAATTTATATCTTGTAACTTCTATTTGGTTTTACCATTCCTCAAACTAATAAACTTTAATACCACAAAACTGTCTGCTGGTTCCATCACCTAGCAAAATTTTCTCTTTATTTCTTGTTGCACAGTTGAGAAAAAGAGAGAAAGTTGGAAAGGATTTGGAGAGTACTTTCAGTTCTGAAAGACAGGTATTGTAACCTGTCATATTTTGTTTCTGATCATTATAAAGTAAAGTAAAGTAAATCAATTCCAGGTTCTCCATTTGAGGTGCTCTAAAATCATTACTGTGGTATGCAGGAGCATTTACAACATTTAAATGGATGCTTCTTTATGTTTCTAGGTGTTTGTAAAGCTTTAGGTTATTTTCACACAAAATTCTTTATTTTAACTCATGAAATAAATTTTTCAAATTTAATTGTAGAGTAGTCAACAATGGAAATAAGAATGGCTAATCCTCCTGAAGCTGTTGGTTTAAGCAAGATGTTTGTTATTCAGCTTTGATTCCATTCCTCTGTGGAAGTGTATTCAGATTCGAAAATTCACCACTCAGTTTTGCTCTTCTATTTATTTCATCTATGTGAACACCAATCAAGTCCAGACTTCTCAGTTTAGCATGGTACCTTATTTGTTTAAGATATATTTTACTATAGTAGCAAGTAGCACAGAACTTCAGTACAAAATAGCTTACAGTAAATAATAGCGACAGCAGCATCTGGCATTTTTAACATGTTTTCATTGTAAATGTACTTACTGATTCCCTTCACAAAAGTATTCTAATCTCGGTTGAATCATTTATTTAGTGTGGCATTTAATCAGAAAACTGATTTATAGAGCTCTTGAACTCTAATATGTCATTTTATCTGGCAATTTCAGTAACAGATGAGGTAAAGGTTCTGTAAATGGTAAAACTGAGTTGCCATGCCATGAAAATAACAGACCACTTACCTACTTTCCATACAAGGTATCTAATTATACACTTGTTTGTTTAGTATTCTTATAAAATACAGGAATGCTGTTTCAACATCCAACTTCATAATCCTTATTATGGCCACCTTCCAGTACCTAAAGAAAGCTTATAAAAAGTCTGGAGAGGACCTGTTTACAAAAGCCTGTGGTGAAAGGATGAGGGGCACTGGTTTTAAATTAGTAAGGAGTGGATTTAGATTGGATGTAAGGAGGAAGTTCTTTACCTTGTGAGTGGTGGAGCACTGGAACAGGTTGTCCAGGGAGGTGGTTGAGGCCCCATCCTTGGAGACATTCAAGGTGGGGCTCTAGCTGACGATGTCCCTGTTCTCAAGCAGAGGGGTTGGACTAGATGAACTCTAGAAGTCCCTTACAACCCAGACATTTCTATGTTTCTAATTATGAGTGTGAATATTGTTAACTGCCTAAAGGAATTAATATGGAAATACTGCCTTTTTTTCTGCTTTAGTCAAAGAGTCAAAGGGGTGTTTCTTCATCTCTTCCAAGTTTTAGAGAGGCAGAACAGTCACTGTAAGCAAGTGTAGCAGCTATTAAAGTCAGCAGAGAGAGTGTAGTTGAATGGAGGTTTAACAGATTTATCACTGACTGTTCTCCAGACTCTTCTGCAAATACTTCCATTGCGTAGTTTCAATGCAAAATGAAGTCAAACACTGCTACTCAGAGCTTTGGAGATGTTTGAAACACCAGCTATTCCTCTATTGTAAAAGGTATTTACATATTCCTAAAATGTGTAATCCTCTAGAACTGATGAAACATACAAATGCCACAGACAGTTGTTAAAATTTAACAGTCAAGTCTTGATTAGAAATAGGCTGTAAAGTAATCTTCCCCAATTAATTGTATATCTGTTGTATTTCCAGCTGCTCTACTTAAATGACTAATTTGAAGCTGAAAAGGTTAAAAAAAGCCCTATATATTAAATGTATCTATTGCATTATTTAAAAACATAAAGAAAAGAGCTTATTCAGCTTATACATTTTCAAAGAACAAGCTAACAATTCTTTGCTTTTGTTTCTTCGGTCACTACAAATGGATGTGCTATTACTGACAGCCAAAACCAGGAATCACGGTAAAGATCCTGGAGTAAAATGAGACCATGTCATACCTCTGGGAGTAAGCATGTCCTAGATCAAATACACAGGTTGTTGCCCTGGCCAACTTACATAGCTAAGCATGAAAGTCAGTAAGGCAAGGATGTTCAGTTCTCCAGATAGATGCCAGTGTGTGGAATCCAGATAAAGATGCACCCTTTGAAGGTTTGTGTTGAACAAACACAACATTAGTAACTATAGCTACTCAACACCTGGAATTCTTCAGTGTTTCAGCTTTCCAGGTCTTGACTTGCAAATTTTATGTTAACCTCTTAGTTTTCAAAGTGCAAGGTAGAACCAAATTTTACTGAGAATAATGAAATTATTGTCGTTAAGTAGTATTTTATTGAGGTACAAAATGCTTCTCTTGTGACATCATATCAGCGTGACATCATATCAGCATGACATCTACTTGCGTCTTGTTGGTGAGAACATGATGAAGTACAGCTGCAAAGTTTGAAAATTTTCATTATGAACTGAAATTATACACAACCCTACACGGGGCTAGACCGGCAGCTATCAGGGTTCTCTATGAAAAAATGGACTCAAACAGTTACAGCAAGGATGATAAAGAGGCAAAGTCAAGAGATACAAGAATTTTTAGGATTGGAGATGGTGAAGAGGTAGAGTTTGCTCCCGATGAAATGAGGCTCACTCAAGTCAGTGGAGAAGGAGTTCTGTTGGTTACACTGAACACTAAACCTGGCTTCTGGGGAGTTCATACAGACAGATAGAAAGACAGCCATAGATCATTCTGTTTCTTCTGGCTTGGCCTTAGAGTTAAAAAGGCAAACTTAATCAGTATTTATGTGCTGCAAGACATTTGTTGTGACACATTAGGTTAATGATCCTCTTCCCTTAATTCTCTTAATCCTGATCTTACTTGTGCCCTAGATAAAAATTAAATTCCTCAAACACAAATTTGGCACTTTATCAATTTTCTTGTATACAACAATCCTGCATCCAGGGATTCTGTGGCATTTCAGGCACCAACAAAATACGTAAATTTGAATCCAGTTAGTTGCTGTACCAGTACATCTTGTATTCATATCAGCAGAGCTGCCCATAAGGAGATTCTTACCCTGCATTATAGTTCAATATCTTAATTGCACATTTTTTCCTTCATTAGTTATTTTCTTCAGCTAACATGTATACAAATTTATACATGTACATTGTAATACAGTAATTTTCATATACAGAACAATATCTGTCAGTGGACTTGGAAAATTTACCCATTGCCAATAGGAAAAGTCAGTGTTTGTTTAGCTCATGAATGAAATGAAATGTCAGGCCCCGTTAATGTATAACCTTCTGAACCTGCTTATTAATACAAATCCACTAGGAAAAAAAAAAAACATGACAATTTGACCTTTCCCAAACAATAATTCCTTATTCATGGACAGTTAGGAAGGTTTTTCTCAGTTAAAAAATATAAGAGGATAAACTAATTAGATACCTAAAATAAAGTTGTTGAAATGGCAGTTGATTTTTTTCTGATAATTCAAACGTATGTATTTTACTCCCTCAGCTGGGAATAAATGCCTGCATGCAGCACTTTTTTTACAAAGATTTAATACAACAATGCACCCAGGAAATTGCCTCTTAATTTAGTGTTTACAAATCTTTGCCAACGGCAGTTTAATTTTAGATATAAAACTCTCCACAGTACAAGATTGTCCTGCCTTGTTCGTGTAATACAAAAAAACATCTGGAGAGTTCAGTGAACATCTTTATGGGAGGGTAAGTAGTTGCTGAGCGTTAGAGTTGAGGGTTTTTTTAATGGCTGACAGCAGTTTTTAATTCTATACCATTATTTAATCTTCAGTGTGGTTACTCTGGGAATATATTTGAGTTCCGCATCTTATTTCATGGTCTCTGCAGGTTCCCTACACCTGTATGATAGTGCTGTAGACCAAACTGTAATGCTGAAATGAAATATGCTGAGCTAAGAATGTCTAAATCTTCAGTGTTTGTGCTTTTAGAGATTTCATAAAATAATTGCCTGTGTTTTTTCTAGCCTTCTGCTGTAAAAATCTCATTTACAAGGCAAATGGCATAAAGTATTACAAAAAATTGCTTTATGATGAACCAGTTTGAGAGTATTTTGTGTTCAATTGCAAAATTATTTATATATATATGTATATATGGAATCATAAAAATCATTTGGGGTGGAAGGGACATTTAAAGGTCATCTAGTCCAACCCTCCATCAATGAGCAAGGAAAGGACATCTTCAACTAGACCAGGTTCTTCAGAGCCCTGTCCAGCCCGGTCTTGAACACTCCAAGTATCTACAGTCTCTGTGCAACCTGTCCAGTGGTTCACCACCCTCATTATAAAAAATTTCTTCCTTATACCTAATCTGAACATCAATATTCTAAACAGAAATAGGCAGGAGTTTTTCATTCCAAATGTCTATGTCCTCTTTGTTTCATCCATAGTTTTTAACTCCTCAAGATTGATTTTTGTCAAAGTCTCATCTAGACAGTGCAAAATCTTGGCAAAATGAGTTACAAATCATTTTACTGCTGATTTCAACATGTCACTTGCGTAGGCATGTCTTTCAGCCAACAAACAACAGAAGGGGTTGGTAATTCCTGTGTTCAAGACTGGTGCTGTGCTTTGTTAAGTGCAGAGCAACCTTTTTTGTGTGTCTGTTTCCTTTCATATTACAAGGGACTAACTACCGCTCTGTCATCACTCCCTGTCTCAGCTGGGGAGACGGTGACTGATAAAGAAGAATCGGCAGCTTATGAAAACAGGTGATACGTTCACAGAGATCATCTTTGTATTCCCTCAAAGCCTTTTAAGTTACTTTGCTTGTAATAAGAGGATGCCAGGAGACCTTTATAGTCTATGTATAGCCTGTATATACACACAGCTATATGCAAATGTGTAATACATTCTGCTTCATACTTGCTACAATTTCAAAACCATTTCAATACTTCTTCCTTCTGTAGTTACATCTTTCTAAAATACAATCTTCCTAACAAGTACCATCACAACCATATGCTTGAGTGTGTGCTGTCATGCCGAGAGAAGGTTAGTCTGTGGAGCTGAAGGTTCATCCCATCAGTAGATCATCCTGCATTAATGCCTCAAGCATTAATGCTAAGAAATCTGTTCTGAGTTCTCTTAACTGATAGGTGACTCTCACTCCTTATCAGCATAACAGCAAGGGCTTTGTAAACAGAGAACATCGCTAAGCTTTGTTTTTCTAATCTGTCCATATCCTTGATTACACAAGACACGTGAGGACGCTACAAGAAAAAAGCATCTCAGTTTCTCAATGAAGTATTAGGGCACCAAGCTGTGGTGCAGCGTTTGACATTACATCCTGCATACAGAACCCCAGTTCCATACACCATTTTCTTACCCTCTTTTTGCAGCTCTCTAGGACTGTAGAGACTAGGACTCTAACCCTTGTATTATACTGGCCGCTGTGCAAATTACATATTACAACAAATAAAATGAGTACAACTATATGACTGTGCTTGCTTAAATGGGAATTTGCTGCACCCATTTTGTGGCCCTGTTGTGCTTCCAGATCACCACGGTCTGGCCTTGCAGTAAAGGAGAATGCAGCACTTGGTCTTCCTCTGCAACCTGGCCATTAGAGATGCTTTATATTAGCAATGTATATCAGAGTCTCTTCCAGAACCACCCATACTCTAAGATCACTTTTGTACATTTCAGTCATGAACAGCCACTGGACACATGGGTGGAGCTCACCATACAGACTGGCAGAAAGCTTTTCCCCTAAGGGCCATAGGACTGGGAAGTCCTGATCTTCAGGGTAAATCCTAATAGCCCAATCTCACTTGCTCAGCTTTTATGCTACCACAGTTCCACTGGTTTCGGTGAGTTCACTGTTGATAAATATGGAATTAGAACTCAACACTAAATATCAAACCCAAAAAAGCTGAAATATAATCTCTTACCTAGTTGGAATTTCCATCATTGAAAACATTCTAGTTTCCAGATATACCGCTAGTTAAAATGAAGCACTTGGTGGAAGATGTTTTCATGAATGCACGTGAAGGCAATAAAATTTGCTATAAAAATTTACCCTGTCCAATATGGGAAAAGGATACTAAGTATTGACAGAGATGAGTGATCTTCAATAACTTACCACCAGCCATGTCCCTGTGGGACACCACTTCTTTGCAGTTGCTTCCTCTAAAAACTGGTCTCTGGAAAACCTTGTCTCCTACAAATTTTTTTCAAAGAACCAAAGTATAAAAAAATATCCAGAAGCAGCAGCTGTCCAGGACAGTTTGGGAACTACCTTTGATGACTACTCTGAGCTGCAAGATAAGAGCAGAATCCTGCAAAAACATGTAACAGTATTTAATAACCTAGTCTTCGAAAGAGGGGGAGCATTTGCTTGGGGATATTTCTCAGTGGTGGACTTGGTAGAGTAGGGTTAATGGTTGGACTTGATGATCTTAAAGCTCTTTTCCAACCTTGATGATTCTGTGATCTTGCAAAGCTGTTGCCTGACAAATTTTCAGTATGTCATGCAGCTAGAAAGCAGCAAATGTGTGCCCTTTCTGCGATTACTTGTGTCAGAGTAGTTCGCATCTTGTTTCTAGAATGTTTTTTCATGTATACTTATGAGAACATGTACTGCTGCTGTGATAAACTCTGCTCTAACAAGAGTTTGCCTGATATTCCTCAGCACCTTGCCGAAATACAATATTAGCATCTGCTACTCAATACTTTTTATAAACAGTCTTAAAATACATTGTGCTTTCAGATGGGTTTATCTGTAACGGAATAACATTTGTACTAGTTGCTAATGTAGTGATTGCATAAATAGAAGCAGATGCAGTAATGACCTTCCAGGATGCTTCTCTCTGAGGAGAGAACTCTGAGGATTTCTGCTTCAGAGTATCCAGGATATTTTTGGAAATTGCTTCTAGAAGTTCACTTCCCCACAGAACAGACAAAAAATAAATAAATCTAATTCTTCCCTTAGCCAAGGCATACAAAACACTTTTAAGAAATGGAACCTTAAAACTGGGAGTGGGTGGTAGAACACTCAGGTAACATTGAATTCCAGAGTAAAATTTACTGACCTTTCAGCAGAGCCAGAACCTCACTGCCCTGCTGCTAGAGTCAAACTTTGAAACAATGGAAAATATTTCCTTTTTTTTTTAAATAGTCCTTCTCAGTCTATTACCTGAGCACCTCAGAGAAATCACTGAACCTCAATAATGCCACAAGGAGATAAAGAGATTGATTTAATTAACAAAAACAGTGTGAATGGAAAACCAGGCCTCTTACACAAATTCATTGTGCATATTCTGATGTCAAAAGAAAGATAAAGGCACTTCAAAAAATCCAGCATGTTTGGACAGTTTCCTTCAAGTGAGATCAGTGTCTCAGGGAGCAAATATGACTGACTTAGAGGTTGCATCTGACTTTTACATGTCTCCTAGAAGATAAAGAGCACAGAGAGGCATGTTCTTAAGACCTATGAGGAGTTTGAAGCAGAACCAAAAAGCAAATCTAGCTCTCTTACAACCTACTCTAGAAGTTTAACCCCTGGTCGGTCTACTACGTGTTTTACTTATTTTATTATATTGATACTATTTTTTATTTCTACATTAATTTTATCTACTTATATATTATAGTATTTATTATTTTTATACTATTAACTTATTTCATTAGAATGTGTTTTATTTATGTCTTTATCCTAGTATCACCAAATCACCATATCTATATTACAACATACATAATAACACAAATGATAAAGGGGAAAAAACATGTAGCAGCTCTTAACATAAATTTATGCAAAGCAGTAACCAGATGAGAGAAAATTCTTTTCAAGCATCTAGTTCTAGTAAAACCACATACATGCTTTAGAACAATTCTTTTTTGCCTTGGAAAGTGTGATCAGTTTAGAATGGGGCTATATATGCCTATATAGAATATAACTCATGCTAGACCAAGGCATTGTATCTGCAGGGAGGAAGCAAAGAGCTAGCACATGCTGTTAAATAAACACTGCCAAGAAAATAAACAGCTATTTCATATTAAGCTATTTTTTTGTTGTTGAAAATGTGCATGTGTCCCTAAAACCAGCAACACAATAAGCAAAAGATTGGGACTCATCATTTAGAAGGAAAGAAATGGAAAGGGACACAAGGGATAAGACAGTTGCCATCTCCTTCATTCAAGGATATTCCAAATACAAAAGGTTGCTCTCCTTTAGTAATTTCATTGGCCGCCAGGAGGAAATCAGTGTATAGGGAATGGAAGTGTTTGTCAGTTAGAGAAAAAATTCTTTGCTATCAGCTGATAAGTGATTTTGCCTGCAAGGGGCTGCTCTACATCCCACGTGAAGAGCTCCCATAATTATATCATTGGAAAAGGATGAAGTTGTCAGCATGGGTAGATAGATGTCTGTTGCTGGAAGGCCATCACTTTCTGTGATATCATTGTGGCCAGGTAGCTGCAAGCCAAATTCAAAGAGTCTCATTCATCACATTTTAGATTTGGATTTCAGCTACAGCTGTCACACATGCTAGATGTACACCAAGCCCCAGTGGGAACCTCATAAAAGTTCAACATCTGGATAAAATGGCTGCTTCAGGTGCAGCAGATGATTTCTTAAGGTTTAAATTTGTTTTCACTGATACTGTTGTCTTTTAGATAAATCAACACTGTTTGCATCTGAAGAGGCTGTACTGGTTTTCATAACGGCATTTTATGATTACTATCAAATCATAGCTTTAACCTCTTGCAGAGGGGAACTGAATAGCATACAACCGATCTAATCAGACAGCTCAAAGCTGCCATCTACTCTTTTGCTCAATATAAAATGACAGTTTGATTATGTACCTTCAAAATAAGAATGCACTTTGGAATGGCTCAGGAAATACTTACCATGAGGATTTATCAGTTAAATACAGCATCCACAGAAAACTCATCACTCAAATATGTGGACAAGAATATGAATATTAAATATTTTCAATTTTAGGTAATGTTAAATCTTGTCTTTGAAAATGCTTCAGTGGAAACTCAATGTACATATTTCCATGCTTAATGTATGTTATGCTTCCTTTTCAAAATAGCTATTTGTTTTTCCCTTGTTTTTCTGCAGCAGTTAAGATCATGGAGGAACCAGAATCATCAGGCGATGACATTTTAGTTACAGACAGCATTTATGACACATTGCCTTTCTTTATTGGTGATCTCTCTACCACGCAGCCTGAAGATGTTATTACATACATGCTACCATCAGACCAAATTGCACTGCTGCCTGCAGCAACCAGCCCATCCTACAGCCACTCTGAGGTCATCGAACAGTCTCTTGAAGTACCAGATTCCTCAGTGCCCGCATCTGAGAGCGTTCCTCCCGATGACACTGGGCCAGGAGTGCAGGATATTGCTGATGAGTTAGATCACATTGGTGTGATAAGCACAGCATCACTGGATGAACTGGAGCATGGCAGTGGTTATATCTCAGTGCTGACAACTGAGCCTGCAGAAGCCACCCCAGCTCCTACACTGACATATATAACTACCAGCTCCATGACAACTGCAGGCAAAGGCAAAGAGCTAGTGGTTTTCTTCAGCCTGAGGGTAACCAACATGCACTTTTCTGATGACCTCTTCAATAGGAGTTCGCAAGAATACAAAGCACTAGAACAACAGTTCATGCAATTGGTAGGTGAAAATCAACTCAAACAACATATGCAATAGCTGGGCGCAGTTTAAAGAAATGCGCTAAAGAGCAAAGTATTTTAACAATATCAGACTCTACTATAACTCAGTCTGATAAGCTGTATTTTTAAAACATTCATATATGAAGAAAGAGTTTATGAAGTCAGTGATGAAAGTTTTCACTTGTTCAAGAGATTCCAGATATATGCCTGGCTTGCAATTTATTTGGCTTTTTCTTAAAGTCACGTCAACAGTAGAGCAGTGCTGATTACATCTAAGACTTGTATCTACATGCTGGATTTAAAAATAGGCCTTTTAAAACATATCATAGCTTAGCAGGGGGAATGTGATTCGATATGGATTTTCACTATGGGTACAATAGGGCAGCAGGTCAGCTCAGTAACATGGTTATTATACTATGCCCTAACCTGCCTGGACTGAATGTTTGAAAATAATTAAAGTTGGCTTTTGAGTGAGATGGTTTTTTTCTTCTTGCAGATGAATAAATTCCCCAGATGATGTGCATTTCATTACAGGGGAAATTGCTGCCCATCTATCTCAATATATTATTAAGAAAGACTCAAAAGTCCAGAATAAGATAGTGCTAAATAGAAAAATGAATGTGTTGGTGTAGTTTAACAATTGCATTAAATTCAGAGAAATAAGTGTGTGATGTGTGTACTTGATAATAAAAAGTGACTATGAGAGAAATTAATAGCAGGTAGACATTGAAAGTTAAAATAAAGGTATATTTCTGTCTTGCAGCTACTTCCATACCTTCAGTCCAACCTTACAGGCTTTAAGCACCTGGAAATACTTAACTTCAGGAACGGAAGTGTGATTGTGAATAGCAAAATGAAATTTGCCAGGACAGTGCCATACAATATTACAGAAGCAGTACACTGTGTTTTGGAAGACTTCTGTGATGCTGCAGCCCAGTACCTCAATTTGGAGATTGATAGCTATTCCCTGGATATTGAACCAGGTAAGACTTCCTTATTAATATAGGTGTAAAATCAAAACCAAGAAGATATTCTTTTCCAGATTGCTACAGCTTCAGAACTGTTACTGGTTTAGAAATAACAATATTAGCAATAACCTCCCAGCAATCAGGAGTAATAAGAAACCAACTTGCAAAACCAAGGTGTTGCAAGTTATCTGCAGACATATTTTCATATTATAACAAAATGCTGGGTGAAGGTGTTGGTCTGTGTATGTACACCAACTGCTTTTTGGAGCCAAATATAGTTAACTAAAAACTCTCTAGAATAAGGACTGAGTGAAGACAGGTGTAAAGAATGTCCATATATAGATTAAAGGAGTGATTTATGCAAATCTTGTACCCAAATATGTAAACATAAGTTTTTATTATTTTTGCAATGTTGTAAGTAAACCATAGCTTAGAACATCATCAAATCTATATTTAAAAGGCTACAAAGTTCAAGACAGAAGAAGATAAATTCTCAGAATAACTGGATTCTACAAATATATACTAATGGTTTTGTAATTCCAGAACCCCTCCTGATTTAATACTTTCAAATATGTCTGCAGTCTTTGCTAAACAGTAGAAAGTCAGTATCAACATATCTCGATGCTATTGCAATGGCAGGAGCTTAAAGTCTCCAAAACCTATATTGCTTTGTAGAGTTGAAGCCTAGATCTATTTTCCGGTTCTGTTAATTATTTCAGTGCTGAATTTAATTTCACTGGCATGGGGAAGAATGATACCAATACCTTAGCATGCAAATGCTTCTAGCAGTTTTGGTTAGGCTGTATTCTAAGGTTCAGATCTCTGACAATTCCAGAAAAAAACCACATTCATGTGTGTGGTAAAGAAAGTTAAAAAAATCACAGGATTCAAACTTTCAAATACTGCCATGATAAACTCATGGTTTACTGAATAATGTATTAAATTAGGTCACTAGAAAGAGTGAACTTTGGGCTACCACACATTCTCTGCTTTGGTAGTAGATATTCATTAAATAAAAATGAAAATGTGTGAATTGCTAAAATGAAAAAAACAACCAAACAAAAAGTCTTTCATCTTCATCCACACTGGCTGTTTTACTGATGTGGTATTTCAACATTAATTCAAGAAAATGATATCACAATTAGTTTGCTGAGGGAGCTCTTCTTTCAAAGTTTATAAGCAGTAGTAAAATGTCAAAATAGAAGAAATTATGTTTAGAAAGCCAGTATATTCCCACAGAGCTGTTTCAAAGCTCTGCTGTCTTTTAATTTGATAAAACAAAACCAAACCCCAACAACTCCCAATCTTTTTAGTAAATTAAGACAATTGAAGCATATTCACACTTACCATGAAAGCAAGAGCCATCTAGTGGTACTGATGTTATACCAAACTGAGACACGACTGACAGTCAAAACTTGTATCAAGACTCAGCAGATGCAAAAGGTTGACTATACTGGTCATAAGTAATACCATAGATAATAATGTAGCCAGCTGTAAAAAATACCTGCATGCATGATTTTTGTAATCCAAACAAAGACACGGAAAAGATGACCAAGTATGGCAAGTACATAGCCTGAGACTTTAATAAAAGAAAATGAAACATTATCAGAAAATATTACCCTCTAACTTAGTGAAATGCTCATGCCAAGTTCTGCTTGTCAAATAGAAACACACTGAGACCTTTCATCTGCTGAAAACTGCAGGTCTGTAGCACATAACCCTGGGTAATGCTTAGACAGAGCCTGTGTCTCCTTATTGCAGTATCAAGCTCTATTTCCACTATAATAAAGGTAAACCATGACCATCAGGACTCAGGACAAACATACACATAGTTAATGCAGCCACTACTGTATTAATCAAGTACTCAATCACACAATATCTTTTATGAGCCATTTTAAATTCGGAAGTGTTAATTTTTGCTTGGAGTAAAATTCTATGTGGGGCAAGAAAAGAGTGCATAATAATTAGTATCCTCTTTTGATTTGCCAGTTAGTTTTGCTTCATTAGAGACTAAACTTTATAATTCCCAATCAGTAGTATCAATGAGCAGAGAAAAGTACTTGGAATTTTATTTTTTTTTAATTGGGGTTTGCTTTTGGTTGGATATTTTTTTTAACGTATAAGCAAGGGTTTGCCTTACAGTAAAGATACCCACTTGCTAGAGTTTACACGTACATACATTTACAGTCCAGGAGGAAAGTAGATCTCAAATCAACATGCACATTATATATAGCAAAGGGAAATGGAACACGCTAAAACTCACTTGGCTAAAATAAATAAACAAATAATAATGAGCCAAAGAATTATCAAGATAGTAAAAGTAAACAGCTCTGCTGGCTTAATTTCTACCAGTTAAGCATGTCCTAGTCTGTGTGTCAGATATCAAGTACTACTATAAAGAATGCAATGCTCATTTTTCATCAAAATTATTATTATTGAGCATACACTACAGAGCATAAAGCTAGTCCAGAAGAAAATTCTCAGCATGGTTAGTACCTACAGGCACAAGCTGCAATATCCAGTACAAACCTTCTTTTTAAACTACAAAGTATTGCTATGAAGAAATTTTAAGCCCACATAGAATCATAAAACCATTTTGGTGGGAAGAGATCTTTAAGATCATCAAGTCCAACTGTTAACCCAGCACTGCCAAGTCACCATTAAACCACGTGTCTTAAATACTGCCAGGGATGGTTACTTTACCACTCCCCTGGGTAGCCTTCAGCACAGTCCCAGTGTTTCATAACCATTTTGGTGATGATATTTTTCCAGCCTAACCTCCCCTGGCACCACATGAGGCTGTTTCCTCTTGTCCTATCTCTTATTAGTTGGGAGAACAGACCCATCCCCATCTCGGTCCAAACTCCTTTCTGGTGGTTGTGGAGAGCAATAAAGTCTCCTCCTCTGCAGGCTAAACAACCCGAGTTCCCTCAGCTGCTCTTTTTAAGACTTGTTCTCTAGATCCATCAACCGTTTTATTTCACTTCTTTGGGGACTCTTCAGCATCTCAATGTCCTTCTTGTAGTGAGTATACACAGTATACAAGGTGTGACCTCACCAATGCCAAGTACAATCACTTCCTTAGTCCTTCTGGACATACCATTTCTGGTAGAAGCCAGGACGTAACTAAAAAGGGCCCTGTAGCTCATAAGTGTATATCTGCTCTCATTTCCTTCCCTGCACTCTCTTTTATCTTTTTTTAATCTTTTTTCTTTTTTTTTTCTTTTTCTTTCTATTTTGACATTTTACTGAAAAAAAATCTTATTGAAACTGTTTGCTGGCAAGAACAGAATTTGTATCCCCAGGTCTGCTTCTCACTTTTTGCCTTCTAAAGGCTCTACCCCATAGTAAGCAGGAAACTGCCTCCGCAAGATTTGTGGATGCAGCCTTCCTCCTCCTCATCCCACCAGCAGAAACTGTGCAGAGCACTGGGTTAAAATGGCTTCTTCTGGGTCTCTTACTCATTTTAAGTAAGAAGCAGAGAACAGCATAGGAGAAGTAGACTTGTGTGACAGCTGAAGATAGAACTTTAAGCTGTCTCTGATTTTGGTCTTCCTATGAACATTGGCAGGCTCATTTTCCCTTAACCTCACAGAACCATCCCTTACTAATATTTAGAAACCAAACCAAACCAACAAACCAAGTTTTCCCAATGCTTATAAATAAATAAACCCCAACCCTGCAAGCACATGTTTTCTTTAGACCATGACAATGTTTCTAGATTGCAGTCCTCATAGTACTGTGCAATATTCAATAATCTAATCCCCTCCCCTTGTCATGTCCCAAATTATGTGTTTAGGATTACACATCTGAAACAATTTCTTACACATATGCAAGGCTGTAACATAGTGTCCATGCACTTACAGTAAAAAAGGATTAAAATATCCAGATATGAAAATCCTTGTCAGTGAGATGAAAATTAAAATCACAGCTTAATAGCTGTGAGGTATACAAATGTAGAAGTAAATATAATATCGGATGCTTGTTGTGTCATCGACAGAAAGAAGGATGAATGTCCTTTTCTGCTAGCCTACATCTTCCTAGGAACACACACAAGTAGCAGGCCAGTAAACGCAATCTTCCTAGGAACACACACAAGTAGCAGGCGAGTAAACGCAAATTGTTTTCTCTAGTTGCTGGAAACACTGCCAAGTCACTCTTGGGTAATGCATCAATTAATGGTTCACCCATCCTTTACAGCTGATCAGGCAGACCCATGCAAATTTATGGCATGTGACGACTTCTCTGAATGCATAATGAACGAGTGGACAAAAGAGGCTGACTGCCTTTGTAAGCCTGGTTACTCAAGCCAAGATGGCTTACCCTGTCGGAGCCTATGTGAGCTGGAACCACATCTTTGCATCAATGGTGGGAAATGCGAGTTAGTTCCAGGAAGAGGAGCTGTCTGCAGGTAAATAAATCATGCTTAACATGAATTCAGTTAACAGATCCCTGATATATCTATTGCATGAACTGCAGAGCTGACTACATAATTTTCAACAGCATAAACTATGCTAAGAAGCCACGACCTCAACATTCAGACACTTTAAGCCACACTACAATACCTATCTTCAGTATAAATAGTCTCACTACAGATAAATCCATTTCTACCTGCTGGTATACAGAGAACATCCCAATTCGGTAATTTTTAGAGATGCTTTAGAAATTTATTAGAAGTTCAGCATCTTTGGCAGAGATGACATGTACAAAACCAATAATTTTTTTCAGATTTCCAAATACATTTTGGAAAGATGAAGTAACACATTAATGGTTTTGCTGTTAATCACATAGCAGTATTTTAAAAAATCACATTTTTCTAAAAAGGAAACCTCTATTTTTACAAACAGACCTGTGAGCACTATTCTGATTCCACACCACTTAATAAAGCATATGAAGTCTGAGTCTGCTTTCAGGGCTTTCTGAGAAAGACTTCATGATTAGCAGCTGCTCGTGACTGCAAACACATTGCACAAGGATTTTTACATGAAATGATGTTATGGCAATGTTGAAAACAACCACAGTACTTGAGCATATTAATTCTCTTTCCAAGCTACCATGTTTCATCTCATTGTAAGATGAGACTGTGAAGAGGCTTATGTGACTAGCCACGTGAATAAACAAGAGAAGAGCTATAATTTTGCTTTTGTTTATTCTCTTTTAAAATAGTGACTTTTACTAGGTTAATGTTATGTCTTTTAGCATACTTAGTATTAATGTCAAAAAATAAGACTACTGCATAAATTATTCATACAGTAATTTTGCTGAAACAACATAACTGCCATAATTAATTTTCTGCAAAGGGCGTCATAGAAATGATAACAGAAGATTATATTGAATTCATCACAGTTACTGCTAAACTCCTGACTTGAAGAGTCACAGTAATGCAGCTGCACTATTTTGTACTAGGAATCAGCCTGTGAGCTAAAGAGGTCCACTTCTAAAATTTACTGAAGTAGCAAAGGGTACAGCCCGCTCCTCTAAGACCAATGTAATAAGGAAAATAAACCTTTATATTTCAGAAAAGCCCTGTCTTGATGCACAGTAATAACCAAACTGTCATTTTGAATGATAAAAGTATTAAAAATAATTTTTTTTCTAATTATAGCAAATTGTAAGTTCACCACCAGTTTCAGACTGACAGCTTATGAAAACTTGCACAGTTAGCAGAGAGAAAACTATGGCCTAACATTTGCTTTAGGCAAGCACTTGCTTTGCCTACAGATATACTCAGAACCACATTAGTTTTTCCACTAACTGAAACCCCTGTGCTCTCGTATAACTTATGACAATCTTCTCCCTTCATTAAAGAGAGCTATTTGTAGTAGAACTCGTATTTCACACCTTGCTACTCAGATTAATATCACCGATAAACACAACATAGGCTTCAAAGATGTGTTTAGACATTAGTCCAAAACACAGATGAACTTTAAAGGCTCTAAACCACAAATGTTATTTGAACTTCACTTGTGGGGCTATAAATTTGTCACAGATGTTCTAAACTCTATAAAAATTGTAAGTTAGCAAAGAGTATGTGTCTCTTTATTTAACACTTACTCTCACGAATCTAAGAATATTATCTTTCCTGTATTATTAATCACTTTATTTCATACAGACATGTAACAATGGATTGTAATGGGAATACTGTGCTTGTATTTGATTGCAGATTTTCCTTTGTTTTCATCTGAGGTACTCTGTGTTTTCTGCCTTCAAGTTCAGTACATTTTTTTCTTCCTCTCCCTACTTTAGATGCCCTGCACGTAGACACCAGCTTTACCAAGGACAGCGCTGTGCAAAATCTGCTCCAGAACCCATACAACCCTTCATTTTTAGACCTCTCACTCTTGGCTTACTAAGCCTTCTTTTTCTTGTCATCATTTTAATTATTAAGTTAAGGAGAAAAAACAAAAGAAACTCTAATTTGCAGTAAGCTGATCACAATCTTTTTCTTCATATTTCAAAATATTTTTTTCTCTTGCAATTTAAAAATCTTACCTAAACAAAAATGTTCTGCATTGCAGAAGTCCTACTCTCAACAGCTGCAATTCAGAAAATGCCGTAAGGAATAATCCTGCTTTTGAACATGATGAATCCATAACTAGTTTATGTCATGCAGCTTGTAGTGTAAGTCCTTGTGTTAGTTCCTCAGAGATCACTGATCATGAAGCATTACATGAACTTGAAAACACAATTCAACATGGAGGTAAAATGCATGGAAATCCTTTACATACCCCTCAAAAAACAGCCCCACCTCAAATAACACATCCATCTTCATGTATTAACTCAACAACTAAATGAATTCTGATTCTAAACTCTTGCTTGGCAATTTCAGTACTAAAAATACTAGTTGATTTATTTGCTTTCTATATTTACTGCTGTGTAGGTTTCATAAAAGTACTGTAGAACTGCTTTTCTTACAGCGCTCGTGCATGGCTTTGGTGGTCCATCCTATCTGAGGGCTTTTTGTGATTTAGTGAAATATTTAAATCTTTTTTTGTTTGTTTTGTTTTTGTTTGTTTGTTTGTTTGTAAAACTGCTGTAGGTCACCAGATGAGTTTACAAAGCCAGAACTGACAAGCTAGTCTCTGAAGTTCTTCATTTCCAGCATCAGCCAGACAAAACCAAGGTTTGTGACTATTCTCAAGAGCTTTAAAAAAAAATCTGTTGAATGTACTGTTTGTCAGTGTTACCAGGAAGCCTCTTCATACTAATTCCATACAAGTAAAAAAGCTCAGATTTTTTGAGTGCTTGATATGACAAAAACAATCCCTTCCTAAGTGCTTTTATGCAACAAAATCCCACTGTATACCCATATGGCAGTCACTGAAACACATGAAGGAATATCGCAAATGACAAAGCAACACAAAATGCAAACCAAAGGGGAGGTTTTAAATAGCAGTAACAGATCATTTAAAACTTGTGCCTATTTAAGCTACAGAGTTTGAAGAAATAGAGATTCTAGTTTGAGAAAAATACTGCTCATCTCAAACATTATTTCAAGTTTTGTAACTTGAAACCTCTTCTACTTTTGGGGAAAAAGGTACTGGCACAGGCTATATACTATGGGAGACAAGATGCCAGATGATGTGAACCTTTGGCTTGAGCCAGTACATTGTTATGTCAATAAGGGAGCAAGTAACGATACCATCTAGAAAGACTTATTTTCACTGATCTTCATCATACCCAGGTCTGGTCTCTTCAAGTATTCCAGGTCACAGTTACAGACTGAGCTGACAATGGAGGAACTGGAATGCAGTGATAAAGATTGACGAGTCAGCAGGAATCAGCAGTCTGGAAAAGCTCACAGACAAATTTGCCTCACTGATAAGACAAAGAGCACAGACCTCTGCAATTGATATTTTACACCCATCTTAAAAGAAATGTGTCCATGTATAAGAGTTTAGTATCATACAAGGAAGAACAAGGCAATAAGTAAGATTGCAACCCTGGACTTCAGGAGGCCTAACTTTGTGCTCTTCAAAGACCTACTTGCAGGAATCCCTTGGGCTAAGACACTAGAAGGTAAGGGGGCCCAAGAGAGATGGTTGATATTCAAACATTATTTCCTCCAAGCTCAAAACAGATGTATTCCTTTGAGTAAAAAATCAAGTAGAGGAGGCAGACCAGCATGGATGAGCAAGGAGATGCTGAAAAAACTCGAGTGGAAGAATGAAGTTCATAGCATGTGGAAAAAGGGACTGGTATCTTGGAAGAAGTATAGGAATTCTGCCAGAGTTTGCAGAGATGCAACGAAGAAGTCCAAGTCCCTCTTGGAATTAACTCTGTCAAAGGAAGTAAAGAAGAACAAGAAGGTCTTCTTCAAATACATCAATGGCAAAATGAAGACCAGGGAAAATGTGGGCTCACTGATGAATAATGCGGGAGACCTGGTGACAGAAAGAAGCAGAGAAAGCAGAGTTACGGAATGCCTTCTTTGCTTCAGTCTGCGCTGCTAAGACCAGCCCTCAGGAATCCCTGACCCTGAAAGTGAGAGTGAAAGCCTGGAGGGAGGAATTGTCCCCACTGGTCGATGTAGATCGGGTTAAAAATCACTTGTGTAAACTGAACACACACAAATCCACGGGCCCTGATGGGCTGCACCCACAGGTGCTGAGGGACCTGGCTGATGGTGTCGCTTTACCACTCTCCATCATTTTTGAAAATACATGGAGAATAGGTCAGGCATCTGAGTACTGGATGAAATCCAGTGTACTCCAGTCTTCCAAAAAGACAAGAAGAAAGACCCTGGTAATTACAGACCAGTCAGCCTAACCTCAAAGACAAGAAGAAAGACCCTGGTAATTACAGATCAGTCAGCCTAACCTCCATCCCTGGAAAGGTAATGGGGCAGCTCATTCTGCAAATCACATCTCAGCACATAGAAGAAAAGAAGGTTATCAACAGTAACCAACATGGATTCACTAAGGGGAAGTCATGTCTGACTAATCTGATAGCCTTCTATGATCGTGTGATTGAATGGGTAGATGCAGAGAGAGCAGTGGATGTTGTCTACCTTGACTTTGGCAAGGCTTTTGATACTGTGCCCTATAACATCCTCATGCGTAAGCTTAGGAAGTGTGGGTTACATGCGTAAGCTTAGGAAGTGTGGGTTAGAAGAGCAGGCAGTGAGAGGGGTTGGGAACTGGCTGAGAAACAGAGCTCAAAGGGTTGGTCCCGTTGGTGACCTGTAAGTGG